>OZ012687.1:14638946-14658971 GCA_963942565.1 Maea johnstoni | reverse complement strand
TGAATTATTGTGAAAACTTAGTTCTCAGATAATATAGAGGAAATAATCATGTTAGGTGCTCTTTTCCCATATCTATCTGTTTTGGAGAGGAATATGTTTTACTTAACAGTAGAACCCACCATCATAACCCATTCATATCTTTAGCAGCTAAAACATCCTGACTATTTTGGTAATAATGAAATATTTGAAGGTAAATGTTGATCAGAATTGAACCCAAAACATATATCTTGTGAATTTTGGAAATTTATATTGTGGGTTGAAATATTCAATTTTATTCTTGTAATAGACATTTTAAGATATTCCTCACAAAAAGATTTATGGTATCCTGAGCTGAGGGTTTTGGTGTCCAAATTATGCTTAGAGGCCCTGCTGGCTAGTCAGGTGCTGGAAGCAATATTAGAAGTCATCCCTGTTTTTTTAGCTTCTGTCAGCTAGGACCAACATTCATTTGCAGCTTGTACCTTGCCCTAACATCATTCTAGCGAATGAACAATTTGTATGGATATTTGCTGAAGTTCTTTACTGTACGCCGTAATGCCTAAAACATATTGCTGGAAATTGGATCCAGAAAATCAATATTCGTGATTTATTATGACAAGGTCTGCTTGCAGACATGTCCTTATACTGTCTTGGAAGTCTGTAGTAAACAGTCCATGCCTTTTCAAGTTCACCTTGCAGGGTCTTAGCCAGGATTTAGAAACTGGGTGCCCAAAATTGGCAATAGTAAAATTTTGGGCATCCAAATTTTTAAGGGGGACAATGATATACTTAAATTTCATATGGCTATAGACATGTAAAAAATTATCAGAATAAGGCATGATATCCTTATACAATGTCATGGGAATTACATGGAGAGGAAATATTCAATTCAATTACATGCTTGAGATTGACATTTTAAGAAATTCCTCACAAAAAAAATCTGGGTGTCCTGCGGGGTACTTTTTAAGGGTTTGGGTGTCCAAAAAGACACCCAGACGCCCTGCTGGCTAAGACCATGTCAGACACCTTGTCTTCTCTGGATGCTACAGCACTTCATGATGAGACCGGGAAACAAACTGTAAAATATAGAGATAAACATACATTGTAGAATATAGTTGAACAAGTATTTTCTAAAATTCTTTTGACCATGTAATGACTCTTTAATTCTTAATACCTGCAGCAACATGTGCCCTCAATAGCTGTTCTTTAGGAGACAGACTTAGATTTCTAGGCTGTCGTATGTATTTTTTCTGCTACGTTTTTTTCTGTTACCAAGCACCAAATATCTAGGTGGTCATAGTGGTCAATTTAGTTTTCACTTATCTCACAAGTATTCAATTTGAATAAGACCTAAAACCTATAGAGATAGGAGGATCATCTATCTACCATACCTGTTACTACACCACACTGCTTACTAAGCAGCTTAGTCAGCACAGAAGGGGTTGTCAATTTTTTAGGGACTAGGAACCTAGTCTATTTAGGACGCAGCTCGGGTTGGATACCATTAAGAGGTACCGGTACTGCTACCAGACTGAGTTTTGTTTCATAAAGTTGCCTTATTATACCGTTTCATTCCTTAAAGGTACTTAAAAAGATACTAACCACTGTGAAGTTATCATTTAATGAGGATTGTCCAGGATCCTAAACATCACTATTCACAACAAAATTTACAAGGTAATTATGCAATAAAGTACCGTTAAATATACTGTGAAGATATGTACCGTTTCATTGGTACCTATATCGTACTGTACCATTTCCCTTCATAGAGGTATGCATCCCTAGACGCAGCACACATAATGATTGCAGGTGAAACATTGTCTTATTGAACCTACCTACCATTTTAGTTTCGTATTTGCACTTGTATACCTCAGCCTGAGACAGACTGACATGCTAACTGCTGGTGAAACATTTCATGATTTGCATGAAAATATCCTGCAGGGCTATTACTTTGTCAGTGGTGATGATAATGATGATAATGCCATCAACCAGACTTAATTTCCTGACCGGAATCTAAAGACATCCTTCTCAGCAGCATGATAGGAGTACATTTAGTTCTCCACAGGAGGACAGGGTCTGACACTTAGTTTTCAGGCTAGGGGCCCAAATTTTGATAGAAATAAGTGGTCAAAAACAGGATTTCTGGTTCTTATAACACTTTCCGGCCCCTATCATTAATAATCTGGGGGCCCACAGCAAAATCTAGGGGCATATGCCCATGGGGGCCCCTGGGAAAGTCGAACCCTGGAGGAGGGCCTGCCCTGATAGCCGGGTGGTCCAAGGCGTTGCCACTGATTGCTCGCTGTCTCTCACCACTGAGGGCCTGCCCTGATAGCCGGGTGGTCTAAGGCGCAGCTAGCTATCTTTTACCCCTACCTGGGTTCGAATCCTGGCTGAGACAAGTGAGAAAGTTGCCAGTGATTTGGTCTTAGATGGTGGTTTTCGCCGGATACTCCAGTTTCCTGCACTACTTACAACTGGCTGGTCACGACTTAGCCGCAATGTGGCACAAATGTGACAAAAACAGAAATTCCAAATCCATAGGAATGGTAGGATGCTAGGCAATAGTACCATTATTCTAGGATTTGCAATTAGGAAGGATCAGTATATTTGGTGTAGCCATAGCATCCACATTGCATGTTTGAGCTTACCAGCTGTTGAGATTTCTTTCTTTAGATGCCTGCATTCCAGAGGCTGACCAGTCTAGGTAATCAGCTTGCATCTCCAGCCCATTCATATTAACCAAATTGAATACATGAGCACATCAATTAATTAGTGTTGTGAGATTTCTTTGCTTTATTGCCTCCTATTTCATTGATTGTGCACTCTAAAACAATCACAGGAGGTGCAAGTGGTCTCTTTGATAGAACCCCATACTATGCAAAATGGACTTACTTAAAGGTCAAATCAAATGCACCATTAGAATGATGTAGGTTCAAACTTAGCTTTATATACATCTCGCCTTTCAAATAATTAGTCCACCTACAAACTTGTCCTCTTCAGCAATCCTCAGTTATAGCTTATGAAAGTGAGTGAAAAAACAGGCCTTAAGTTGCCATAGGGGCATCCATCTCATGCACAGTCCCACTAGGCCTAAAGAAAATGATTGTTTGATTCCTGTAACCCTAACCTACCCTTGGCTATTTTTTTGGCCTACCCTAAATGATTTATGACAGTTTGAATCAAAAACACGGTATCCTGAAGGAAAAACATGAACTGCTCAACTGTGAGTCTACCATTTATCACTATAAATATTTCTTGAAATAAAAACATTTTCCTACCTACCTACCCTAATTTTTCTTAGGGTGTTACAGGAAACAAACTATTCTTAGACCTTATATTTTCTTTATTTCTACCACTGCATGGACTGATAGCTGACACTGATCCCTGCCAGTCCATGAGCTCTAGGCAAGTTTACTCTTTGATAAGCTGGTGCTTTCAGTGAATCTCATATTTCTGCAAGACATGAACTTCTCAATACTTGATAATTTGGCAGTAATGTTCCAGAAGAAAATACCATGAAATGAGTATCAAACAATGCCTTTGTGATTCATTCTAAGGCTTAATGGGGAATGGTCTGCTCGATAGTATAGGACTTTAATTGCCAGCTTTCCAATTCGACCCTGAAATGGCTGAACATTCAATGGATTCCGATCAATACTCGCAGGATGTTGCGATCGTTTGGAGTAAATGCAGCATTTGCCTGTCTCTTAGAAGTTCGTCCCTGCACATCCTCAGCGGGTGATCAAAGTCAACTGCACCTTAACCCTTTCAATGCTGAGGCTACTTTCATCATAGGCACAAAAGCTCAGAAATTTTTGAAAACCTTATAAACCCTACCATGTTGGTATTCATTAGAAAGCTCTGCTGAGTCCTATCAGGTGAGTGCCCATTTGCCAGGATTTCAGTTATTTTCCATTTTTTTTTGCATCATTTTGTAATGCCCAAAATAGTCATCAGCAGCATATAAAGGGTTAACTCTTTTACATCCTGAGCAAAAACACAATCTGACACACATGGAAATATCTTGATCACAAAACAACATTTTGAAAAATATTTCATTGAAAGTTGTTATTCATGCTGCATTTCACAATCCCACTTCAATTTTTTTTCATGTATTATTCTATTTGAGGAGTTATGTTCAAAGTCTTCACCCTTTCCTCTTGATCTGTGATGCTTATAGAAAATCATTTGGGGATAGAGCATACATTTGCAAAATATTTGAAGAAGAGTTTTCAGTTGTTTTGTCGACCATGTCTCCTAGACTGTAGACTGGGTTTGAGTTTGATAACCCTTTAAAGCTTTAACCCTTATGCTGCTGGTTGCTAATTTTACAATACAAAATGGTGCAAAAAAGCCAAAAAATGACTGAAACCATGGCATGTTGGTAATCTTCTGAGAGTTCTCAGTGAGAGCTTTCCAATGAATACCAACACCATAGGGTTTAGATGGTATTGTATTAAATTCTTTCTGAATGATGCGTTAATGAGGAAAGTACTACCTAAACGTTGAGGCCTGATTATTTTGTGTGTAACTTTGAAGTGTTTTCTTCAGATCATTTGATGATATTTTTTTCATCTCAGAAAGGTAGCCCATAGTGGTATACCTTGCGTGCAAGATACCTCAACAATATCTCTGCTATATTTTTCAAATTTCAGGAATGCTTTCTTATGACATTTTCTTGATTGATATATGTATGGTGACATTGAGTTATTGCCCAAGGTCACTGATGTTTTTCAGGAAACAACTTTACATTTAAAGCAACATATGTATAAATGCCTTATTTTATGTGACGCCCCTCAGCTGTTCAACTTAAAATGTCATTACTATAACCTCAAAGTTTTCAAGGTGGGAGACATTCATCTCGTGAGTAATGGTGGACATTCTTGTTCAAATATTCATTTAACTTTCTGTACTCATCAAGATATTTGCAATCTGTCAGCAGCAGGGAGTTGTGAAGTAAGGCTGGGAAAGAGGAGTTCTTACTACGCTTATAAGACGACTTATTGATTCTGTTAACCCTCATGCCGCTGCTGGCTGATTTGGGCAATACAAAATGAGGCAAAAACCCTGAAAAATGACTGAAACCCTGGCACATGGGTAACTCACCTGAGAGAACCCATTGAGAGCTATCCACCCAAATTTTGGCTCTTAGCCTCCGCACTTTATCCAATGAATACCATTCAAAAATCTTTGTGTCCTTGTGCTTTGGACGAAAGTAGTTTCGGCATTGGAAGGGTTAACCCACAACCATACTTTCATTTACTATGCCAAGCTAGTGTAATATGCTGGTGAAACGTCTTACCCATCAGACTAGGTGTGACATGGATCGTACCATGTATTTATGTTTATTCTTCTCATGTTAAAGAAATAATTGTAGAATCAGTAAAATGTTACTGGCCCCGTATGGCCAGTAACATTTTGAGCGAGTGTTGCACTAGGCCAGTTGATCCACACCTTTTAAGAATGATGGTTAGATAAATAGCCTTTTGCTCATTCTCATCCTGGACGCGTAGACCAGAGATTAGCGTCCGGACCCCACAGCCATCACTTGGCGCCTTCACCTTTCCCCAGATAAGACACAAGTAGCCATGGTGGCTCTCATCAATCTTGCTGTACAATCACCTGGATTACCACCATAATAACACTTACACACACATGCTGGCCTCTAGGAGAAAATAGCATCTCCATCTTTCTGCTACCTAGATAGCTCGGGTTTGTGTTAGGGAGTGCTCTATGCAATTAGGTGGTAAATTAGGTTTTCAAATTGCTTTTATTAACAGCTTTTTCTGCTTTGAATCAGCTAATTTGTGACTAGCCAGTTGTTAGTCGTGGGGGAAACTGGTTTACCTGGGAACAATTATTGCATATAATTGAGTCACTGGCTACATGCCTCGTGCCAGATATGGTGAGAGATTGTGAGCAGTCAGTGGCGTCAGACTACTTGACTATCAGGGCAGACATGAATTTTAAATAAAATACTACGAACAATTTCAAAATGTTCTTCTTGATGGTCTTTCCATCAAAACTCATGGTGGATTTTCATATCATTTGGTTACTGATTTTATTAGGCGGCCTCCATGGGGAAAATAACATCTTCATCCTCCTGCTGCCCACATGGTACAGTCCTAAGATTGCTCAAAGGGAAGGTCAAGTGAATATTCAGATTTAACCCTTGCAATGCCAAGGATAATTTTGTCCAAAGCAGAAAGACACACATTTTTGAAAACCGTCTAAACCCTGTCATGTTGGTACTCATTGGAAAGCTCTTGCTGAGTATTCTCAGATGAGTACCCATTTGCTTGGGTTTCGGTCATTTTTCAGGTGATTTGCATCATTTTGTATTTGCCAAATTAGCCACCAGCAACGATTTTTTGCACCTAAGATTTAGAAAGTTCTTTTGATATTCCTTGTGCCTTCTTATCCTTTTCATTGCAAGCTCTCAGTAAGGCTGCCCCTGCAGAGAAATGACTTTGTCTCCTCCCTTCTGCCCACATATTTACAGTCTTGAGAGTGCATTATGCCCTTAGGTGCCAAAGCTAGAGTCATTATTGCACTATCAAAGATTTGGAAAACTCTCTGGCTCGTCCTGGCTTAACTGTAAAAGCATGAGCTCTCTTCACCTTTGTTACCGGCCTAAGGAGCAATGACATTCTTATCTTACCGCCTACTGGCTTTACAGTCACGAGAGTGCTCTGTGATTAGGTTTTGAAGCTAAAATGGAAATTTAGACTTCTTTTCATAGGTATTATACCATCAACAATTTGGAAAGCTGTTTATGTTCTTGGTTTTAGTGTTGAACCTCAAGCAACCTTTATTACCTCACATTTCTGGTCAGATAATGGACTCCCAGCAGCAAGTAGCACTTTTATCTTCCCATCTGTCAGCATATTACAGTCTTGAGTGCGCTATACAATAAGATGTTGACGGTCGAGTAATAATATGTTTGAACTAGGCCAAATTTTCCCTTGCCAAGTGTAGCTCAGACTTTCAAGGAAATCCTTGGATTTTCCTAGGATTATCTTATGAATTCCTTGGTATTCCCAGCTTTATTTGGTAAGGTTAGTCGATGGTTATATTGGAACATTTAAATCAACTACCAACAACTCTCCTTGAAATATCTTTTAAAATATGTATACTATTACCTATGGGAAATTATCATCTCCATCCTCTTCCTCTCCTAAGATTGCTCTAGAGGAAGATCAAGTGAGCATTCATATTTAATATCACAGATGTTTTTTGCACCTATTTCTAGATAACTCTTAAGAATGGGTGTTCAAATATCTACCTTCCTAATCATTTTATATACCTGTTCATGCTTAAGAGTTCATTCATTTGTAGATGTACCCTCGAAAGCCTGCAGGTGAACAAGTGAAGTCACTGTCACCTTTGTCACATGCCTCTATTCAGTGACCTGGACCCTGTGCAGAGGTGATATACAGTGAGCAGAGGGTTTAACATGATCCAGGGCTCGAAATTAGGGGGTGCTGGAAGCCAAGGGCTTTCTTGAATTCTCCTGCGGCTCCCTCAAATTTCTGCAGGGAGCTAAAAGATGTACTGGTTTCTATGTACGCAACATCTCTAGGTAGCTTTAGAAGATTTAATTGGGCTCCCTGGATAAAATCTTAATTTCGAGCCCTGTGAACTGTATATAAATCTCTAATTGAAGGAACGCTTGAGCATGAATGGATTAGTTTATCAATCATCTTCATCTTCATCACCTAATATTGTGTTTTACCTATACCTGAACTCCTGTCACATTGTGTGACATTTACATTCGGTGCCTACCTCCTTACTGCATGGAGCCAGCTATATATAACTCAGACAATCATACATGCTTGTCATGTGAGGGAGGCTATAATTCTCTCCTGTCTCCATGCCTCTGAGCTTGTAAAGCGTAATGCATATGATTACCTGAGATCTTGCCCATCCTCTTCTTCCTTCACGGAAAACATGTTGTCATGCAACCTATTGTAGCCGAGCTCCTAATAAATGGAATTACCTAAATCCTGCTTTTCCATTTTCTGATTTGTAAACGTGGCCAAAGGTTGCTATATCAAATTGGGGTTTAATCATATGGCTCATTGATCTTTAGAAGAAGAGAGATTTACCACAGTAAATATAATCCATCTATGACTAATGGTTTCCTTTTAATAATGGCACTGTCTGGATGTTTAATACTTTTCAAAGGAGCATGGGAATAAAGCATCAGCTGGCAATAATACACCTGAAGGGAATTGTTGATAGAGATCTGATTGACATTTCTCCCTGAAATATTCACCTAAGGCCAAGAAAAAATATTGTTTGTTTCCTGTATTAATGGTCTGAAAAAATAGGGTAGTTAGGTTGGTAAAAAAAAAGATTTTTTGCATTATTTCTTTGGTCAAAAATGTGTGTTTTATGCATGTTTTACGTTGATTGGGAGTTTGTATAGCGGAAAAAACTTAAGGGTAGGGATTTTTTTTAAAATAAAAACTTGTTAGGGTAGGGTTACAGGCAACAAACAACTTTTTTTTTAGGCCTTAAGATATTTTCAAGGTAGTCAGGTAGTTAGGTAGTTTTAGGGTGCCACAGGTGTTAATGGATTAAGCTAATGGATAATGTTGTGGACCCATGAACTTTATGTAACAGTGACCTAAAAAAAAATGACTTGCTTCGTGAGTCTGTGCTGAAATATTCACCTAAAGATATTTTCAAGGTAGTCAGGTAGTTTAAGGGTTCCACAGGTGTGGATGGATTAAACTAATGGAAAGTGCAGTTAATGAACTTGAAGTAACGATAATCTGAAAATGACATGTTTCCTGTGTCTATTAATTATGATGGACTCCTCGCTGACGCAGCTAGATGTTTGCTGGGAGGTATTTTTTTGTCGTTGCCCTTTTCCGAGGGGAGATGAGAGGTGGTATCGATCCCGCAGGTGAGGAGATCATGAAACTACAGTAGACTGCCAGCCACAGGTGTGATAAAGGCACATGCTCTTTGATACGCAGTACGGAACCCTGGAGGGCTGTCAGGTGTGAGAAATACAGGCGAGACACGCCCTTATAAAGCAGTGCATGCACACGAACACGCTACCCCCAGGTGCGTTCACAGGAAAAGCCATTTCTAGGGATATAATGGTGTATTACATAACAAGTCGTTATGATATGACGCCCTTATAAAGCAACACACTCACAAACAAGAACATGCTACCTCCAGGTGCGTTCACAGGAAAAGCCATTTCTAGGAATATCAGGTGTATTACATTAAACAAGTCGTTATGCTATGACTTGGCATCCGTGACTACCAGTCTGTGAGTGAGACAAATCAATCTTTAAGGCGTGTGCAGGGCACGACATTAACTTTTGCAGTGACTTGCCCCGTAGGGCAAGTGAGATTCAATTTTCACTTGCCCTACTCCAACTTTCACTTGCCCTTGAAAAATTGTATATAATAATTTTATAATATTTCATTTAAAACCAAGTAGAATTTGGTTCTGGCATGTGAAAGCATATTTTCTAGGACAAGCTTGGCAGACCACGAAACTTGCACACATTCTCAAAAGTAAACCTGAAATATACAAAACGTACTTTCCAAGTGGGGCAAGCAAGATGCAGTTTTCACTTGCCCCACAGCTATAATTTACAAATTCTACTTGCTCAGGGCAATGGGGCAAGCACCAATGTCGAGCCCTGGTGTGGGATATGCTTAACCCTTCCAATGCTTAGGCTATTTTCGTCCAAAGCACAATGACACAAAGATTTTTGAAAAACATCTAAACCCTGTCATGTTAGTATTCATTGGAAAGTTCTCGCTGAGAACTGTCATATGAGTACCCATGTGACAGGGTTTCAGTCAATTTTCGTTGTTGTTTTTTTTGCGTCATTTTGTGGTGGCCAAATTAGTCCAAGCAGCATAAGGGTTAATTCTATGGTCAATATGTAATCAATAGTCTCAACAAGTTGATCCTATTCATATAAAAAGAGTTCTCTTGAAAAGAGTCGTCTGCATGTTCTTAGTGAGTTAGAAAAATGTCTATCCTTGGGTTTGTGGGTGGAAAGTATGAAGGAAAGTTGTAGATATACATTTCTTCAAATTTTTTTCAGTTTATTCTCAAACCAAAAGGACATTTCTTAAGAAAATTGGCCACATTAGGCCGAAATGAGTTAAATCAATATTAATGGGTAATTGTGGACAATATGGTATACTGTATCCTAAACTTACGGAATGGCTAAAGATATCAACTATCGACAGTGTAGATAAAACCCGTCCATACTTGGCAGTATCTCAGATAGGCTGAGAGAGGTGCAAATATATGGATGGTTATTAAGTGATTCAATAGATATTCCAATTTGATGAGTGTTTGATCTTAGCAATACTAAGTTAGTTTTGTTTCCTAACTAATTAATTTTCTGAAGTTTCAAAGACTCAGATGGTGCTCTGAAAGGGGAATTCAAGGAGTATCAAGAGAGCCAGTCTTGTATTCCTTTTGGAAATTCCTGGTTCCAGAGAATTTGTGGAGGATATGACATGTGACATGACTTGCAAGTCTGACAATCTGAAAAAGATAGGACATTTAATTATTTGAATAGTGTTTTGAATTAATGAAGCATGTTAATGGAAAAATGTTGAGTATCTCACTTAATAATCCTCCTCTACTCCTTTCATTTTGAATATATAGGCATTATTTTCCCCATTTAATGTGTGTGGTTTCTTTAAATTCAGCCAAGGTTAATATCAATCGAAATATGGATTAATTATATTGTTGTTGCAGCTGCGCTTACTGATAGTTGAAAAAGATTATCAATATTAACTGTCAAGCGCAGAACAATTATGAAAATATATTCATTTGAAGATGAATTTGCTGTAAGGAAGGTACATCTGGAAGTGGTAGGTGTGGAATCGATATTTGCCTCTAGAGGTGGGCAGGAGCATGGAGCTGACATTGCTAGCCTGCCAAGTGGTTATTGGTTGTTCCCTCAAGGCTGCAAGCTATAATTACACCTCTCAGTGGAAGCTGCTCATACACATTGACATGCCTCCACCCCGCCCCCTCGATCAGCTCTGGGAATATCACTCACCTCTCATTCAAGGTTGATTATTGAGTTGATTTTTTTGACTCGGTTTTTCCTCGACCCTGATTTATTTGACAGTTTAGCCTATACTAAGTATATATTGTGTGAAAGGCCTTCTGATGAGGAATGGATTTAGCATAAAAAATAGACTCCCAGCATGGTTTGAGGTTTAAAGGGGTTAAAAACTGTAAAGAAACATGAATGGTGTTTTCTAACAGCTCCTACCCACAATTATTGACTGGGGACCTTCAAATTACACAAATGTAAAGGAAAGGTCAACATGGAGGGAAGGTATCACTTTTTTGTTTTCAAAGTTTTACTCCATTCAAATTTTTGCTCTATTCTAATTTTATATCCTTTTCTATCAGTAAATTGTTGTTGAACATAATGAAAAAGTGCATTATTCAGCTTCTAAGAACGAAGTTGAGTTCTGATATTCTCTCTCTCTCTCTCTCTCTCTCTCTCTCTCTCTCTCTCTCTCTCTCTCTCTCTCTCTCTCTCTCTCTCTCTCTCTCTCTCTCTCTCTCTCTCTCTCTCTCTCTCTCTCTCTCTCTCTCTCTCTCTCTCTCTCCTCACCCTGTTTATAATTGCATTAATAACTTCCATTGACATCTAAACCCCTAACGCCACCTGTGGCCTATTAGTTTGATTTTGTTACTAAAATCTGTTTACTTCACCTGCATTACTCTTCCTTCAGCTGCTGACTCTATCTACTTACAACAAATGAGATAACGCAAGCCATTACCTGGCTATACCTTCACCTGCGATTGGCAGCGTATAATAGTGATATTATTATGCCTTTAAACTTCATTATTTAATCATAAGAAAAGTTAATCTGCCTTGGTGTATGCTATAATGGTTACCTACCAATAAGTAGCATGTAAGTGGTACGTTGTTTTTCTATACTTAATCCATTTACCATTAGTTTATAATATTATCAGTAGGGATGTCATCGATAGTCGCCAAGTCGATGCACCGCTAGGTATGACCCTGTCGATAGTCGCATCGATAAGGCAACCGTATCGATGGGGCAGAATCGACAAAATTCAACCCCAAATGCCGCTACATTTGGGGGTTAAGTTCTACAGCCAAAAATCATGAGCGATCACTCAGCCTCAACATACTAACGGCCGTTACCTTTTATGGTTATGTTTTACGTTGTACTACGGCTCTCAGCCGTAAGTACACGCAAAATCATGAGCGGTAGATCGGTTCGCTCACCAAAACAAACGGGCGCCATTTTATTTTACTGCGCACATTGAAATCGCAGTACGTTCAGAACAACAAATGTTTGAAAAGTTCGCTAAACGTACTGCTCATCAAGTGCGCAGTATTCGAGATACGAACGTTTCAAACGTTCGTGTCTCAAATGAGCAAACGTAATAGACATACAATGTGGCTATAGATGAAATTAATACAAATAACCGCCACAAAACGAATTCAATTCAAAGTAGAATGAATTGTTATAGGTATAAAAGAATAAATCAATTATAAAGTAAAATGATAAACAAATTAGATTAAGTAATAAATGTATTCAAATGAAATAAAAATAGAATAAAATAAATCATGATAGATTATAATAATTGATGAATGCATAATTACAGAATTAATTTGATCTTTGATGAATGAATTAAAAAGGCAAGAATGTTCTTTATTTTGAGCAATTTCTAGGTAATTAATTAAGCCCAACGAGCACGTTACGGTGAATCGAATCGAATCGAATCGTATCGAAAAATATAGCGATTAATCGAATCGATAAAATCTCATATCAATGACATCACTAATTATCAGTTCATGGAACTTCGTCTACTCAATTTTAGGTCAAAAGTTTCTTATTTATTAAACCATTAATGCTGACAGCGGCCAAAAGCAGCTTGACAATTCTGACAATCTTTTAGGCCATTGAATATTTGGGAAAAGATTTTAGGGGAAAAAAAGGTTAGTCAAAACTTTACCAAGAACTCTCCCTCAAACATTTTTACGTTATTTCTTACTTAAAAAGTTATTTTCAAAAATATTGACTACATCCAGACAACAATTTTAGACAACCTCTCATGTGTGAATGGGTTGATATATGTGTGAAATAATTTTTGACCTATATATTAAACCTAGGCTGAAGCCAATGCCATAGAAACAGACATTTTTAATGCATACTTGTACAAGAAGCAAGTCTTACCAACTCCATACATTGAACAGCTTCCATTGTATCAACATATTTTAACCCATTCATGCCTGAAGAGCCCAGAGACGGCCTGACAATTTTGATGATAAATATCTGGATTTACAAAGATATATTTTGAAAAATGAAATTTTTTTCAGAACACAGCCTACAGCTCTTCAAATATTTTGTAATTTCATGTATAATTCCGGAGTTATTTTAAAGAGTATCATGGCACCAGACTACAACATCTTAGGGAATGTTTCGGGCCTGCCCCAAAGGCTGTGTTGTCTAAGGCGTTGCCACTGACTGCTAGCTGTCTCTCACCTCTGCCCGGTTTCGAATCCCACCGAGGGCATGGGAGAAAGTTTCCAGTGACTTTGGAGGTTAGTCGCTGGTTTTTGTTGGGTTCTCCAGATTCCTTCACCAGTCACAGCTGGCTATAGTCACGACTTACCCGTAATATGGTAGAAAAAGTGACGAAAAACCAAATTCCAAGTTTTTCTAAGGAATGTTCATGCACAAACGGGTTAAACCTAACAGGACTTGACATACAAGGTAGCCCTACAGACCATGGTTACTAAATCTTTGACACTTCAGTGGTATGGCTACTGATCTAATCTTCATAGTTTCAACCGAGATACGTTTCTTGCCTCCATCATGGGCTGGAAACTTGATTGGAATAATTGTGATTTATTATTCCGATATTGCTGAGTGCTCGCGGCGTCTAGAATATATCATCATCATTATGAGGCAACAAATTCCTCCTCAGCACCCTGTGAACGATAATGGAAATCGCAATAACAATATTATTACAAATGAAGTTGCCAGACCTAGATGAATAGATAGTTCTTGCAAGACTGTATGCATATTCTTTCTTATAAAAGATGTTTAATACCGGTTAACCTATTCATGACATGAGTTTTCCATAAAAAGTGATGTCTTGAAGCTATAATATTACTCGTAGCATTAACCCATTGGTTTCTATGGTAGCAAAAACATCCTCATTATTTTGATGGTATATTTGTGATCCAGATCAGAGCATTTTTCAAAAGACGTTTTCGTGAGAAAGATCTTATCAAAGTAATGATGGTAAAGCTTTTCTTACTCCCTGCTGTCAGAAAGGTGATACTTTCTTGCCTAAGTGTGAAAATATTAGCAATCTCAATAACAATTCCATGACAAGAAGTAGGGGGTAGGGGATTGTTACGAGTGAATGCTTCTTGTAAACCTTCCATTATTTCTCCCTGGGCATGCATATAATCTAAATAACAGTATGAGAGAAGTAGGGGTAAGTGATTCATGTGAGACTGAATGTACTTCTACCTTCACATTATAGATTTACTTGATATTACTCTTTTCATCAGTATGAGGGGTGGGGGGGGGGGGGGGGGGGGGGAAGGGGGTGGAAGACAATGTTATTGACACTGTCGGTTCCTGTCGGTGGCGGCATCAGTGCAGGGACTTAGCCAGGATTTCCGTAAGAGGGTGTCCAAATTGAGATTTCAAGAATTTAGGGTGTCCAAAATCCCTGATTGAAAAAGAAAAAATCATTACACTGATTATGTATATTAACAAATTAAGTAATTATATGCTTAATTCTTCAAGAAATGTCTTTGTTATTATTTTAAAGTTAAACTTTTTAGAAATTTAACTTGAATTAGTATTTATAAAAAAAACGCATACCAAAATCTAGGGTGTCTTTTTACCTAAAATCAGGGATTTTTCATGAACCAGGGAATCCAAAAGACACCCAGACACCCTGCTAGCCAAAACCCTGCATCATTGTCAGCACCTATGTGTAAGATTTCTCAAAAAAGCATTCAATGAAATCTTTTCAAATTATCAGGGGTCATTTTGTATGGCATTTTCATGAACTCAGATTAGATGCTAATAAGTAAACCTTTGCTTTATTCTCGCAGTCATTTTGGGCTATTTGTGGATCTAAATCTTTATGCTTGAGAACTTTAGATTGTAATATTACTGCAAGAAAAATATATGCATGAATGAATCAACTGTTTTTGCAACAAAATGTTCAATTGGATATATTTATAGTTTGCATTATTCAAGGGTCTTGATATTTTTGTCATGATCCCAAACTTAACATTTCATGCCAGATAGCAAAAAAACATAACAAAAAGCAGTTCAGGGATTCATTTAAAGAATGTATGCCTTTAGTTCTTAGCTTTTCATAATTGCTTTTGCTGGCAAATCTGCAGGCAAATACTGATATGCTAGTTTCTCCTAACTGTTGTGGTAGCAGCTATAGCAATCCAATTATCACTGCGAACAAATTTGATATCATTTATGATTAACTTATTTGCATCAGGAGTATACACATGAAAATAACAGCGCAATATTTTGAAAAATAGTGAAACGAAAAATATTCTTGTTTAGTTAAACTGACCCATTTCAATTTTAAAAAAAAACACACTTATAATAGTGGAGTTATGTTCCAAGTTGTCAGTTGCTCTCCACATGAGAAGGAGTTAATTAACTCTTGCATCTATCATTACAAGATATGGGATAACCAATACCTGCTCACTTGTTATATGTACAGTTATGTGTATGGCAGGGTCTTAGCCGATATTTAGAAACAGGGTGTCCAAATAGAGGTTTCATAGACTTTTGCGCGTCCAAAGTGTGGTACAAAATACATACTACTAATAAGATAGACCCTATACCCTTACAGATTTTGCTTTTTTAGGCCAGATACTGCTTAGTGTGTCTTATAAAAGTGACACTACAGCTTCTACATCTTCTATCTTCTAAGAAAAGCCATCTTCAGCAAATTCTGACATAAACTTTTGGGTGTCCAAACTGTCAAAAAACAGTGTTCTGCGTGTCCAAATGACACGCTGGACGCATTGTGGCTAAGCCCCTGGTGTATGGTACTGTATGTATACGTCATAGCAGCTATAACAGCTGTGCCAGCAGGAGTGTGTGTAGATCTGGGTTTAGTTAAATCACCCCATTTCAAATATGATTTCAAATATCATACTAATAGTTGAGTTGTGTTAAAAGTTGTCAGACTCTACATGATAATGATAGGATAACCAATACCTGCTCACTGGTTACATGTACAGTTATGTGTATGGTCTTGAGTACTATATACACTGTAGTTGCTATGACAGCTGTGCAAGTGGGAGTGGGAGTGTGTGGAGATCTGGGGCCAGTAAGTTTGTGGGTCAAGGTTAGCGCAGCACATGGGCAATACATGGAACCACAAACAGAGATCCTGGTATGCATGCTAGCTCAGAAAGCCTAGCTGAGCACTTGCTTTCTATTGATATGCAGTTATAATCCTAGACTTGCTATAAGTCTGTGATATCTGGCTCTTTCACTGATCTAACCTGAGTTGATTTCACTCCAGGATTAGTTCTGAATAAATCCTCAAGGGGGGACACACTTGAGCTCTAGTCTGTATCACATGTGTTCTGAACCGCAACTCATGAAAACAGTGCTTCCATCTACAGTTTGAGAGAGACATCAAACCTACTTAGTTTGTATAGTGGTGGGGACATTAAACCTAATACAGCCTGAGAATCAGGCTATTGTTTTCTATTGATATGCAGTTATAATCCCTCCCCTAATAGCAGCAGTCCGGATATCTTAGTAGAAGTACTCAGCTTTATTGTACTAATCTATAGGTACAATTCCCCTCTAAAGGCAGCAGGTGGGTAAGGCTTCCTTCCTGCCTAATCCTAACTAACAGAGGGGTATGCTGATCACCTGCAGGCATATATATATATATATATATATATATATATATATATATATATATATATATATATATATATATATATATATATATATATATATATATATATATATATATATATATATATATATATATATACACGTGTGTGTATTTGTGTATATATATATATATATGTATATATATATATACATATATATGTATATATTTATATATATATATATGTATATATATAATATATATATATATATATATATATATATATATATATATATATGTATATATATATATATATATATGTATATATATATATATATATGTATATATATATATTTATATATATGTATAAATATTCTTATTAGATTGCTTTAGCATTGTTGCCACTGATGCCATCTATAGGGGGAGATGCAAACTAATATTGAGAGGTGGAGCAGTTTAAGAAGTACGCCTGGCATTTATCCATGCAGTAAATGTTTGATTTGAAAATCATAAATCAGACAGCATAATATAAAGAGTGCAAATTGAAAAATGATTTTTTGAAATACGATTATTGATTTAAAGATAACTTCACTACATAAACTCAAACTGGTATTACTAAATAAACCTGTAATTACTATATCTGCAGAACTCTAATATCTTTGTGACAAGACTATTTTAAAATATATATATATTTGAAAGAATGATATTGATTAAAATGTAACCACAACTCCCCTTCTTATACTTTCAAATTTATGCTGAATTCTCAAGTTAATTTCAAGAGTATCATACTGGTCCTGACTATAATTGTCAAGGTCCCCAGGTGTGATTATTCCATCCTCAAAGTGGCCAGGAAATTGTCACCAGGTGCGCTCAACTCACAAAGTATGTCTCTGATGTTCAGTAAAAAGCTGAACATGTATAATACATAATTGATTTACCACTACCTATGCATATTGGCCACCTGTGTCTGAAATGAAGCATCAAATTTGATAAATTGGATTGGATTGCATTGGATTGAATTAGTTTTGCACCAACAAGATCTTTCCTAATTGTATTGCTATATTCCTAAATGGTGTTATCAGCTAATCTAGTCAGAAATTCCCCAAATGAAAAGGGCATTTTGGCTATTACACCACCCTAAAGGGCAAATGGTAGGTGGATCTGATTGTATTGCACTTATTCTTAATTATCACACACCAAGGTCTTACCCAGGATTTAGAAACTGGGTGCCCAAAATTGGCAGTTGTGATTTTTAAGGGGGACCACAATATACTCAGATTTCAACCATAAACATGTATAGATTCTTCAAGATAAGTCATTATATCCCTATACAATGTCATGGGAATTATATGGAGATGAAAAAAATCAATGATATGCTTGAGACTGACATTTAAAAATATTTGGGGGGTGTCCTGAGGGTTGCTCTTTAAGGGTTTGGGTGTCCAAAAAGACACCCAGACGCCCTGCTGGCTAAGACTATGTCACACACTTTTACCAGAAATGCTCCACATGATATTTTGTAAGTAGCATACAGATCTTGACAGAAAGGATTCTCAAACATAGATCCGACTATTTTTGCAATAATACCACTAAGTCTTGAGTTCTTCACAAGTTATCTGAGTGGTAATCTGGCATGTGTGCCTGCTGACCCAGGCTCCCATCCCTGATTCCATCTACACTATAGGATAACACACAGGCCAGACCCAGGAAGTTTGCCACCAACGCTAATCAATAAAGAAAAGTAGTGTAGGTGTTTTTTGCACAGGTTGTATTAGTTAGCATTGGGACGTGGTCAAGCAATTATGAATAATGTGAGGCAAATGATGAAGAAGTTGAGAGAGAAAAGGGAGAAACCCCCTCAGGTTTGCTGTGAAAGGGGGTGTGCTGCATCTACAGGGGAGGATACCCCATTGGTCGATCCCCCCATCAATGATGAGGAGGAAAAGATAGAAATCGTCATCGAGGGGGAGCCAGAGTCACAAGGTTGTTTGAAGGTCGTTTCGTTGAGGGAGGCAGAGGAAGAAGAAGATGATGAGGTGAGAAATAATTCTGAATTTATAGCAAATGGAAAAAAGAAGTAGGCAATACTTTTATAGTTATGCTCACTGTTGTAAACAGTAGCAATGTATTAATTGTGAATTTTCAGTTTTTATATTCGCTTCATGTGATCTGGATGATTTAGGGGGGTCATTAGGGAAATGATCAAATGATGATAAAGGTGAATTATGATAATTCAGTATGACAATTATGGTGTTGATAATGATGATGAGGACAACTATTATGATGGTGATAATGATGAGAACAACAATATGGTAATGTGGAATAGGAATCCTGTTCCAGCATTTAGTAAAACCATCCCCTATACTTTGACCAGCTGCTGCTGTTGTTGTTGACAAGATATTGCCCCACATACTATGTTTACATGGCAACAGGCGCCTCAGTGCTGAAAACAGTTTACTAAGCCTTGGTGGTCAAGGGGTCCATTGAAATAAATAGTCTAGTGGTCCACCAGAAAAATTAGGGATCCATATCACTTTGATAACCAAAATTGCAGCCAACAGCCATTTCATAACTGAACATTCATGGTTAATTGTGCAAAATTTATGAAATGTGACAGTTATAATCTATATAATGTAGAAGAAATGTGAAACTGGATGTGATGCTTACTAAATTAATGTGGTCAGAATATTTAGTAGCCTTTCTGGGCATGTAAACATAGACTTTTACTAGCCCATTCAAATTTTTGGTAGAAACGGACCGGTGGGCTACTGTCTATTTTCACCACTGGCGCCTGTCCAGTAAGAAACTGGCACTAGACCCTCTCCTCCTGTTTGACAGCCCAAATGCTAGGCTAGTGTTGTTGATAATAGCATGGGGATTGCTATTGCATGGTGATCATGATGATGATTTATAAGTAAGTTTTGAAGATAGTTGCTGCCAAAATTGTGATAAATGGTGAATGCATGGAATGAATGACCAAAAAAAGATGATAATGATAAGCAATATTTAGATATTGTCAATGCGGAATACCTTGTTATCGTTTTCCAATGATCTGTTGGTGGCAGTGGTTGGTGTGATAGAGATATGAGGGCTGTGGAAAGAGAAGGGATGTTTCCAGCAACTGTGATATGGGTAGAAGC
>OZ012687.1:14517080-14638746 GCA_963942565.1 Maea johnstoni | reverse complement strand
TCCAGTAAGAAGCTGGCACCAGACCTCAATCTCCTCAGGCTGTTTGACAGCCTAAATGCTAAGCTAGTGTTGTTCATAATAGCATGGGGGAAGTTATTACATGATGAAGATGATGATTTATAAGTAAATTTTGAAGATGGTTGCAGACAAAACTGTGATAAGTGGTCAATGATTGGAATGAATGACCAAAAAGAGAAATGATAATGATAAGCAATATTTAGCAGAATTCCTTACCATTACCTGTGGAAAGAGAAGTGATGTTTCCAGCAACTGTGAAATGGGTAGAAGCCACTGTATGTGAGGTTAGGCTCATGTTAACATGATCAAGCATACATACATTCACGTCAGACCAGCTATATCGCTCACTACTAAAGGCACCTACTTCACAAAACACGGCGTAACCACGGAGAGTTTAATGGGTTGGTTTCCTGTACAACACTACATGAATAGGTTGCCATCAGGCATACAGGTGCATTTGTTCCCTCTGATGAGTTCAGTAATTGTCTATTGTTTCTACTACCTTATTTGTTTTTAACCCTCATGCTGCTGAAAGCTAATTTTGCCAATACAAAGTGATGCAAAAACGCTGGAAAATGGCTGAAACCCTGGTATATGGGTACTCATCTGAGAGTACTCGGGGAGAGGTATCTTATGAATACCAACATGACAGCGTTTAGCATGTTTGCAAAAAATCTTTGCATCCATGTGCTTTGGACGAAAGTAGCCTTAGCATTGGAAGGGTTAAACCGGCACATACTACACACACCTTGTGTATATTACGTTAAGTTACCATTGGGGTGCATTTCCTTACAAGTTACTTCTCGTATATTAGTTATTTAGCTTGCACACTGAAGCTGAAAAGGTAATCCGTAACACATATTGCTTTCTTTACTTCAATGGGATTTTTCTTAACTCAGAACCACCAGATGTAATAGTATTTTAGCATATTCTAGATATGGTAATCAGAAATAGGTCATTTTTTTCTGACAGTTTAGCTATTTATATTTTTGCAACTATTTCAGAGATTTTGTATTTGCTGCCTGAAAGACGTCCTGTCTACTAGGACTGCACTCGAGTCCCAGGACAACGAGTGATTGCCAAACCCTCAAGATCGATGTTCAACATCTGCTGACATTGAGCGGTGAACTCGATACGAGAAAATCAACATCGAGAAAAATTAGTCAATTAATCGAATCACGAAAAATTGGCTGATGAGCACGGCCCTGTAACTGTCTACCCATCTTTCATACTGTATTTATATCTGGTATTCTTTACAGGCATTTAATTTTCGCTATTTTCACACTCCCCGTGATAGAGCCAAAAAATCATTCCTCAAATAAATAACTTTATTTGTTTATAGTAATGAATATGTAGTTTGAATGCACATATTTAAAGTAGCACAAATATCCTCCAGTAGGGCTATGAAGCGAAGTTTTTAGCACTCCATATCAAAGCCATATAATACAATGTCCATAGGGAAAGCTTCATCTCCTAATTTCCTCTACTAGAAATACATTGTCCTGCCGAATGCTGGTAGCTCTCATAGATGAGGTCTACAGTGTTACTGCTTTGCTCAGATGATACTAATATGCCATGATTTCCGCTCTGACATAGTTTATATTGTACTGCTGAATGCTGACAACTCTCATAGATGAGGCTTACACTGTTAGTGGATTGTTCAGGTGATAGTATCATATTACCCATTATTTTTGCTCTGACATAGTGTATCCAGGACTACAAAATACTATGGCCCTCATTAGGCTAATTGGCTGGTAGCTACCTGGTTGATCCTGCCAGTGCAGCATATTGTCATTAACCCATGCAAGCATTGAGATGCCTTTGGAGAGGATTAAGTATAGAAATACATTATACTGCGGAAACCTGATGGCTCTACATAGATGAGGCTTACGCCGTTAGTGGATTGTTTAGATGATATTATCATATTAGCCATCATTTCCGCTGTGACTTATCTAGGAAGTGTATCTAGGACTGCCATACTTTGTCCCTCATTAGCCCAAGTGTGCAGCATATTACATGCAGGCTTGACAGATGCCCTTGTAAAGGATCATTGCAATTCTATGATACTTAGAACGTAATTTAGGCATTAGACATGCATTTAGAAGTGCATGGCATAGAATTGTTGGCTGTGATCATATCCACATTTTTCTCCATACATATATTCATAAGATTTTAGGGTAAGATAGATGTCACTAAATAATAGTATTAATTCTTGGGATTAGGCGATGGTTCCCAGGGTACTTGACAGTTCCCTCCAAAAACAAGAGGCTAGTGGTGAATTTAGCCTCAATGTAGCAAAGAAAGTGAAGATAAAACAAAATTCCCAAATATCCAAATCCATGATAATCCATGCTGCTGCTCCGCCGGCATGCATTGTTTGATAGAGGTCCTGGCCTGCCCATGCTGCCTGTGATTTAATGGAGATGTCCGCCTTTCATCCTGTCTGCCTGCAGAGATGATCAATTGTTAACCCTCCCAATGCTCAGGCAACTTGTCCAAAGCACAGGGATGCATAGATTTTTGAAAATACTAAACGCTGTCATGTTGCTATCCATTTGATAGCTCTCGCTGAGTACTCTCAGATGAGTACCCATGTGCCAGGGTTTCAGTTATTTTTCCTGTTATTTCCATCATTTTGTATTGGCCAAATTAGCTACCAGCAGCAATCGAGTCTTCCCCTGTTCTATCCACATGTAATGGAGCCTGGCTATTGGCAAGTCTTGTTTTGATGTGGCACTGCTGGAGATATCTATGGCGGAGTGCTTGCGTCAATCAGACACCCAGTGCAGAAAACAGTATCACAGGTCTTTCTCGCCCAGCTGGGCGCGAACATTTTTTGACTTACCTGCCCAACTGGAAACTTACCTGCCCAACTTTGGGAGTGAAAAATTGGAAATTTACCAGCCCAACAGAAGACCATTTTCTTTTCAGGTACATTTCACTTGCCCAAATACTTTCCACAGATTTTTCATGTTATATTGCACTTAGGCGGGTGGCCAAATCCTTAAAAGAGTCCTAGAAATATTTTTGATGGCGTTTTATCGCTAAAAGTTGTCATCCATGCTTATTCATCTCTACATAGGGTGGGCATTAGTGCACGGGTGGATGACACGTTTGATTTTGCTGCATAAGGGAATTTTTATGCAAAAAAATCACCAAAAAAGAATGTTTTTTGGGATTTCCTTCTAGGAAATTGATTTTTCAAGATAGAAACTCATAACTTGCTACAAATGTGATCAAGAGGATGGTTTTGATCTAAGAACATGTTGCGTTAGCGTGACTTCAAGGAACCCCCTGCTGTGAGTGATTTTGAGGGAAAAATCATCAAAAATGAGTGATTTTTGTAATTTCCCACAACTTGAATGTCATCCTGTGGACTATTCCAAACTCTCAACTAAATAGTTCGGGTTTAGAAAACTAACCAAGAAGGTGTAGATACAGAAAGTGAGTTATTTTTGAATATTTTTATGGCATGCTACGTTTTGGAGCATTTTACAGAAAATATGGCATTAAAACTAGTGATTTTAGGGATTTGCTTCTGGAAGGTGCAATTTTCATAGTAGGAACTCAAAACTTGCCACAAATGATTACATAAGGATTTCTATGATTATCAAATTTTTTTGTGTTAGTATGAAATGTATCTGACTCCTGCTGTGAGTGATTTTGGGGTAAAAACCTCTAAAATAGTTGGATTTTTGTAATTTCTCATTCATTTGAACAAAGGTATATTATATCTTATACCAAGATTCTAGCCTGATATTGTTGTTACAGAAAATCAACCAAGAATAGGCATGTAGGAGAAATAAGTTATGTTTGCCAACCTATGACTTGCTAAATTTTGGGGTATTTTACTGAAAAATGATCAAAAGCATGCGTTTTTAGGAATTTGCTTCTGGAAAATGCAGCCTCCAATGTAGATGTATAAAACTTGCCACAAAATATGTTTAATATATTATCACTTATCAACCCACATTAACTGTGCACATTGCTAGGATTTCTTTATTTGAAAAGAAAAGAAAAACAACACATTCCAAATTGCTCTTACAAACAAGATTTATATCAAGACAATTTATTTGTCATTTTGAAAGGATCAAATTATTATCTAAACAAAAAGGAAGTGGGTTATGTGTACATATTCTCAGCAACAATAGAAGTTTGATCACATAACCTTAGACTGCACTATAACAGAGACACATCTGGCCTATTCCTAGACTAATTTAAAAATAACTACAAATGATCAAATGTGATATATTCTCAGCAAGATGCTCTACAGGTGCATCCATACATATCTTCTTGTGAGACACTCTGACAGTGCAGACTGGCTCACATAGTTTCTTTCTTGATCATTCCATACCAGCTGAAACTGAATTCAGTCTGAGAGAGCTGCAAACTGAGACAGAATACTGCACTGATCTCCAGTCAGTGCAGTAGAGACAGGTCACAGCTTGCAGCCGTGGGTCAAGGCAGATCCGACTCAGACATGTAAACTTTAATCATGCTTACAAACGCTTGCTTGTGCTGTTATCAGAAGCCTGTATTGACTACAAAACATGCAAGCGCTTGACAACAGTTAAGTGACCTAATTACAACTTCTGAGTGCATACTGAAGTAGTTCGAAAATTAGACAATGCGACACTGTTTCTCCACTAGTGGCCGGCTGTGGCTATTTGTTTCTCCTTTCTCAGTGGCTGTTTTAACAGCCTCACGCTTGGCCGCACACTTACTTGCCCAGATGGGCAGGTCAATTATGAGGTATACCCGCCCAGCAGGAAACTTACCAGCATTGGGCGGGTGGGCGCGTGTCTGTTTTCTGCACTGGACACCACGCTTTATTGTTCCCCTTTCATGCCCAGAACACCAAGGTTCTTTGACTCAAAGTGTGAAAATCTGTTACCATGGTGAACGGAGAGAAATATATTAATGTATGTTTCATGCTTCTGCACTTAAAAACAATTATCATCATTGAATTATCATTGAGGTATTAAAGTTATTCTCATAATTGTCAGGTGACATTGTATGGGGTAGTAAGCTTGAATAGGGTAACCCTTATGCTGCTGAGGGCCACTTTGGCCCACACAAAATGATGCAGAAAACCTGAAAAATGACTGAAACCCTGGCAAATGGGTACTCATCTGAGAGTAATGCCATGATGAATGCCAACATGACAGGGTTCAGATGGGTTCTAAAAAAATCTTTGCGTCCTTGTGCTTTGGTCGATAGTAGCCTCAGCATTGGTAGGGTTAACCCCTACATGCCTGGCTATTTTTTTTTGGATATCTCTCTAGCAAAAACAATTCTAAAATTTTTTTTGAAGGAAACTGTTTTTTAGAACTAACCAACAACTTGCCTTTCTATATTTTTTCCAATCAATGTTTGATTTCTAAATTATTTTTCACAAGTATGATAGATGCATGATGAATTGGGGGGGGTATGGGCAACTTGGGGCACTTTAGGCAACTCTGATTTCCCCTGGCCACCTTGGGCTGGTATAGACAACTGGGTTACTATAATCAACTGTTGTTTGATCTAATTAGCAACTTATGACGTCATGGGGGATTAATCTGTCACAGGTGTTATGTTTACACAGGTATTATCATTGCCTCATGTCTTGTCACCAGTCAACAGGGGTTTTCCATGGGCAACTGGGTTTCCATAGACAACAGGGTTTTCTATAGACGGTTAGGTTCCTATGGTCAAGGGATCTAATCCAATACGTCAACAGTTTACAGTATATAAGGTGTGTGACTGGTTTAAGTCAGTACCAGTCTTGTTACTGAGCCATCACGATGACTGCCATCTTTAACCTGGATGAGACCTGTAGTGCTGAGGTACGACCTGGGAAGAAGCCTGTGGTGGTGTTATCAAGAAGAAGAATTGATAAACCTCCTAGCTACATCATGTTATCCTCTGAAGAATGGTCTATGATGGTCAACTACATCCCCCTATTTGATGCAGAATTTGAGGACATCAAGCATGAGGAGGTCTTCACATTGAATTTCACACCATCCAGGGTGCTGACACTTACATCTTACCATGATATAGATTATGTGGGTGTCTTCAAGTATGAAGATGGACAAGTCAGATACTACTATGGGTTGAACCTCACCTCCGCAGCCTGGAAAGAACTTTGCCAACTGCAAGACAAGATAGGAAAGATCCTCTCTGACATGACACTGCAGTCTACTAGTAAAGAGCCATCGAAAAGAAATTTGAAGGAGCTTGCATCCAGAAAAAAACTGAAATTGTCACTTCCGAAACTTAACAGTGGGGAACAATGCAGCGCAGCACCAAGTGAACCAGCAAAACTGACAGAGACCAACGTGACAGTCTACAAGTGGGTGAAAACTTCAGATGATGGATGTCTCATGTATGATGAATCAAAAGAAGTCTTCTACACTAAAGCTGCCGCCATGAGGGATGCAGATCGCCATCCTGTGGACTTCTCTGATACATTTGGACTCAAAACCTCAACTAAAGGTTTGGAAAAAACAATTTTCCATCCCACTTTTGATCAAGTTGTAGAGCAAACATATAAGGATGTACTGAGGACATTTATTATGAAAAGGTTAACTAATGAATGTGTGGGATGTTTTGATGACCAGCCAGGGCAATTAGCCCACAAAGATGGTTGTTTGGCTGTATTGGATAGGGATTTGGTACAAGCCTACCTTCCTAGGTATCGGAACATTATCAGTCATCACACACTCTCCCAGATTATACAGACTGTTACCAATATATTAGGTCTAGTGTATGACGATAAGGTTCTTGTTCAGTGTATAAGAGGTAAAATAGAAACCCTACCTGAACTTGATTCCACCGATTGCTCAAAGTTGATACACGAGGTTGTCAATGTACGCGTGTATTGAACATGTAGAATGAATATCTTCAGTGTATTGTATTATGGAAACATTATTGGTAATGTCAAAGTGTACAATTATGTATGTGAAATTTAGGTGAATAATAAAATTGTAAAAATATACACTTACCTTTTGTATTTTATTTTCCCCCTTACCTTTAATCGTCTTTCGCCAATTTATAGTCCAAGTCTGATTCTGTAGTACGTGGTGTAGAAGGTGTAGTAGTAAGTGGACCCTCAATATAAAAATATTCATCTTTTTCATCCTTTAAATGTTTCATATGTGTTTTAGGTGTGTCAACATCAAATTGTTGAAAATATCTAACAATGATCACCCCCAAAATTAATAATAATATCCCTGCGAAACATAAAGTTTGCCTCATCTTAAGCGCCATCTTTGCGCTTCTTCGTGTAGGCGATAAGCAAAAGCATTCTCGGTATGTTACTTCAACTGCTTTCACCCCATACAACGAGTACACTGGACGGGAAATGGTTTCTGTGAAGGACAATATCATAAAACTAGCTGACACTAATCACAGACTGTCATTCCTTTCTAAACACTTCGTTCGTGAAGGATGAAGGATTGGGAGAAATATCTCCATAAAATCTATTACGACCCCAAAGAACCCGGCAGTTTTTCAGGGGTCGAAAAGCTTTTCCGTAAAGCAAAAAAGGATGATAAATTCAAAATAACTAGAAGCCAAATCAAAGAATGGTTACGCTCCCAAGAAACCTACACACTACATCGATCGGCGCGACGGAAATTCCCCCGCAATAAATTTGTAAGCAATGGCATAGATGATGTCCATGATGCAGATTTGATGGATATGTCCAAACTTGTCAAAAGCAATGATGGTTTTAAATTTGTGCTCATCATTATAGACACGTTTTCTCGCTTCTTATGGACAGCCCTTTTAAGAGACAAGTCTGGAGGAGAAGTTGAACAAGGAATTCAAGAAATTTATAATGAAGGTCAAAAGCCTAACATGTTAAGGACAGACAAAGGAAGAGAATTTGTCAACAGGAAAGTTCAGAAATATCTAAAGTCTGAGGGAATTACTCATATCATGACCTTTAATGAAGTGAAGGCATCATTTGCTGAATCAGTCATTCGCACCTTGAAAAACAAGCTGTATCGTTATATGACTGAGAAACAAACCCTACGTTATATTGATGTGCTTGGAGACATGGTGGATAGTTACAATGGAACGTACCATCGCTCTATCAAAAGAGCCCCAAACACTGTGACAAAGGACAACGAATGGGAGATTTTCAGACTACCCTATCTGACAAAGCAGAAGAAACAGGCAAGACCTATCAAACCACCTACATACAAATTCAAGATCGGTGATCTGGTGAGACTTTCTTATCTTGAAAAAGTCTTTGATCGTGGATATGATCAAAAGTGGACAGGAGAACTTTTTCGCATTGAGAAACGTTATGTACGTAGAGGTATTCCAGTCTACAATGTTCAAGATTATGATGGTGAGAGTATTACAGGAACTTTTTATGAACCAGAGCTTCAAAGAGTGGATGTCCCTCCTGATCACGTGTACAAGATTGAAAAGATTGTCAAAGAAAGGAAAAGAAAAGGAGAAAAAGAATACTTGGTTCGTTGGTTAAACTGGCCTAAAAAGTATGATTTGTGGATCAAGGCTTCAGATATCCAAGATATTGACACTACGCCTACCACCTATAAAAAGCCAGAAGTGTAAGAAAGAGGATCATTTGAAATCATGCAGCGTCAGCAGTTTCATCTCTTTCTATCCAGTGATGATTCTAAGGAGTATTATCCTCAAAATTATTCTGGACATTTTACTGTTAAGTTACCTGAATATGTGGAGTTTGAAGGGGAATGGTGGGTGGCCTTGTGTGACATAAGTTATCCTGAGCCTTTGGATACTTCAGACATTAATGTCATGACAAATATTTGTGAAGATTCAGTATGGCGAGACACAAAGCAAGCTATACTGAGACGAATTAGGACACAAGGAAATACCCAGCATCACATATTTGCACTACCCATTTACCAAAAAGTCAGAGGTAAAGGATTTGATTCGGTAACTCTCTATATAAGAGGGGAAAACAACCAACCCATCTCATTTATCAAAGGAACCTTGACCTGTACACTTCACTTCTGTCGAGGAATCAGTCTCTAAAAATGAAGACTGTACCCTATGTATCTGATACCCGCAAATATATGCATATGTTTAAGTCACCCAAGTTAGATACTTACGCAGAATCCATACCAGTACAATCAGGTGGAAATCCTTCAGTGTTAAGCACTGCCAGAGCTGTCACACATATTGACATAACGGATGCAAAGAGGTCCAAAGCAAGAAGTATAAAAAGGAGACCCAAAAAAACTGGAAGCAGTTCTGCTCCTAGACGTCGAACGAAGAGGACCAGCACAATAAAGAAAACAGTCAAGAGACAAGTCGTGAAAAAATCCATCACAAGGAAGAAATCCACTAAACCTAGACAAGCCACAAAGAAAAGGAAGTCCAAGTCTAAAAGAAAAACGGTCTTGGATTAGGATGTCTCATATTACGAGTCAAAGTCAAGAGGTTATGGGTAAAGATCTCCTCCTCTTTCACCCCCTACCTACTGGTGTTGGTCTGGAAGGTACTCAGTGGCTGGAATACCGTCCTATCAGTCAAATAGGAGAGAACACTCCAATTGAATTTCATGTTCCTGGTACTGGTCTACAGTATACCAAATTGAACAAGTCCTACTTACACGTCAAAGCAAAGATTATCAAGGCTGATGGATCAATCCCGACTGAAGCTGACTTTGGACCTGTCAACATTCCTCTCCATAGTTTATGGCAACAAGTAGATGTCTATCTTCAACAAAATCTTCTCAGTTCAGCAGGTACGAACTATCCCTACTTGGCATATCTACGGACCTTGATGGCTACAGATGTGGTTACTAAAGAAACGGAACTGACGTCCCAACTTTATTACCACGATACAGCAGGATACATGGATGCTACCGACCCTTTATTGGGAAGCAATGGTGGCTTAGGAGCTCGTTATTCAGCCTTTGTGAGTGGACGTACAGTGGATTTACAGGCTAGACTATGTGAAGATATTTTCTACGCAGAACGCCCATTAGTGAATGGATTAGATCTAAAGATTAAGTTATGGCCCAGCAAGAACACATTCCGTCTCCAAAGTAAAACAGAGGAGTACCGCCTTGTGGTGACTGAAGCTGTCTTCAAAGTGTGTAAATTGAATATTGAACCTAGTCTGATGGCTGCCCATGAAGGAATGATGAGAACCACTACTGCTAAGTATCCATACACCCGGTCCGACATCAAAACCTTTGCTCTACCTGGTGGACAGTTCACCTTCAATTTGGATGATATCTTTCAAGGTCAAAGACCCACTCATGTAGCCCTCATGATGGTTACTGGATCTGCTTATAATGGCTCATATACCGAAAACCCATACAATTTACAGCATTTCAATCTCAACTACTTGAGCTGTGAAGTTGACGGACAGAGCGTTCCCGGAAAACCTTATCAACCAAAATTTAGTGAAACAGGAGGTCAAAACTTTGTTACCTGTTTAGAAGCTCTGTACTCCAAGTCAGGGCTTTGGGGTGATAATCGCAAGAACGGTATTACACGTGAGGAGTTCCCAGAAGGTTACAGTATATTCCTGTTTGATCTGGAGTCTACTATACTCTCTACACCACACCTTCCTCTACATAAACAAGGCAACATCAAGTTAGAAGGACGCTTTACAACTGCACTGCAAGAGACTGTCATTGTACTGGTTGTTGGGACTTTTCCAGCACAATTTGAAATTGACGGACCCCGCAACGTTCTAGGAAAATGAACACACAGCAACTAAAATGTGCCCTACAGCAAGACCCTGTCACATGTATACAGTTTGGTGATGTGTGTGCTGTCGATCAACTTCCCCACAAGATCATCAAGAGACCGTCCGTCTTTATTGTTAATACTGACCCTATAAAACTACCAGGAACACACTGGACATGTTTCTACTTTCCTACTGAAGGCCCAGATGAATTCTTTGATTCAGCTGGGAGACATCCATGTTTTTATCGCACAAACTTTATGAAGTTCCTTGAGAAAAACACTAACGCTTTTATTATTAATAATAAAGCCATACAAGGTCTTTATCACCCAACATGTGGTCATTTCTGTCTATTCTATGCCTTTCATCGTTGTAGAGGCATGAGTTTAGAGTATATTGTAGACCAGTTTTCAACTAATAAGACTACAAATGATATTGATGTCATTCACTTTGTTAAATCTCATTATAACTTGACTGATGTACATTGTAGATATATTAGTCTTCAAAATGCTGTATGTTTGATATAGACAATAAAGAGTTAAAATGTATATTGTTTGTTCATTGTTGTTTATGGGGACACCGCACACTGATATATACAGACCAATGGGGAGAATGTTGGCGAACATCAGGGTAGAATGTTTAGACATCTGTCCCTAACGAGGTGGGAGTCTTTTTACGAGCGGGAAGCGCATCTGTAGGAAACTTGGGGGGTCAAACCATTTGCAGTCATGGGACGCAGCGTAGAGCTTGACGAGAATTACTACATAGTACTTTTCTTATGTATTTTGATACATTTCTGGATTAACTGGAATGGATATATGTATGTACTTCATTTTGATATTGAGCATAATCATCCTGAAGATCAACAAGAGGGGGAGCGAGGAGTCTAAAACATGTAAGTTATTCACACAAGACAGTGGCTGTATATAAAAAAAAGTTTATTTCATACCATCACATGTTAGATATAGTTACATTTCTATTACCAAATTACTTTATATATATTCAATTATCATATACTGAGTCTAAGTTATGGTTCCTTTACACATTTGAATGTTCAAAAGTTATAATCATTTTGATTGATCATTTGCTCATCGTAATCCCTGTACTAGGCCCTGAAAGGCACTGCAGGTAGTGAGCTTAAGGTCTAGTTTGTGAGGCCTCATCATCTGATGGGTTGACTCTCCAAGGATTAATTTTCCATGGATTTTTGTTAAGGTTAACACCTTTTCAAAAGCAGACTAGAACCAGTGATTATTCAAAATGTAATGACTACATAAAAACAAAAGTCTTCTTGAACCATCCAACTGAGACTCATAACTCAAAGAGTAATCCACTGCTTAGGTTTTTTCTTATGAGCAGTTATAGTTCGTTTAGATTCATTTACACGTTTCTCATGTTTAAACATCTTTGGTACGGAATCATAAGTCCTACACTTCAAAAGTTCATTTCGGCGTTCTTCATTTCCAATCAGGCCCAAGGGGATGTTCATATCGGCAAGAGTTTTATAAAATTTGTCATGTCCAATCGGGGTGAGGTTGCGATATCTGTACATGGCATCTTTGATCAGATCACTGATATGGGAACCAGGGACGCTTTCACCACTGATTATAATTTCTCCACGATCATTCCACGTCAATGTCCTGCATTTATCTGTTTGTATGTGCATCAACAGTGCCCGTGCCTTATGTTGATTATTCTTTGGGATGGCCATCAATATAGTGTCCACATGCATTTGATTGGCATCATAATCATCATGTATATCATCTTTGATTATCTGAGTGATATTATTAAGTGTTTGTGGTTCAGTCTTGATAGTTGATTCTTGGGCACGTACCAATCTTTCGTATTTTTCCATGGGGATGAGGATGCTCTTCTGATAGGTCATCTTTTCATAGGACACTCTGCAAGAAAGTAAGAACAGCCTTTAGTAAATGTTGTATAGCATTAATGTTACTGGTTAGTTGCTTTTGCTTTAAGCTATTCTTTTTATCAGCCAAGTGTGTATAGAACACTTTATAGGGTTTCAACTTTGCCTTGATCCTTGTAGTTAATGGAATATTACCATAAAGCACATTCACAGCAATTTCACTAAGTGCTCTCAATTGGTCTTGGGTAATACTATTCAATAAAGCTTTCTGCTGTTTGAGTGAAGACGATTTTATCAATAACTGTATAAAATTCCAATTGTCACGAATTACTTTGCTCATCGTGGACTGTACAGAAACAGTGCTAGATAATAATATTTAGATAGCAGAAGTGCAATGTACAGTATCCTAGGGTCCATGTGTACACTACGCTGGACAAGAGGTAAATGAAGTGACTCACCTGGTGTAGAGGATTTTTATAGCTGGTAGATGATGGGTTCCTCTCCTGGGAAGATTTGGGTTCTTAATCTTAACTTGTCGTCAGAGTGAGGCGAGATATCTACGATCATATAAGTGTAAGGCTGACTTGTACAGTCATTGTAGATTTCCTGGAGTATCTTGTTTTTCCCGGGGAAGAGTTGTCGAGCTAGATGACCTATCTGTGATGCATCTCTTAGATTTCTAAACAGTATGATGTAGTTGGTATTGAGTGTGATGTCACGGGCAAAGCGGCCAGATTGGAATAGATTCTGTGTAAGAAAAAAGACACTAAGATTACGATGATGACAACCTTGTGTGAATATCAACACCATTTCAGGACTTTGTAGAACCTGATGGGCAAGATCATCAAGAATGATAAGGGTTGGGATTCTTTCCTTGGTGAGTTCTTCAATGTCTACAGTAGAAGGTAGCCCATGGTGAAATTCTAAATTAGGGAGGACTCTAGTTATTTCATCAAATAAAGGCTGATAAATCCCATAGCAGTACAAAACTTTAGAGGGAGGGTGTCCTCTGAACATGTATTGGAGATGTCTTAGAAATTTGTAAACCCATTGCGTCTTGCCAGATCCTGAAGCACCACTTATGATAAAACTACTGCAAGGTTCAAAAGGAACCAAAGACATTTCCATCTTGAATGTCAAGTACCCTTATGACTCAAAAATGCATGTACTCACCTTTTTATAGTTTAATATCCATAGGGATGGGTGTCCATGTTTTCCAGGAGCACTCTTTTGGTGTACACCATCCTGTAATCTTTGTTCTCCTGACGGTTGTAAATCTTTCTGGTGTACTTTTCTCGGGAGATCTTGCAAGGATTGGTGACAGTGATGGTCTGGTTGGAACTGTTGATGATCAGGTCTTTGATGGTGTCAAAGTTCACCAACTCACTATTCTTGTGGTTGAGTGTAAAGCCACGGACTTTACAAACAGTGTGTCCATTGTTGGTGAGGTAGGCATAGTTTTTAGGACCACCTGAAATGAGCTCCACGATCCAATGATCTCCAGAGCAATGTACATCTTTGCAACCAACATCACCACAACCAAGTTCAGAGGTCAGATCACCAAGATAATCACCTAGAGGTGGATCATATTCACCCTGGCGACTGATGTAGATGATGGAATCAGTGTCAAAATAAAGCACTCGTTCTCCAAGCTGATGCAATACTTTGTAAAGTTCCAGTCGAGCCCAACAGGTGGTGAAAGAAGCCAAAAAGATATTAGTTTTGAAATCTTCATTTAGACTTTCTTTCTTTGCTTTCCACTCTACATGAATGATATCGTCAGCCACGATATTAAAGTTGGTGACTTCTTTATCTGCACTGGTTATCATCTGTATGAACTTCTCAGCCTCATTATCATGAATGAATTCGCTCTTTGTTTTAGACAAGTTTTCACCAAACTTGCCCCAGAAGGAGTTCAGACATAGCTTTGCCAGGCTACGTAAGCCAGGATTCTTTTGAATATTTGCAGGATTGAGTTGAATCTTCTCGCGCTCTACATACTGCTGTACGTACTGCTCTTTATCATCTTCTGTTTTACACCAATCTGGCCAGCCGCTAGCTTCTTGCTTGTACTTCAGGAAGGTGTCAATGTATGGTGCAAAAAGACCCCCTTGAGTTGTCTGGGAATTGTACTGTGTCGTTTCTTTCCAGTGGTATACCTCGTACATACTGAGTATGCGATACCCTTTACAGACTGCCATATATAATTCAGGTGTACACCAGGTGCCAACCATCATACGATCTTCATCGGAGCATTCACATCTTCTCTGGTGTTCGTTATCAGCACAGGTACGACAGAGAGGAAACTTGAGTTTACCATTGCTCCGGTAGGGTAACACAGGGTGGTAGAGACCTCGAGGTGGCAGTATTTTGACTTTAGCAATACCAAAATATTCATTGATGTCTTTGAAATCTTTGGTGATGATTTCAGGATGACCGACAGGGTACCGCTTTGCTTTGTTGATGAAGGGATAAAGACTAGTAAAGTCCACATATTTGACCTTCTCGCCATCATTCACTTTGTAATGTAATTTACAAGCATTGGTTCTTCCACCAAAGAAGGAATCTCTGGGATCCATCCTTTCAGTCACATCCAGTGTTTCCACGAACGCTTGCAAGTCTTCGTCAGTTGCCAGTTGCTGTTTGAAGTCATGTTCCCACATTTCTATATATCTCATCCCTTGATCTTGAAGATACTTTTTCTTTTTGAGAGTAAGAGCATATAACTCATCTAGTGACTGATTTGTACGTGGATCTTTGATTTCCTGTCTGTCTTCTGGAAAGCACTTCATACAGCCATGGTAGCGACACCCGTGAAATTCATAGACAGTGTGTGTAGCTGCACAGTATCCATCTAAGCGATAGGTAGTAGTCTCGTTTACCTTTATCTCTTTTTCACCGCGATCGTTGAGGGCATGTTGAATGTGAATGGGGTTTCCTTTTAGAGACTCGGCGTGCATGACCCATTCCAACCATTGCATGGAGATCTGACTGTATTGCTGTTTCTTCACATAACCACTCACGGGAACTTGGGCAAGCGGTGACTTAACAAATTGCTTTCTTGTTATAGTCATTCTTTCACGTTCATCCAGTTCTTCTTTACTGACCCACTCATCCTCAAGCCAAAATTCCATTCTCCCATTCCATACACGTGCCTTGATATCTTTGAAGACAATGCCACTTTCATCACAAAGGTCCACCATCCACTCCTCTTCAAGGAACTTCCATCTGTATATACCCATACACACACTGGCAATGGTGACGTAGTTGAATGGATCTATGGCCTTCATGTATTCCACCACCTCAGAAGTCTTCTCACAGATGACATATCCTGTTTGTTTGGTAAGGTCTATCATGAGTTCACGAAATTTCATACACGCCTGGGCCAGTATCATGACGTCGCTACGACAGTACTCTAACATCTCTTGTTTGAAATCAAAGGTTTTCCCATGTTGTCCTTGATGCCATTTCAAAAAGTCCTTCCTTTCTCTGGTTGACATGTAGTCGTATCCGTAGTATGACGGTTCGGGGTAGGCTCCCACATAATCTTGGTTGTCTTTGATGTTGAAATGGTGGGGGAACCAGCCTTTCTTTAGTTCTTCCAATCCAAAAGCCTTGGGAAGAGCTGCCAGTTTCATGGGTAGAAAGTTAAGAGAGTCACTAACTTTGATATTGAGACCACGATCCACTTGTAAGTGCATGATCTTTGACCCTGCATAGATAATTTTTGTAGGTTGGATCGAGTTGTCAATGAGGTATTCCAGCAGGAAATATCCATCAAATCCTTTCATGTTGTGTGCGAGAACCGTGCAGTCTCTGTGTTGCATGTCAAAGAGCCATCTTCCAAATTCGGTACTAGCATTATTACCCGAAAACACTTTTTCACGGAGGCCACAAGTGTTACATGGTGGATTTGCATAGGTACCAGTTGCATCATCTATGATACTACATTTCTGGCATCGGTTACCACATGCATAGCAGCAGGAATCAGGTTTAAGCTCATCATCCTTACATTGGCTGCATGTCTTCAAGGCAACAACAAAATTTGGCCTATGAACAGGTTTCCCACATGAGGACCATGTACAGTGTTTACAGCGGACACATTTATTGCACTGACGACCCTCTTTGAGGCATTTCTCACAAGGGACAGTACTGGTGGGGACATATCCATGACCGCATTCACTGATATCATCTTGTCTGGTTTCAAAATCAAACATGATGAATTTATCTAGTACTGGCATAGGTTCCTTAACTCTAAGGAAGCACTGATGATCACCAAGAACATATTTCTCACAACATTCACAATGCCATTCCCCACACTTATGGTCTTCTATTTTGCGCTTCTTACGGTCAACAACTTTCTTGCAAGTAGGACATTTCCACCATGACTCACACTGTGAAGGAAGCTTTTTCTTTCTATCCCGGGTTTGACCTGATCGCTGATGACGTTCATAGCAAGCTACAGAACGACAAATCATGTTGCATTTGGTACAATTCACAGGATTTTCAGTTGTCGGACATTTGTCAGTGTCACACACTATACATGTCATGCTACATACATGCCTCTTCTTATTGTTATAAGGTTTGAGACAGGTCTTACAGAAGTATGACTGTGCAAAAAATCCTGTGATTGAGGCGACAGCATGAAAGTGGAAGGCACCTTCTTCTTCCACCATGTACAGAAATACTTTTTTGCGCCCCCCTTCGGCTGTGCCAGTGTGAATGAACTTATTATTGTGACGGGAACTAAGTACTAGGATCTGTAATCCTAAAGCTTCCTCAAATTTTGGGATATCATTCAGATTGGCCTTACGATTGGTGGGTACTCCTGCCCTGTGGCAGAGTTTTTCAGCTTCCTTTTTCTGCTTCAAACATCTAGGATTCTTTAATACTGACCATTCTTTTGCTGGTACTTTCTTCAGCTTGGCTTGACAGAGCACTAAAGCTCTTGCCATACAGAGATCATCTTTGTTGATGATTTGTATTATTGATTTCTTCTTTTTGAGACTGTTATTTGCCCCACTAAGCTTAGTAATTTTTAGTTTTCTACCGCCTTTAGGTATTTCAACAGTTCCTATATTAATTTTGAGACTATTATCAAAGGCTACGCTTTCATTGGATGTTAAGACTTTTTCAATTTTTTCCATGATAGCCTCTGGATCCAATTCTTTCAGTGGTCGTAAATGAACTACTATCGGATTTTCCAGATCGTGGTGGTATATAATCACACGCCCCATGTCTTCATCAGTTAGGGAACCCCTAGCTTGTTTCAATACATCAGCAAACATGGACTTGATCTGAGTGTACATATCTTGCAAGCGCTTCCCTTCCCAGTCTTCTGCATTCAATTTCACTCTATACAGGACATCTCGGGCTAGACTCCTTCCAAAAGTGCGTACTTTTTCCTTCACTAACTGATATTGAGATGATGAAGATGAGGATGTTTCAGGGGAGGCAGAAGTTGAAGGTTGATCAGGGAGTGTGGAATCTTTTTGATTTAATATTGGTACCGTTGGTAGTGGTATGGTGGATGGAGCTTGCCCTCCATACTGATTAAGGGTTGTCTGTTTCATTTTCTTCATAGGAGGTGCCTCTTCATCATCATCACCAGACTTGCAGTGTTTACGATGTTCCCTGAGCATCTGTATTCGTCGAAATATCTGTTCACATCTGGAGCATTCAAAGTATTTAGATTTTGTGGCCTTCTTTACAGACTCCACAGAAGGCTCATTAGACTTCTCTGGGTCAAACTCATCATTCAGTGCATCAGCAGTGAGCATAGAGATCTCCTCAGGAGTGACTGTGACAGGTGCATCCCCTGAGCTTTCAGGTTCACTTGACAAGATGTCAAATTTATCATCATTGTTAGTTTCCATCTCTGTGGTTACTAGATCACTAGAGGTCACTGTTGTATTTCCTGTGGAAACTGAGGGGGAAGCATTATTTGTAGGGACTCTGCTTACTGGCTCTTCTATCTCTTCAAGGATTTTTTCAAAGTCAAAGATAACTTGTTGCTCTGCATTAGTCTCATTGTGGTTCTCGGGGTGTATACCTAGATCTGTACGAACTTCCTGCCATAGGAGTTCTTGCAAACGATGTCGTACATGGGGATCATTTAAAACCCCTTGCGTCTCTGCCCAGGTGTGAAGTTCCTTACTGGTGTTGAACTGGTTCATCAAAAGAACCAAGACGTTGTTTGAATCCATGTTTTCTCACTGTAATAAATTAAGGTGAATTAACTAGTTTATTCATAATATAAAATATAAGCTAAGATTAGGTACATTTTGAAAACTAAAGACACTAATTTGATCACCTAGGTACTGTTAGGACATGATATATATGAAAACCCCTAAAATGACCTAAGTAGGGGTTTGAGTCCATATTATACATGTTAGACTATGTTTAAAACATATAAGTAGGGTAGGGGGGCTTTATATACATGAAAAACCCTAAAATACTCTAAGTAGGGGGTTTGAGTCCATATTGTATGAATCAGACTATGTTTAAAACATATAAGTAGGGTAGGGGGCTTTATATACATGAAAAACCCTAAAATACTCTTAAGTAGGGGGTTTGAGTCCATATTGTATGAATCAGACTATGTTTAAAACATATAAGTAGGGTAGGGGGCTTTATATACATGAAAAACCCTAAAATACTCTAAGTAGGGAGTTTGAGTCCATACTGTATGTATCAGACTATGTTTGAAATATATAAGGTGTATAAGTCACAAAACTATATAAAATACCCTAATTTAGCAAGGAGAGAGTTAATATGCCAACAGGGTGAGTGTGTATTTTCCAAGGTTAAAACTGTATCAGGTGAGTGATCATAGTGTAGGTGTATGTTATCTGAGGTAAAACCTTTTAGTTAGATAGGCCCTATTCACATCCACTTTGTAGTTTAGACTGTGTAGTTAATCCCTCAGGATGTTCAATGGAAAGCATGGGTGTATGAATTCACCCCTCAAAGATAGTATTAGTTAATGGCTTCAGACCTGGTACTATTGGTATACAGGGGTGAAAGGATGATACTAATTGGAAATCATACACATTTCTGCTTTGTTTGTGAAAGATGGTTTTTGTTCTTCATGACCCATCACCCCTCCAATGACTAAAATGGGTTAATTCAAGTTTTTCCTCAAGCAGAAAGAATATGCAGTAACTTCATTCTGCAAGGAATTTTCAAAGACTAAACTCATCCCATCATGCCTGCCAGGAGGAACTTACAGCTAGGAACCAGTAGATCAAGTGAAGGGTAAGTTATACAAATATATATATATATATATATATATATGAATATTACTTATTAAAATACAAAAGTCATTATGTATATATGCTTTACTGTATGATGATGAATTGAAATTATTGATTTTAAAACATTTGAAACATTTTATTTTTTATCCTAAGTTTGATACAATACACAGTGGCTTTAAAATGTTAGTTAAAGTTGCTTTGATACATGTTTCTAATAGTGTGAGTTCCTGATGATAGTTTAAGTTGTTTTGATATATGTTTCTAATAGTGTGATTTCCTGTTAGAGATCTGATAAAATATATGAGATTGTTTGTAAAAATTGAATAGATACATGTTTCTGATAGTGTGTGTTCCTGTTATAAATCTGATACAATACATGAGGTTGTTTGTTTGTAAAAGTTGCTTTGATACAAGTTTCTGATAGTGTGAATTTATGTTACAGATCTGATGCTATAGGACCTATATACAGTTTGAGAGATAGCAGTCCACCATCTAGTTCATCCTCTCAAAGGAGCCAGCGCCACTATTCCCTGGACTGGACTCCATACAGTCCTGGAGGAACCAGACTAACTCCAGAGAGCCCTATCCAGTTAAGGTAAGAATTCATTGTGATACCAAAATAATTAAACATGGAAACATATGTGTATAATGTCACTAGATTTATTATATATCATTTTAACTTTTTTGATATGGATCATATACATGTAACAAAAATCACAAAAAATATGTAAACACTTGAGATGAGAAGACATCTACTATGAGGTACTACAAGATAGGAATAACATATAAAACTAAGATCCATAACCAATGATATCTATGTTTCATCAAGATAACCCATATCATGTAATGTTACTAATGTATTGAAATGATATCAAGTTCTAATGTAATGAATCTCATTTATTTATAGGAATTCTTCCCCATCGTCTAAATCATCTGCTAGTCAGGGTTCAGGGAAAACTGCGATAACCATCAACAGTTCAAGTGCATCTTCAACACCCCCTCAACCAAGGTAAGAATCCATACTACTATTACAATACTAAGTAATACTGACAACTTGACTTATTCCACATTACATGAACCCTAGTAAAAATCTTAGGTAGTAACTGAATATCATCATTTTACCTAATTGAAATAGTAGAATTAATCAAACCTAATTGTCCCATAGGTAAAAGGTTTCTTACACTGTATGTTTAACCTTCAAAACAGAATCAGTGGTATGACATATTTCTATGAACTATGTGAACTTAATATACTTAACTACCCCAAAAATATACTTAACTACCCCCAAATGTCTACTGATGAATAACTGAGATATTATAATTAATTATGAAACTATTCAATTTCAGCACCTCACAAGCTATGCCTAGGAATAATACACTATGTAGGCGAGCTCTCATCACCACTCCTAGAAAATCCAGCAGGGCTAACTCCAACCAAAGACACAGGAACAGTCCTTATGCTAGAAGAGATACACTCAGTGCTTCACCGTCTGGGCACCCTAGAGCTTCACATTCAAGGTAAGAAATGCTTTCAATTTAAAATAACATGCTTATACTCTGTACCTCTTAAAGCTGCTACTAAATTTTAACTAAATGTGAAAGATACCCATTATAGTCTATCATCCCTCAACTAATTCTATGAAGTATTCATAAATATATATATATATATATATATATATATATATATATGTAAACACTAATGAAGGAATACTTCCAATTTAAAATAGCATGTTTACACTCTGTACCTCTTAAAGATGCTACTAAATTTACAGTTTGATAAAATGTAAAAAGATACCCTTTATAGTCTTTCATCCTTCAACTAATTATATATAGTATACATATGTATATAATCACCAATGAAGGAAATAATAATAACAGACATTTTACATATATTAAATTATATTTTTCAGAACACCCTCCTCAAGAGAAATCAGGAAGAGAAAGATGCTGCAGCAACTCCTAAAGATGAGTGTACAGATTCAGCAGTTGACAGAGATGGTAGTAGCTGAATTTGATTGAGTTAAGTGTAAATAAATGTTGAAATGTGAAAAATGCCTTGTTATTATATTTCCATCTATAACCCCTACAAAGAAAATCAATGCATATTACCTCCATAGGATCAGTACAGGCTGTAGTTGCATACAGGAAGGCTGTCAGGTGTGGAATGAATATTGGGTAGTACATCCCAGTTTATATAACTAAGGAATATGCCAACATTCATGTGTCACTCTGTGACATTTCCTTTAGCTAAGACAGGTCAGGTGAGAAATAGATAACAAAATCAAACAATAACTCTAAGAAGCAAAAACTTTGTCACACTTTCATTTCACACATTCTTATAATCTCAACTGATAGTAAATAAAATAATCTCAACTACATGTAAACAGACATGTACCTTAGAGTTATCAGGTATTAGTGAAAGTGTCATAATCCTATTACAAGTGTTCAATAACGTCAATGTAATGTCCAAATTTAATTATCCCTTCTACTCCTTGTGCGGAAGGCAATAGGGTCTGTAAAACTTGATTCCATTTCACTCTCTGATGTTACAGAGTCCATCTCAAGTTCAGCATCTCTGTTTCTTGTAGTATATTTCTTATACATTTTGATAAAGAAAAGCATCAGTCCTCCAAAGACAGTCAGTGTTGTGGGGACACTGACAGATAGGGTGATAAGAAGTTCTTCTGATTTGAGAGTTGAGGTAGAGAAATCCAGGGTGGTTGAAGAGGGAATGGTACTTGTGACATCAGTAGTTAATGTAGTAGACAGTTCGGGGGTTGATGATGAAGTTGTAGAATAATCCATGGTGGTTGAAGAGGGAGTGGTACTTGTGACATCAGTGGTTAATGTAGTGGACAGTTCGGGGGTTGATGATGAAGTTGTAGAATAATCCATGGTGGTTGAAGAGGGGATGGTACTTGTGTCATCAGTGGTTAATGCAGTGGACTGTTCTGGGGTTGATGATAAAGTTGTAGAATAATCCATGGTGGTTGAAGAGTGAATAGTACTTGTGCCATCAGTGGTTAATGCAGTGGACTGTTCTGGGGTTGATAAAGTTGTAGAAGAATCCAGTGTGGTTGAAGAGGGAATGGTACTTGTGTCAGCCGTGGTAGTCTCATCGCATATCATCTCCACCCCTTCACATACATCCTTACAGATGTAAGGGTTTCCCCTTAAGACAATATTTGTAAGTTCCCTGTAGTAGTGGCAGACTTCTTCACTGATCCCAGATATGTAATTGTTGTTTAACAGCAACACCCTCACATCCCTAGGGTATGTGAGTGGTACTGAAGTCAACCCTAGGTTATTACAGTTCAGTACCTGTGTTTCCCTGAAGAAAACACAGGCTTGAACACCTGACAGCATGAAAAAGCACAGAAGTAGTAGCACAGACATGTTCACTCTATCAAGCTCAGTCTCAGAATGACCAAGGGAATAACTGGACTAATGTTCATTAAGTATGGAAACCCCTGACAATAGGGGTTTCTATTTACCTAGTCAGGTGTGGGGGACTGGGGTTCTCTTGAGGTGGTAGATGTCAATTATTTTACAACTATATCAAAGGCTCTCTAATCATTCATAGCTCAGTAATAGCCTGTAGAGAAAGATACTTTGCATTTTATTAGCCTCTGAAGTATCAATGGGGCCTTGGTCAAGTTGCTATGATGTAAATGCTCAACCCTTACGTATGTTAAATGTGTTCCCTATCAAAGGTATAATAGCACTTAACAGACATTTTGCAAGTCTGTTCTCATGTAAATTCACTTTGTATATTGATGTCACACCTTCCTCTAATTAGATATGGTTTCAGCTCAGGATTTGTTAGATAATTGTGTCAGCAGATTTCTTTAGGATGTCTAAGTGTGATATTTCACACACATACATACACACACAGTAAAAGCCATATGACATGTACAAGAATCTGTCACTCTATTGTAGGTGTAAACTTATTATCCTTATAGGAAAGTGACATTTTGGTTATCAAAATGATTAACATTGGAATAATTGACTTTCTCTGGAAAAAGAATAAATGAATAAATGAAATTATAATAATAATGAAAATATAAGTGATAATAATAAAGTGATTGTATAACAGAAAAAAGAAGAATAACAAAAATGATAATTATAAAGTGCATCAATAACAAAGAAAAGAAAAAAAAAGCAAAAGAAAAATAATAATAATAACATTATAAGAATGATAATTATAAAGTGTATAATTAACAAAGAAAAAAAAAGAAAAGAACAAATGAAAAATAATAACATAAAAATGATAAGTATAAAGTGTATGAATAACAAAGAAAAAAAAAGAAAAGATCAAAAGAAAAATAATAATAACATAAAAATGATAATTATAAAGTGCATAAATAACAAAGAAAAAAAAAAGAAAAATGAAAATAATAATAACATAAAAATGATAAGTATAGAGTGCATAGATAACAAAGAAAAAAAAGAAAAAAGAAAAAAAAAAGAAAAAGAAAGAAAAATAATAACAATAACGAAAATGATTGGTATAAAGTGTATAATTAACAAAGAAAAAAAAAAGAAAAAGAAAAAAAAAAAAAGAACAAAAGAAAAAATATTAGTAATAACATAAAAATGATAAGTATAAAGTGCATAAATAACAAAGAAAAAAAAAAGAAAAAAGAAAAAAAAAAGAAAAAAAAAAGAAAGAAAAATAATAACAATAACGAAAATGATAGGCATAAAGTGTATAAATAACACAGAAAAAAAAATAATAACATAAAAATGATAAGTATAAAGTGCATAAATAACAAAGGAAAAAAAAAAAAGAACAAAAGGAAAAAAAAAATTATATGATATAAGTATATATATACATATATATATATATATATATATATGTATACATATATATACATACACACACACATTATTCCTAATGATGCCAGAATATACCAAATTATAGTTGTCTCTAGAAACCCTGTTGTCTATGGAAACCCAGTTGCCCATGGAAAACCCCTGTTGACTGGTGACAAGACATGAGGCAATGATAATACCTGTGTAAACATAACACCTGTGACAGATTAATCCCCCATGACGTCATAAGTTGCTAATTAGATCAAACAACAGTTGATTATAGTAACCCAGTTGTCTATACCAGCCCAAGGTGGCCAGGGGAAATCAGAGTTGCCTAAAGTGCCCCAAGTTGCCCATACCCCCCCCAATTCATCAGATGCAGATGGCCTATGTCAAAGATTTGCAGGCATCAATATATTAACCGATATATCCTTAAATTACCTGGCACCTGTCACTCTCAATTTAGTATGTGAAAAGTTCATGAAGAAATTCAGTGTGTAATATGAGAAGGAGATATAGTCAGTTTATTATCAAAAGAAAGGAACAATGTTGTTAAAAACTGCAGGTATTCTGCCACTTGGAAATGGATATGAAAACTAGAAATAACAAAAAAAAATTCATTCAGATAAAGTGGAAACTGTGATCTTCTCACTATTATTACTCACCATGTATTTTGAGTGAACTGTCATACTTAAAGCAGTTGAGCTGAAATATCCACGTGATCCTCTGGGTTAGCTTGATACATTTCCTGCGCAAAACACAAGTATTTTAGTTCTCATAGTTATTTCTTTCATATAAAGCTACAACTATGTTCTTATTGATTGGTTGACACAAGGCTATTTCCACAGTGCTGCAGTCTTGCTTGCAGTGAGATTAGCAGCTGGGGACATCTAGTGGGAAGTTTGGAAACTAGATAGAGTATGATCACTAAGGTGTAAGTCTGTATCACTACTAGTAGTGAGCAAGTTTTTTCTCACACACAAATTACGTTTTCTGATCTACTTTATTACCTGTTTGCAGTATTTACCATATTGCCTCCTGACAGTGGGTGATACAATTAACAACTCTTTCACATCAGCAGTTATTCAGAGATATCCACATGTTTTATAGCTTGAACTTCAAGACCATTTTATGATATCTGACTCACCTACCCGCATTGGATATACATATCTGAATTTTTGCGTTCAAGTAGTGTCAAATATGTTGTATGATAATTAATAAAAGTAATTCAGGCATTTGTAAAAACAAAGATGATATGTGTGTGCATAGAACAGAAAATTTGCCCTTTACCTATTTCTTATATATAAAACTTCACTCCTGATAATTGTGATCCAATGTTATGTTAATCTTTTTCATAACTAGCCATCAATCAAAATCAGAATTTATTTTAAAAATAGTCTACTTTTGAAATAACAAGTATTTATCCTGATGTATTTCTTTCCCTTTTCTATTTAAAGTTTGCTTTTAGCTAAACTTGAAACAAGTCTATGTAAATTTGCCCATTGTTTAAATGTAAAACAAAATGCATTGTATGAACCCTTATGCTGGTGGTGGCTAATTTGGTCAATACAAAATAAAGCAATAAACCTGAAAAATGATCGAAACCCTGGAAAATGGGTACTCATCTGAGAGTACTCAGCGAGAGCTATCCAATGAATACCAACGTGACAGGGTTTAGATGTTTTTCAAAAATCTTTGCATTCTTGTACTTTGGACGAAAGTTGCCTCAGCATTTGAAGGGTTAAGCATTAGTTCCTGCTGAATATGTATGGACATGGAGAGATCCCATTCAGTCCAGCTCAGTCAATGTCAAGTGCTTGCTAGATTCTCTTAGTCATTCCTGTCAGTGTGAATATATACAGTTGTGAGTTGTTGTCTACGCATCATATTCTAATAGTTAGCAGGCCTGGGGTAATAAGTAATATGTAATAGAAAAGTAATAGGTAATATGTAATCAATTACAGTAATAGAAAGTAATAAGTAATAGGCGTCTGGAAAATTGGAAGTAATATGTAATAGTAATAGTCTCTCCCAAAATGTAATAGGTAATCCTTATTACTTTCCTATTACATTTCCCTTCTTTTTACTTTTTTACAATCTCTATTCTAAAAAAATTCATTGTGGAGAAACATGGGAAAACCTTTGCTTAGAATGAGATTCCTTGAGCTGTGACATTGACTCCCATGTGAGAAATGTGTATTGTGAGAACTTGTGATGGGATTAAATGACAAAATACCTCTACAGAGGTGTTTATATCCATGGCATTTTGTCTCCAAAAGTAGGGTTTGAGGTACTTTGGTTGTCAAGCATGTAAAACATTGAGTAACTAGAATGCTAATTGAAATTAAGTTTCACAGCTTGGGTTAGGAGACTGCAAACAGATGCAGTCTCACATTGAGACTATAAATTGCTTAACTACCATGAAGATTATCTGCACTACACAGATGTCACCTCTACACAAGATTATAAGTGGACAGGGGTCATGGATATGGAAGCAGTGCTTTTTTAACTGAGGATGCAGTGACAGGATGCAAATCTATTGTGTAGTTCAACTGAAGGGGACATGCTGAACTTTAAGTGAAATCCAATCAGCTTGAAAACAGACACCCCTGTTGAAAACAGACCCATGACTCTCAGTGGATCAGTATGTCCAAGAGATGATCAAAAGTGCACTGTTTTAATCTGGTGACATGTCTAGCCATTTTGAAATCCCAAGTCCCAATTTGGCACTACCTGGCTATACCAGCATACTGCAGTACTTAGAGGGGATATTTAATTAGCATTTCTGGGAAGATTTTCTGCCCTGACCACTGTAACTTGAAGGACAGTGCTTTAGAGAAATAAATGTTCTTAAAATGCAACCAACATATTGGATAATAGTGTACTTTAAGATTAGAAGAACCAGAGTACTTAACTCGAGATGATTAATAGCAGGACTATCAGAAAAACTTAAGACATTTATGGAATCAGCTGATACAGGGACACTAAGTGAATATACGAAAAAGGTTATGAGATCCATACATGAAGTATTGTTATGGAGTGTATTTGCCTATATACTTGATATTAATGACGCATACACTGATATTGTAAAACCATAAACTCAGTAAGCTTTGTTCCAACATGTTTTTTGTTTTGTTTCTATCTCAGAAAACGCACACAAATGTAATATGTAATATAATAGATTACTTTTCAAATGTAATAGTAATATAATAGATTACTTTTTCAAATCAGGTGTAATTGTAATATAATAGGTAATAGGCTGTTTGCAAATGTAATAGTAATATAATAGATTACTTTTCAAAGTAATTGACCCCAGGCCTGATAGTTAGTTTGTCTTACCAAAGATAGATGGCATCGTAGCCAATCATTTCTCTGTGCTATGTGGAGGTCAGAATTTGAAGGCTGTGTGTATTTGAACATCCATATTTCAAAGAAATACATATCACATGTGTGGATAATCTATCAAGCAAGAAAACATCAACGTCATGATTTAGATACAAATATGAGTGCACACAACTCCTTGTAGACCTGAGCAATCCACACTACATTCATAGTACTTTACTTGGGCTCAGAGGACTCAAGCGGTCTGAAAATTATTTTTGTCGTTAAGATATTATTATCATTATCATCATTATTACTATTATTATTATTATTATTATTATCATTATTTAATATTATTATTATTATTATTATTATTATTATTATTATTATTATTAATGGTAGTGGTAATTATTAATTATTATCATTATTATTATTATTAATGGTAGTAGTAATTTAATTATTATCTCAATCATTATTATCTAAATTATGACATTATTATTATTATTATTATTTTTCTTCTTCTTATTATTATTATTGTTATTATTATTAGTAGTATTATCATTATGAATAGTAGTAGTAATTATTATTATCATTGTTATTATAATGAAAAAAAGATTATTATTACTATTATTATTATTATTATTATTAGTAGTAGTAGTAGTAGTAGTATTGTTATCATCATAACCACCGTTATCATTATTTACTCATTGGAAAATGATTGTTTTGCTGATGTTAAGTCAATGTGTATGCAATTCCTTTTCCTCTAATTGCTAATGGTTTTCCAGACATCTTTCTGTGTGACCCTCTTAGCAGGCAGTTGAGGAATGAGATAATTATCCACTCCCATCTCCAATTAGTTATGAATTAGTAGCATCGCTGACGTCACCAAATGCTCATTTCTCACTCCCTCTGCAGTGGTGAGTGCAAAAAGGTCAATCACTGGTTCAGATTCTTGATTAACCTAGTATGTAGGTCTGGACTACCTAAATATTTGACTTGAAGCAGTTCAAGTTCCATGCTCCTGGTGTGAGGTACATCATAAACTAGCCTTATCAAAGTCATATGTTCTTCTAAATCCTTGTGAATGAAGCACCATGAAATTTTAGTTTAATGAAATGAACTTTTTGTACGAAATAATTTTTGTTAAATTGGTCAACCAAGACTACTAGGAATAAATAGTTATAAAGTCTTCTCATATTTCCTTACATATTTAAGGTTTTTTATCTCTAATTTCCAATGGAGATCTGCCTATTTGTGTGTCTGCCAAGGGTGCTAGATATCTGTGCAATATGGCATCATACCTGGAAAAGGGGGATCCTGTAGGGAATGTAGCCTAGATTCTAGGCCGTCATATGTATCCTGTCTGTCTACAAGTTTTTCTATTAACAGTGGTCAAGGTGTTCAACCATGGTCTGACCATGGAATCAAATAAACATGCATGTAGGTGATTATGCAGCCTCCTACTAGACTGAAAATATGTGCCGCCTTTAGCTTACTTATAATGGCAGGGAGATAGATACACATCCCTGATTATGGGTAAATAAACAACCATCCATCTTGCCCTATAGCAAAGTAAGTACACGGTGCATATTTCATTTTAGATTCTCATAGCTGTGTTGGCCGCCAAGCCCACTGGAACTAGTCAATCAAAACAAATGAGGTTCATAATTCTTGTATATCATCTCTGTTATGATTAATCATTACTTTGAAAGGAAAATTAAACCATTGGTGCCTACTGTAGCCCTCGCTCATAACTATTAATGTCTTGGGCAGAGCAAACTCGCTTTCAACAGCTCCCTTTAGGAACCTATTATGGTAGTACCTTACTGGAGGGAAAGAAAGCCATTGACAGGTATGAGCAAGGGATTTACAGGGTATCAGTGGTCTACCCTCTCTTCCAGTAATGGATCACAACAATAAATCCTATAGGGAGCTATTGAAAAAGTTCCTTTTCTCGAAGACAATAATAAGTATCAGCAATGGATGTACCAGGTAATAACCCTTGTGAGGCCAAATCGTAATGGGATTTTTTGGCCAAAATCCAGTACCAGGTTGTTAACGATTGATGATCAGCCCATTGCTTAATTTTTGAGCTTTTTAGGAGGTCTTTTAGAATGGTAAGCTAGGCTCTCTAAATGGATTTGATTATCTTGCATGAAGGCATGAAGGGTTAAAAACTTGAAATGCATATATTAAAATTTTTATATATTTACTGAAATATGTATTCATCAAACCGTTGTGTGTGAACAAAAGTGGCCCATATTGGTTAAGATGTGGCATGAGTTAGCAAGACAATCCTGAAGCTGTATGCACAAGATCGGAGCCACACGATAGCGTAATTATCCGGAAAGACGATGCTGACGACTTAGCTGCTGAGGAACGGCCGCCGTGTCAGGATCACACAGTCTCTTCTGCAAGCCAGAAAGCGGCCCTGCAAACAGTGCTCCCCCAACATCCCTGTGCATGCATGCGGGAGGGCAGAGCATCTGGGGTAACACCTTGGATTATGTGAGAATCTATTGGCAACGCTGTGTCTCCTCCGCTATGGAAGGACTGTGCTGCTCCAAAGCAGCTGTCTTAGCAAACATCGGCTCAGAATTCAGCGGGAATTGTGCTGGTAATTCGCACCTCAACTTGCCGCCGATCAGGAGCTTCAGCCATCTCAGTACTCCTCCCCGGCAGCAGCAGCAGCTTCTGTTCCCGTGCTGATGAAGGTATCAGCTGGTCTGCAGCATCGGCCAGGTGTGGTGTTGTGCTGATGCTCGTTAGTAGCCATGGAAGGATTTACAGGTGTGATGCTGGAGGTCCTCAACGGATCCTCCTCACTGGACAGTATGGGATCCTCCGACGAACTCATGGACACTGACGACTCTCAGGTAAACTATCAGTCGTAGGAGATCAAATGCGACAAATAGCCTCATATTAGTGGATATCCATCCACATTCATAGGTCAACTATTCTTTGCAGTAGTGGGGTGGACGTCCATTCATAGGTAAACAAATTGACAAATCCGTTGTAGGAGATCAAATGAATAGCTTGATATCAGTGGATGTTCATTCAGAGGTAAACAATCTTTTGTTACAGTAGGAGATCAAAAAGGGCCTGGCCTGATGGTTGTGTGGTCTAAGGGGTTGCCACTGATTGTGCGCTGTCTCTCACCACTGCCCTGGTTTAATCATGGACGTAGCATGTAAGAAAGTTGCCAGTGACTTGGGGTTAGGCTGTTGCTTTCGTTGGGTACTCTGGTTTCTCCCACCAGTTACAACTGGCTAGTCACGATTTAGCTGCAATATGGCAGAAAAAGTGATGAAAAATTGAAATTCAAAATGTAGGAGATCAAATGAATAGCTTCGTATCAATGGATGTTTATTCACAGGTAAACAAATGCAACAATATATGCAAACAATGCAACAAAACTATAAAGAAAATGTTTTGCAAATCATTTAATCCATGATAAACAATACATACCTTTCTAGCATATGTTATATACAGGGCGTCCCAAAAAAAATGCAATCCTCCCCTTTTCCAAATATTTCTTCAAAACAGCTTTAGTAACATCAACAATGACTTCATGGTTGAAGAGAATAATATCTTAGAGATAACCTGTTGTAGTTTCAAGCAAATCTGATCATACATAACAAAGCTGTGAGGCAAAGTTTGACCCCTCTATCATTTCACTCCAACACAAGGTAAATTTCCTGCATACTGACCAAGCAGTATAGCCTGGTTCTCAGGCTGTATTTATAGGTATAGTGCCCCACCAACTCAGGTCAGATCAGTGAAACAGCCAGATATCACAGACTTGTAGCAAGTCTAAACAAGTTGGTGAAGCTGCTATTTTTAGCATAGGGCTCTGGGTGCTAAGGCAAGTTGACTCCAAAACCAGTCATCACCATAGGTTTTACATTGCGTTGGAGTGAAATGATATAGGTGTCAAACTTTGCCTCACAACTTTGACATGAATAATCGGATTTGGTTGAAACTATAACAGTTTATCTCTAAGATATCATTCTCATTAACCATGAAGTCATTTTTGAAGTTACTTAAGCTATTTTAAAGGAAATAATGAGAAAAGGGGAGGATTGCATTTTTTTTGGGACGCCCTGTATAGCTTATTTCGGGCCAGTCCAAAATTATTTTGGGCAAGTAAAAATCATTAACTACTTGCCCAGCATGGTAAGTTAGTTCTGAAAATTATGTTGGTGCCTGAACAATCAATCATTTGTAGGAGATCAAATAAATAGATTCATATCAGTGGATGTCCATTCATAGATAGACAATCCTTTGTAGGAGATCAAATAAATAGATTCACATCAGTGGATGTCCATTCATAAATAGACAATCCTTTGTAGGAGATCAAATAAATAGATTCACATCAGTGGATGTCCATTCATAGATAGACAATCCTTTGTAGGAGATCAAATAAATAGATTCACATCAGTGGATGTCCATTCATTGGTAAACAATCCTTTGTAGATGATCAAATGAAATAATTCATGTCAGTGGAAGTCAATCATTAAAAAGCTGTTTATATTTTACTGTGAACACTTAGTAATACAGCTGACTATATATATATATATTTATATATATATGCATATGTATATATATATATATAATATATATATATATATATATAATATATATATGCATATGTATATGTATGCTACATGGTAACACAGCAGTCTTGAATATCATGTTTGTAGACTGTAAAAAGATTTGAGCTCACGCCGCAGCCTTTATAGCAGTAATTGAGCTCTGCAAGGAGGACGCCTGAACCTCAATGCTTCCAATAACATCCAAAAAGAGAAGTCATTCAAAAACAAGTGTCCAAGGGAAGATCGTATTCATCGGCCTTAATTAACTCTCCCCAGGTAATTTGAGAAAAACGGATGTGGCTCTCATCCAGCTGATGGTGTTCACTACTGCAGGTAGCCATGGTAACACTCTTTGACTTTGACTTTTTACATTATTCAGGAAAAACCTGATATCTTGGAGTAATATGACTCACAGGAAACACGAGATACATTTCACACCTTGCACCATTAGTGAAGTATCTTTTGCTGTTGGTGCAATTTTTACTTTTTCTGCTTTTTACATTATTAAGCCATATGCCATCGTGATGGTTGATAGGCTTTCAAAATATCAGTAATCTTTTCTTACATGCCTGTTGTGGCCAGAAACAGTTCTAACTATTTGGGGGGCCACGGCATCTTCTGCAAAAATGGAAATTTCAATTGAAACTTATCTTATACTCTCCTTCACAATTACCAAAATGGTATACCCAACAAGCCAGCCAACTGATGCGACTTTAGACAGGACCAGCTTTTAATCTATAATGTACATTTAGCTTATATCCAAAAGGGCATAGATTTCAGCAGTCAGTTTCAAATTTCTACCTCAAGTTTAACCCTTTCACTGCTAGTGACATATTTGGCAAGAACAAAATAGCATAAACACTAGTGCTGGGACTCGGCCCAAAAACATGAACTCGAGCGCTCGCCAAATCTAGCGACCAAAACTCGAGTCAATATCGAGTTTTACGGCCACATTGACGAGATCGTACGGCGGACGATTTAATACAAAATTGCGCCGCGGCATATGCCGGCACATGCCAGGCACATATATGGTGTACCACGGCATTGAGAATCGGTGCACCAGAAAATGGCGTATTACACATTTGACACAGACTTAAGAAAAAGCATTTTATTTCTGGAAATCAGGTGCAAATTTGGACGTTTTGGCCATCGCTAGGCTACACATGCATCGGATAATGCATGTGTTGCTATCAAAATGTCATGAGCTCATAATTTCCGAGCGATCAATTTTTGGACTCGAGCGCTCAGATCGGAGGCCCCAGCGACCAAAAGCTTGAGCTGCCGATTACTCGTCCCACCACTTATTAACACATAGGTGAAAAATAACTGAAACCCTGGCATATTGGTACTCATCTGTTATTACTTGGTAAGAGCTTTCTGATGAATACCAACATGATAGGGTTTAGATAGTCGCTAAATCTTTTTGCAATATTGTGGTTTGACAAAAGTAGCCTTAGCATTGAAAGGGGTAAAGCAAAGATTACAGCTTGGATGAAGAAAAGAATGGATATGTAGCGAGAGACCAATAACTATATGCCCTATAGTGAAGAGCTATAGGGCAGGAGTACCAGATATGGCATCAGCGTAAGGTCAAGTGGGAACAAGGACCAATCAGGGTTCTTGTATCGATTACATTACAGAGAAACCTTATCTCCACCATCAGTCTGGGATGCGCAGAGCACCAATTTTGGGCAATTAGCGGCTATTAGTTGACCCTGGTTGAGGCTAGCTTGTTCAGGTTGACCAGCTTGTTTCGAATCCACTTGTGTATGGTCATCTAAGATTACAGGTATGACCTTGCTGACCCCACTGCGCTCCAGCCATCAGCTGTTCTAATGCCTCCTCACCTTCTCCTCAGGTTTTACATAACAGACGGACTGATCATACTCTGGACCTGTGTAACAGGTCATATGGCCGTGATACCTGTCACCAGATGTCATACCTGTCTGGCCTCCGACCTCTAGTTGACCTTAGGATGGGCAACTCAGATATGTTGCAGCATGGCTCTCTTCTCAGGTGGAGTCATATAGATTGAACCTCAACTAATAGTGTAATCACTAGCATTTTATCTTCTGCACCTCTTGTGGCTCCACCTTGAGGGTAACAACACAACTAAACCATATCTGGTCACATTCCATCCTCCAGTATCAGGAGATTTTGTGTGATAGCTTGTTGGAACCTTATTTTCGCAGCATTGTCTGTGGTACCTATCCAGACTGTCACGGAGGGTAGAAACATTTTGTTTAATTTTTTTTTTAAAGGGTTCGCCACCCTTTTTTTGAGGGTGGCTCAGACATGTAAGAAGGAGAGCTTTTTTGTATATGCAGACGGTACAGATAGCATGACCGATGATATGAAATGAATATGAAACTCTTCAAAGTAATCTCTCCCCATAATTGGGCGACAGACAATAAAGAGTAAGAAATGAAGGTTTTTGGCGGTTGTCCCAGTTTATAGAGGAATGGAACCCCTACACGCCCCGGCCTGGGATTGAACTCTGGACCCCATGCCTCCCAGCACTCCGGCAGGCAATCTTGCCATTGTACCATTGAGTCTGGTCTGGAGGATAGAAATGTAAACCAAGGAGGTAGCCATTGTAAACGTTTATGGTGATGCCATTTGTTGATACATGCAAACACCCACTGTATTAGTGGTTAACAGTTAGTAACTTCTATGAAATTGTTGCCTGGATCTTTGATACTTTCAACACATTATATTTGATGGAGAGTTGTTGGTTAAGTGTGCTGAATAACATTTTCACTTCAAATATTTTCCCAACGTTATTTCTGGCTGGAAGATTTAATCAAAATTGTCAAAAAATCAAAAAAATTGGCCACTGTGAGCATTAATAATGGGTTAAGTATGTGATTCCCAAGTAGAAATCAAGAGAGTCCTTGTTTAACCCTTATGATGCTGGTGGCTAATTTAACCAATACAAAATGATGCAAAAGACTTGAAACATCACTGAAACCTCGTCACATGGGTACCCATCTGAGAGTACTCACTGAGGGCTATCCAATGAATACCCACATGACAGGGTTTAGATGGTTTTCAAAAATCTTTGTATTCTTGTGTTTTGGACAAAAGTAGCCTTAGCATTGAAAGGGTTAATTGCTTATACTGGTGGCCCAGTGAAAGTAGACAGATATATTCATGTATTCAACCGTTATGAGTGGAGAAATCGATATTCACCAGCGACAGGGTACAGGTATGTGATGAGGATTTATCGTAATAGAGAGTAGGGTGCTAGTGGGCATCATTTAGACATCAAAACCCTTTAAAATTACAAATCACGACCCCCAATTTTTTGTTAGGAATTTTTCAAATTGTCAATTTCATAAAAATAATTGAATATTTTCACCTCAATATCATTCCCAAGACAGTGCTTAAGGATATTAAGCCTTTTCTTAATAAGGAAATGAATATTTATGGTTGTTATTTCAATATGTTGTGTAGGGCCTAGCTGTCCTGATGCCTGTGTGGTCTAATGCTTTGCCACTGACTGCTAGCTCTCACCACTGCCCGGGTTCAAATCCTGGTTGGGGTATCTGAGAAAGTTGCCAGTTAGGTGGTGGTACTGTGATTTCCTCCATCACTTACAGCTCGCTAGTCACGAGTGAGCCGCAATATGGGTGAAAACGAACTAAAATCGAAAAATCCAAATTCAAATTCAATATATAGAGGATTCCATTGAAATATGGGACATCCAAAAAAATTACAGTTGTTAATTTTGGATACCTGGTTTCTAATTCAAAAATGTGATTCTTTAAGTATGCTCATATAAGCATTTTGTTAAGTTCATTAGCATTTTTTGCCTCGTGTTTATGATATACAGCAAAGCTGTGAGGCACTTCTGAGAAGTGTGCTTTTTATGATGTGCACTTGACAAGCAGCATAGGTAAATTGCTATAACTGTGTGTTATAAATTCCTTATGAGTTCAGGCCTATCCACTTAATTGTGGCTGATATTTTCTCTATGCTCTGTCCCTATGGGACTGTATATATGTAAATGGTGTTGTCAGTGATTCCCGTAGCCATGGTAAGATGTATGTGGTTCGGCAGGCACCCTTTGATGCCATGGTGTTAGGAAGCGACTCATTTTTATCAGCAGTTTTCACTGTTTCAAGGCCACTGGCATTAAAGCTATGCCTGCAGAGCCCAAAGATGTCCTGATCAAAAATTCTGATGATATCTTTGTGATGGTAATGTTAGGGTATGAGGGAGTTATAACATAAAGGTTCTAATTGTCTCCTAGACTAGCCCCTAGTCTATGATTTACTTAGATATTGCTTTTCTCTGGCCTGATCTTTTGCTCAATATCTAGGTGTTAATTTTAGTTGCTGTTGATAGATGGCGCCAATGGTTGTCACCCTGGTCAGTCAGAATCATATCCAAATAAACCCATGCTGGCTGCCTGGTGAGCCAATATAGAACTGAATATGGGTACACATAATATTATGTAAACATTAGGTAAGTTATTAAAGAAGTGATAAAATTTATTGGCCTAGGACTAGGCTAACTTTCTCCCTGCTGTATTGTTCAATACTTAGTAGTGTTTGATACTTAAATAACTTGTTTTGTATGGATTGATAGATCATAGATACCTTGAGTAAGGTAGGAGGAATGTGTGATCACATGTCTGGTGTTAGAGTTACGTATGGGGTTACTGAGTAAGGTAGCAGGGATGTGTGATCACATGTCTGGTGTTACGTGTGGGGCTTGAAACCCCTAGGAGGATGTACACTGCATGATCACTCCCTTAGTCATTGATACCTTGGGTAAGGTAAGGTAGCAGGGATGTGTGATCACATGTCTGGTGTTACGTGTGGGGCTTGAAACCCCTAGGAGGATGTACACTGCATGATCACTCCCTTAGTCATTGATACCTTGGGTAAGGTAAGGTAGCAGGGATGTGTGATCACATGTCTGGTGTTACGTATGGGGGTTGAAACCCCTAGGAGGATGTACACTGCATGATCACTCCCTTAGTCATTGATACCTTGGGTAAGGTAAGGTAGGAGGGATGTGTGATCACATGTCTGGCGTTAGAGTTACGTATGGGGTTACTGTATGTATGGGTTATGTATGGGTTACTGGGTAAGGTAGCAGGGATGTGTGACCACATGTCTGGTGTTACGTACGGGGCTTGAAACCTCTAGGAGGATGTTCAGCCGGGATTATTCCCTTAGAGTTAGACTGGTAATTAATTAGTTTGCTCTAGCATCAGACAGTCTGTCTGGCTTCTCCACCATGTAGTGATTAACCTCCAATGGCTGATGAAGGAAACCCATCAATATCCAACTACGCTCCTCATGCAGCAAGCTGGAGTTAACCCAGCTTCCAATGTTGCGGCTACTTTACCCTAAAGCAAATGGAAGCAAAGTTTTTTGTAAACCATCTAATCCCTGTCATGTTGGTATTTATTGGATAACATTCACTGAGTACTCAGATGAGTACCCATTTGCCAGGGTTTCAGTCATTTTTTTAGGCATTTTGCATCATTTTGTATCGGCTTAATTAGCATCCAGCAGCATAAGGGTTAACCCTTATGCTGTTGGTGGCTAATTTGGCCAATACAAAATGATGCAAAAAAACTTGAAAAATACCTGAAACCCTGTCAAATGGGTGCTCATATGAGAGTACTCAGTGAGAGTTATCTAATGAATGCCAACATGACAGGGTTTAGATGGTTTTCAAAAATCTTTGCATCTGGTGGCTAATTTGGCCAATACAAAATTATGCAAAAAAACACTTCAAAAATACCTGAAACCATGTCAAATGGGTGCTCATCTAAAAGTACTCAGTAAGAGCTATCCAATGAATACGAACATGACAGGGTTTAGATGGTTTTCAGAAATCTTTGCATCCGTGTGCTTAGGACTAAAGTGACCTAAGCATTGGAAGGTTTAAGGTGGACACAGAACTGAAAATACGATCAGTAGGGACATTGATGTTAAGGTTGAAGGAAATATCTTTGAATACCAATAACAGACATCTGGTGTGGAAATTAAGAACTAAACTGGACTCAGCAAGCACAGTGAAGTTATTAAGACAGCAAGCAATATACAGAAATACAAATGTATTCAGCCTGGTATCGAGGCTAGCTTAAGGACAGAAAGAAGTGACGCTGGCCGGATTTGAATCCGCGACCTTCGTGTCGCAAGCTGAACACGTTACCACTATGCCACTCTTGCAGATATTTGGTTGAGGGGGACTTGAAGTCAACATAAGAGGTATGTTTCTCTCTGTGCCCTCCCACACTGGCTTAAGGAATCCTATGATGCTTCGAAGCTGTCACTCAGGAGAGGGTCAGGTGGCAAATCTCTCTCCTCTCATTCTAAAAACACAACCTTGACTGCAGAAAGATTATCCCATCAACGGGAAAATCAAGATCATTCTTAATAAACGTATAAAAATCATGTTCCCAGTCAGAGACAAAACAACTTTTTAAGGTCAGCCAGGTTGGTAATTCAGAAAATCTCAGGCCGATCTTTTGGGTGAACTCTCCTTGAATAAAAGTAGAGGAAAATAACACTTTTTCTATGAATTAGTGATTTTGTATAGAAATGCGTATTTGTCACAGTGCGTAGAATATACAAAGCATGAAATGTTTAGCAAATAAAAGCTCTTGCTTTTGTGATTGAGGAAATTGGAGTATGTACTCACTGATAGCATTTTGAAAATAGAGATATTATCGATGATCACTAAAAGGGGGCACATGAGAAAAGTCAATATATGCACCTATTTCGCACACAATACATAGCATTTAAGCATTAGTGAAGTACAAACTCCATCCCTTTATGGATTAGGGCTCTGATCTACAGGTCAGCAGGGGATTTTTGTACCCCTTGTGCCATGCATTATGAAAAACTTCAGTGATGCAAACACATTCTATTTTGCTCAAATATAAAGTATGTATCATTTATCGAATTATCTCCCTACCATTTAGGGGTTGGCACATTTAAAGTTTGACCATATGATGCAATATTGATATTTTGTTTTAAAACAGTATGATGAGTTGGCGTTACTTTTGATGACACTGCCTTTTTTTCTCCAGCATATAACTTTGTAAAATTTTTGCACTATTGATTAACTTCAGAAAGTCAGCTATTGAATATTGAACAGCATTCATGTAGAGACATTCAGGAAGCAGGGAAATCTATTCATACTGATAAGAAGTACTGGTTTAACAGATCTTAAGTGGTCTGATTTTTTTTTTCCAATTTTGTCTCGCTATTTGGTATTGTTTTTGCTTTTGCTGCTGGTGGCTAATTTGGCCAATAGAAAATGATGCAAGAAACCTGAAAAATGACTGAAACCCTGGCATTTGAGTATTCATGTGAGAGTACTTAGTGAGAGCTTAATCTAATGAATACCAACAAGACAGGGGTTAGATGGTTATCAAAAATCTTTGCATCCTTGTGCTTTGGACTGAAGTGGTCTCAACATTGGAAGGGATATGAGCCATTTGGAATCTTGTGCTTAACACTTTCATCTCCATGCAATTATTTAATTTGCATGGATAATATATTGGGTTCCTATAATTCATTTATTTATATGATATCATATGGTAATTGCTATGATTCAATATGCATGGAATATTCTGATGCGATGCGCTACGCCTACGCTAACTGTGAACTGCTGGCCCCTGGCTAGTAAAAAATTCACAAAACGCTTTGAGGCAGTAAAAACAGACCTCAACTGGTCCAGTAAACATTTGGGGACATTCTTGTTGAAAAGTTTCCCCTCAGGAATGAAAATAGATGTTGTTGGGGAATTTTATGCGCTATTCATTTTGTTATGTTAAAGAAAAATTTGTAGGACTAGTAAAAATGTTGCAGGGCCTGTAGATCCTTTGTGTTACTGGTCCTACCTGGCCAGTAACATTTTGAGTTAGTGTTGAAGCCTGTGATGTTCTATAAAATCATGTGTATTGATATATTAATGAATTATTTTTGGTGGTAAATGGAATGACAGATAATTAGCCAGGATGTCAGATATTTGGTTTTGAGGGCGGACTTGAGGTCTTCTTTAGAGGTATGTTCCTTAAAGTCTCTGCCATACTGGCTTAAGGATGGCATTCATGGTCTTAGCCAGCAGGGCATCTGGGTGTCTTTTTGGACACTCAAACCCTTAAAAAATACCCCTCAGGACACCCGAATTTCTTTGTGAGGAAATTCTTGAAATGTCAATTTCAAGCATATGATTAAATGTGTTCAACTCCATATAAATCCAATGACATTGTATAAGGATACCATGCCTTATTTTGATAACTTTATACATGTTTATAATTGAAATCTGAATATATTGTGGTCCCCCTTCAAAATTTGGACGCCCCAAAATTTTACAATTGCCAATTTGTTTATAATTGAAATCTGAATATATTGCGGTCCCCTTTCAAAATTTGGACGCCCCCAAATTTTACAATTGCCAATTTTAGGCACCTAGTTTCGAAATCCTGGCCAAGACACTTATGGCATTCAACGATCATTGATCTGTCACATTGTGCAGTCTTTCTTTCAGGCGGATCATGTCCTAGGCGACTTCCTGTTTTCTCCTTCACATGATTTATTATAGGATGTGGCCAAATCTAGCCTGTCATCTTTTGCATTTACAAAATGAGCCACCAGCTTAACACCTTTTGCCCTTGAAAGCCGTTAGGGATCTCGCGCCTAATGTAACAGCTATTTTAACACTTTCATCTCCATAGGGGCACAAACTGGACTCAATATTTTGAGTAATCTATTTCACCAGAATATAAATACAGGGTTTGACAATAAAGCTGTATTAGGCTTGGCTTTTGCTTCTCTAACTTACTATGGAACACCAATTTTAGCCTTCCCATTTTCAAGAAGTCTACTAAGTTTTCATTCTGTTTCATCCATATTGTATAAAATACAACTATATTTGTAATAGATAGACACCAAGGAATCTGTGTTGTATGTTATATAACCAAGGTATTACAATCCGTAACCGAATAACCCCCAGGGATGTCACATACACCATCGCGTTTGACATTGACAATTTGCTGCAGGCCTTCCACCAATCACAGGCCAAGAAAAGATTGGCTGAGCGTTCTGGCTTAATACCGTACTTTGTTAGGCGTCTTAAAGAATAAAGGCTCAAACAACACATAAAGGTTATCTGAGATATCTTGCCTAGGTGTTAGTGTTGTAGGGTCAACATAGATGGTGCCAGTGGTAGTCACTCTAATTAGCTAATGAAACGATTCTACAGTAGCCACCTGGTCAGGGTATGACTTCCAATATATTCATAGGTTGCCCATAGGGCAATCTGACAAAAATAGGGATTGACCTTAGGGGTTTATCAGTGTCCCTTGTTGCATTGACATTTACTCAAAATCCTTAGTAAATAGGTCTTAAATAAGCGCACTCCCCCAATATTTCGCCGATTTTTGGGGACCAGCAAGCTCCAAAGATCATCTCCTCATGTTAAATTTCTACTGTTTTAGTAGAACGAGAAGGTCTATAGATGGCGACCGTAACTGCCATCTATCCGCCATTTCTTGTTGCGGTACGTAACACCACGATCGTCACTCATTGGGGGGTGCGGTTATACAAATGTTTGACAAAACCCCTGCTACAGAAAAATTTCCCAACTTGCACCCACACGGTGCGCTTAATCGGGCAAATACGGTAATATACTTTATTGAGTTTATTGTCCAGTCGCTATAACTTGAGGTTGCCAACTGGGCAATCTCACAATTTCTCTCAATTGGACTCCTGAAAAAAAGTGATTAGAAATTTGTGTCCTTCAACCCCATTCAGTAAAACCTTGCTGGCTATCAAGTGTAAAACTGGATAAGGGTAGCCTCAGTTCTGAGTTGGTATAATTTTTGGTTGTTTTAACCCATTTATACACACAGCGGCCAAAAACAACCTGACAATTTTGATCAAATCTTGCAGGCAGAAGCATAGTTCAGAAAAATATTTGAAGGAGAAGTGTTAATCTGAACATTACTAACAACTCTCCTTCAAATATTTTGTAAAACCATTCTCGATTACAAAGTCAAGGTCAAAAGTAACACAGTTCCAGACAACCTCTGGATGAACACTGAACATTTATGGGTTTAATAAGAGAAGTAAAAAATGTTTGGCATAGGGCTGGGCTGGCTTGAGCTAGCGTATTATATGATAGAAGTGAAGGAATTGCTTGGCTTTGGCTTTGCTAGCTAATTCTTTGTAGAGTGACAGCAAAAGCTGGACACGTGACAGAAGTTGGCATAAACAATTAAACATATTGACTTTGCGCCAAGCTTGATAGTACTGCTAACGTCATCAGATAGCCAAAGAATTAAGCTGCGACAATATCCAATGGCTGACAGGCAGAGAGAGAAAGATGATATTTCTGAAGAGCGTCTGAGGCTAGGGAGAAATTAGAAATGTGCCGCATGGTTCAAAATTTTTCTGATTGATGATCAGTTATTAAAAATTGCTCATGTGACATATCTTTTGAACTTTGTAAGCTTCATTTTGAAGTTATTCTTAAGTCTCAACGACCTAATGGCCCTTATGACTTTCATATAGGGATTTAGATCGAGCCAGACTGCTTTGTTGGCAAACAAGACCTACTAAGGGGGTTTGATGCCTGTGGCCCTCAGCTGTGAGATGCATCAGACCTCCAAAGGCCGTAGGTTTTCCAACACAGCTGCCTGGCGAGGTCTTAATGGCTATTACAGCATGAAATATTTCTCTGTTCATAATTTGGGAAAAGTGTTTTTAATTTGTCGAAACGAGGCCTCTTTAAAAAATTGTTTACATATGGTTTGCCATGACCACACAAGTGCAATAAATGAGGGAAGAATTGAACCTTTTGTTCCTGCCCTAGTTGCACTATGTTGCAAAACACAATGTCTTCACATTACTATATTGTATAGTTTATATGCTATAATTTTTCTGTCCAAATTAGGGGAACAGTGCATTTAGTTTATGAAACAAGGCCTAAAAAGTTGTTTATTTATGGTTGCCATGACAGCACCTGAAGGTAACGAACGAGGGTAGAAAACTGTGTGGCAGAATAATGTCTGAATATTATTATAGCTACATGCTATAATAAACAATTAGTGTGAACGAAATGAAACTTCCTGACTAGTGTCCACAGTCACGCATATTGATAAAATAGCCTGCGATTCTGTGAAAATTGTGAAAACATTTACCATCAACAACACATCATGCATGGCCAGCAATAGCCTAGCTACAAGGCCCTACTCTGTTTTAGTTTATTATATATAAATGCCTGCACCTGTACTTCATAGGGACTTGTGGCCCACTGTTGGCCATTTAGTTCACACAATTGCCACACAAGGGCTGTGATGGAAGTAGGGCCTATGTGAGCTCCTAGTATACTGCAGTGCCATCTATCCACAATGGAAGACATTTAAATAGGGCCTGGGAGGCAGGCTAGGCCAGCAATTGATTTAGGTTTTCAGGTAGCCTAGCTGGCAGAGTAAAGTAGGAGGCGAGACATCGGCACGCAAAGGCAAGATAAATGCTTATGATATTGTCTGGCTAATATGACCTTCCCATAATGCATTGTAATGCAGGTTCCCCTGCAGGCTTGTATGTAGTTTATCTGATTTTCAGGAATAATATCATGTAGTTCTGTGGATTTGCTGATGTTTTGGTTGAGATATTGATGTTTTACTACCAAGGATTGAATTTATTTATATTTGTTTAACCCTTTCAATGCTGAGACAACTTTCGTTCTAAGGCACAAAAAATCTAAATATCTTGGAAATCACCTAAACCCTGTCATGTTGGTATTCATTGGAAAGCTCTCACTGAGTACTTTCAGATGAGTACCCATTTGCCAGGGTTTCAGTCATATTTTAGGTTTTTCGCATAATTTGTGATGGACAAAATTAGCCGCCAGCAGCATAAGGGTTAAGGCTTAATGTCACTTTTAACAGTCAGCATAGGTTGTATCAGGACAAGAGAGAAAACCTGACCTGGGAAGAAATTCCCTTCTCATTACGAAAAACCCTATGAGGTTGTATGGTTGCAAAGGCACCACAGACAACCTTTAAAAACCCACACATTTATGATGCAACGAGGCCGGCCCAGTTATTAAGGTGAGACTATTTGAGTAGCAAAAAAAAAATTCTTGACAATTTAGGGAAATCATTTTAGGTTAGAGTATAGTTGGGCAACTATTTCAAGGGGAAATGTAAATCAGTACCTTACCAACAGCATTCCTCAAACATTCTGTGAAATCACTGTGTCCGCCAGACCACAAGTGCACTAATAGCATAAATGTGTCTAAAATTCAGTTTTCTCAAACCAATCTTGAGCAGCTTGGAAGTTAGATGCGTTTTTTTGTCGAGCTGAGTCAATAACAAATGAGATCATTTCTAGGCAAAGGAGCAAATCCCCTGCTCATTAAGTTTGCTACAAATAGTCCTGTTGTTCATCTTAAAGTACCCCCACCCCCCCCCCCCCCCCCTCCCCTCAGCAGCCAGTAGTTCTAAGGATGAGTCTATTAAGCCGAGCCACCAATTAGCCAACCATGACTGATGGAGCACCTTGATTGATTGTTCGGCTTGTACTAATATTTTTTTTGTGGAAATAGATTCAGGAGAGATTCAGCTTGGTAGTGGTACCATTTTGTACAACCTTCGCATGGGTCTCAAGGACAGGCGATACTTCCCAAATTAACCCCTTGTAGAAATTTCTTGGATTGAAATTTAAATGTTTTCCGAGTGACACCATGCTTGGAATTGTATGATTTTAAAATTCAAAAGATATTTGTAATCAGAAATCTTACTACTTGTGTACTATCGTTTTTCTCTCTTAAACATGCAGTACAGTCAATAAATTCCTGCGCCATTTTTGGAAGCCTAAAAAAAGGAAACAGGCCTTTTTTGTTTATTTTCCTGCTCGCCGAGCACACGGCTATGCTATAAAACATTTACAACATGTAACAGTATGTATCATGGTATATTGGATAACAGTTTGAGATAATGCAATTGTACAAAGACATCAAAAATAAAAAGAACAAATGTACTATTGAAACTGGTATTATGTTATTGTTCTTCTATGTAATCCATCATTATACCCCATCTTTTTTCAAAGATATATTCTTTCTGTATGAGTCTGGATTTCAAAAGCTCATTGTTATAAATGGTCTGTAGATTATATTTGACTGAGAAGAGACTGGGTATTTTTCCAGCAATTTTTGCATTAAAAATAACTTTCTTTGTAATAAATAAAACCATGTTAACCCAGTAAGATTTTTCATTCTCGCCTAGAATTATCTTCATTTCATCTATCTTGTAGTCTTTCAAACCTATTTCAGACAACCAGTGCTCTACTTCACTCCATAGTTGTTGATATATTCTACAGTTAATAAGCATATGTTCATTTGAATCCATCTCACTGTTACACATTTCACACAAGGATGTTGGCTTTAACTTACATTTAAATAGTATATTATTTGTGTAGAAACGTCTATGTAAAGTGCGAAATTGTATATATCTTAAATATATGTCATCTACCATAGTAATTTTTGAAAAAGACTTTCTCATTGAGAAAGGAGAGATTCTATTTTCAATTTTCTCTGACCATTTGTCACAAGCTTTTTCAATTATTGTATGGTTTTTCCCCATTAACTGTTTGTATAAATTAGTCATACCTTTTTTGTCCTTATTCAAAATGACATTTAAATAAGAGTTGCAAGGACTTACTAGAGAACCATCAACCATATCCCTGTATCCTAGGTAATTGGTGATTTTTATACAAAAAGCTCCATATTCAAGAAAATTTGTTTTTACTTGGTAGGTATTCTCAAAGACCTCTTGTGATAAAGCACATCTGTTCCTATCTAGCATATCTCCCACCACTAGTATACTCTTATCCTTCCAGGATCTTTTGAATAGGAGTTGTAGATCTTGATTTAACCATAGGGGGGTGAGCAAAATGTTCTCTGGTGTAATCATTTTGTTATTATTCAAAAGATATTTGTAATCAGAAATCTTACTACTTGTGTACTATCGTTTTTCTCTCTTAAACATGCAGTACAGTCAATAAATTCCTGCGCCAGTCGACCGACCGGATGTCTGCCAGTGCCTGGTTGTCCAAACTCCCTTGGATAACATGTCAAGAAATAAGCCAAGCACATCAATGACCCATGTAACTTGCGAATCAAAGCTATGTTCAGATGTGAGGTCTGACGATCCATGCCCAGGAAACTGGATGGCAATTGGTCATGCGGTCTTGCATTATGCCTGGGCTGCTTCCGCATTTAGTGCAGGAATTAAATGTCGGCACTGTAGGCTGATCTTTGCATGAAGATTTCCCTCAAGGCTTGGCCTTAAGTTCCCAGTTTAAAAAACCATCATCTCCTCAGGATGCATGCGTACAACCATCCATAATTTGTAATCAGTGGAATTCATTAGGCAATGCCAGCCGGTGGAATTCTGTTTTGATATAACTTGATTTGCGGCGGCCAAGAATTGATTTCATGTTGTGCATGAGGGGTCAGAGGGCGCCTGCCCTTGGGGGCGAGTGTGAAGAGTCTGGATTAGTGCTAAATCATAGCTCTCAATGGAGGAGGGTGGCCTGGAATATCAATGAAGGGGCAGATATTTCATTTCCTCTATCCTGTCTATGCTTGCGGTGGCCAAGTAAGCCCCAATTTCCATTCTAATGTCTGTATGGTCGTGCGTCTCTCATCTCCGGATGATCAGACTTAGAATCTCAACTCATTAATGCTGCCAAGCAAGTTTGATGATATCTTGTAGGCAAAAACAAAGCTGGGAAAATATTTGATGGAGAAATGTCAATCAGAACATTATCTACAACTCTCCTTCAAATATTTGGGGCTAGCCTTAACGTCGAGCCCTGACAATGAACTTCTAACTGGACCCGTGATCACACGACGTATCATGCGTCTGATAATTCCACTGGTCAACCGGAACAGTAACTGAACAGAAGTACTTGTCCGGCGGTCAATATCATTTGTCCCGGAAGATGGGACAGTGCTTATTATTATACCTCACTTGAAGATCGTAAGCCGTGATTGGCTGAGTTAACAGATGGCAATCATCATGTTCACTGATGGGCTTCATGTTCACTGATGCCATCAGTGATGGCCTTCATGTTTACCGTTGTCACTAGTGACGCCTAGCGGGGAATGTGTGAATCATCAGTCATCATGTTCACTGATGGGCTTCATGTTCACTGATGCCATCAGTGATGGCCTTCATGTTTACCGTTGTCACTAGTGACGCCTAGCGGGGCATGTGTGAATCACCAGTCATCATTGACCTACAATTGTAAATATGTATGTATTGACATTCTTCAGAGTATTCATTAAATGGTTTTATTCCTGTACAAATCAATTGTTGTTTTTATTGTTATTTCACCAAAATGGGGTTTGTTCGGTATAATAAATCAAATATACCATGCCAGTGTGGGTATCCTGATGCATGTTTCCATTAGTAATATATCATCTACTCACTGTTTTCATGGTCTATTAAGTATGAATAGTAACTGTTATCAGTCTTTTCCACTTAATAAGTAAGTTTTTAAACGGAGAGAAATTGGCATGACAAATTTGAAAAAATACCTGAAATAACTGCCTGACCACCTGTCTGGTCCATTTCTGGAATGTTTCAAATGCCAGTGTCCCTGACAGCAGGGTCTTAGCCAGCAGGGTGTCTGGGTGTCTTTTGGACTCCCTGGTTCATGAAAAATACCTGATTTAAGGTAAAAAGATTTTGGTATGTGTTTTTTGTAAATACTAATTCCAAGTTAAATTTCTAAAATGTTTAACTTCAAAATAATAACTAAGACATTTCTTGAAGAATTAAGCATATAATTACTTTATTTGTTACATAATCATTGTAATGATTTTAACTTTTTCAATCAGGGATTTTGGACACCCTAAATTCTTGAAATCCCAATTTAGACACCCTGTTATGAAAATCCTGGCTAAGTACCTGCCCGACAGTAGATCTCTGGCAGATTTCCCCATTGCTCAACGTTAAAACATTTACCTGTAATGTGATCCTGTTTTAATGGAACGTTGAGGAGAACTGTCATTCTATTTCACTTAAATGGTTACTTGATTCCTACTCCGGCAATCTCATTACGCTTTATAAAAACATTCAACTTCGTCATCACCACGTAATCATTCTACGACTTTCGCTGTATGAGCGTATTGATGGCGCCTTGTTAGTGTCTGTCTGGACCCGTCCAGTAATTCAGCCGCTCCTGGGAAATTGATTGGTGAAATCAAGCCTCTTCCTCCCCCTCTGTCGACCTTTGTGGTTTATTGTGGAGGATTCTCAGAGCCAGGTTGTATTGTCTTCCTGTTTTCTCCTCCTCACTATTTTTTTGTGCTGCCAGAACCCGCTCCTCCCTCTCCGCCGACCTTTGTGGTTTATTGTGTATGATTCTCAGAGCCAGGTTTTATTGTCTTCCTGTTGTCTCCTCGCCATTTGTTTGTGCTGCCAGGACCAAAATGGGGTAAAAGAAGAGATTGATGAATTGGGGTGCTGCTAGGCTCATTCGACATTACCTGAATTATTGTTGCTTCCAACGGTCTAAGGTAGGCCTTGGAGCCATGAGATAGAAGACGACATGTACTGAGAACTTATCTCCATCCTTAATCTTCAAAAGATCATCCTGACGCAAGGTTGCCATTGATAGTACCTCAAAGTGCTACACATGTATAAAGCAACCTAGCCAATCTTTCTATAGGTTCTGGAAATTCGCCTCCATTCTTGATTTTTACTTAAGGTCATCCTGAAGCAAGGTAGCCATTGATAGCACCTCAACGTGCTACACATGTATAAAGCAACCTAGCCAATCTCTCTATAGGTTCTGGAAATGGTGCTCCATTCTTGATTTTCACTTAAGATGATCCTGAAGCAAGGTAACCATTGTTAGCACCTCAAAGTGCTACACACGTACAAAGCAACCTAACCAATCTCTCTGTAGGTGCAAGAGGTGAGAGGACTGTTTAGCTATCTAACCTAAGGTTTTTCTACTAAAAATACTTACAGCAGATTTAAACTTATTTCATTGATGTGTTTTTAATTTTTTCTGAAGAGAAAAACCTTTTGTTTTCTTATGCCTCTGCATCTTCACAAATATTCCAGATATCAATTATGATAAAGCTGTTATTACATTGTATCATTACACATGTTCCTATTGTAATCACATATCTCAGTGCCTCACATAATCCAGGTGTCACCAAACTAATATATCTGATTCCAGATACATAAACCTCACAACCACATGTTCCATATCTGATCATATAATAAACACTGTGTGTTTTCTGTTTGTGTTGTAGGAGCTGAAGTATAAGAATCTGAAGCCTCAGCGTCCTCGCCTTCACAGCCGCTCCATCTCCGCCTCCTCCACAGACAGCTACAGCTGTGAGTACAACTCCTCCATTCTTCTTCTTTCTTATTCATCTCTTGGGCATCACCTGCACATCCCCAACAGGGCCTGCTCCAGGATGTCTGTGCAGGGCAGTGGTACTCTATCAGGGGGTTTGTTTTAACAGAGAGGTAGATCTACCTCATTGGTTCTGATATATATATATAAATATATATATATATATATATATATATATATATATATATATATATATATATATATATATATATATATATATATATATATATATATATATATATTCATATATATAAAAATGTATGTATATATATATATATTATATATATATATATATATATATATATATATATATATATATATATATATATATATATATATATATATAATATATATATATATAGGTGTTTGTGTGTTTGCATTTGTGTGTATGTATGTGTGTGTATCTGTGGGTAAAATGAGAATTATCAACCCTAATCAGCATTCTGTCCATGTCTGTAGTCTCTCTGTAATCATTGGTCTAAGAGGTTTCTAGGAATATCTTGAGTTAGTTCAATACTGTGTAGGTGTAGCCACCTATTGGAGAATTGAGGAACTAATATTTGCAGATGTTATCTTTGCTAAATGCTTAAAATAGGTTATCTTTACATCCTGTTAGACTTATACTAGGTCAGCTCAGTACGTCAATGCCATGTTATATAGGAATTTTATCAGTCAATTGTATTATTTAGAACATGAAGTTCCTTGAATAGCGATTTGTTAGCATTGTATATCACCCTTGAGTTGAACAGTCATTTATTTGTTGAGACATGAGCCGGAGGTACTCTCTGTAGGAGGTACTCTCCGTACCTATTCGTTCTCGGACTCAAAAACCTCTCTGTCAACGTAGGCTGTATAGAAAATCTAAGTGCAGTGTCGCTAAAATGCACTTCAAGAAAATGTATACCCTAGAACTAGCTAACCCTCCCTCAAATGGTTTCTACACAAAAATATTCAGGTTTTAAAAACTTTTTAATGTATAAAATTCAGACCATTGTGATGAAAAATCTCTGCTTGTGGGTGACCATTAAATATAGGTAATACTTGGCAGTGAGTGACACAAGTCACTGATTATCAACTGTGCTGAACAGAACTAAACAGATTCAGAGTGGTGGTGCTGTGAACAAACAACAAATGAGCAATATAGGCCAGCGTAAAAGAGTAGTCGGTTTGTAATGTCTCATACAAAATTGAATGATGATATGTGGATAGTATTTCATTTCCTGCCCATCTCTTTGTTGTTGTAGATAGGAAAACAATACATTGTGTGAGGGAACAATAGTACTATTGTCATGATGTGGACTTATAGACAAGGGGGTGGAGGATGTATTAAATGTTTGATAAGGATGTTAACATTTCAAACTACTAATATAACACTTGTTGACCCAATAATGCTCAGCAGTCAAAAGCAGCCTGGCAATTTAGGCAAAATCTTTATAGCTTTAGCATAATTGAAAATTATTTGAAGGAGGAATGTTAGTCAGATGTCTTTACCAACAACTCTCTTTCAGATATTTTATAAAAATCGTTCTGACGTTCTCAATTCTCAATTCTCACAGATCGACTAGACAATAGTTTCTGCGAAAAATAAAGTATTAATTTGTTAAGTGTTGTCAAAGGAGACATATATTGATATATGATTTGCACATCTAATACAAATACACACATCTTCTAAAAATTATTGGTGTGGAAGGGCCTCACCAAAACTCTAAGGCTATTTGTTTTGGGGTGCGACCGGCTTAATTGGGTTAGTTCATATATCTATTCTCTTATCTCTTATGATGATGCACACAGAGTGTCCTAGGTATTTATTTACTGTCTGATCAAATTTTGAATGTATTTATTTCATAAATTCTACTATCACAATTTTAATGTCATTAGTTTGATTAATCTGTGAAATTTCAAATAATTCTGATTTCATTGTTGATAATATTTAGTAATGTGGAAGCTGGTCTAAAAGCAGTTCAGTGTTTGGACTGGGCTAAATCAGACAATACAGCAGGGCAATTTCAAACAAATGAGTCTTGCACCAATTCTTTGCATCTGAGTGTCATTTCAGGCAAGCTATTCGTGATTATAGCATCTTAAAAGGGCCAGACATTTTTGGTTTTGTATCTCTGACAAAATCATGCTTGGAAAGTATTTGGAGAAATAATCACGAGATCACCGTCTAAAACTTTCCAGCAGATCCCTTGTGAATTCATGTATCATTCTTTGAAAATTTCAAAAAAAATCACTTTGGGTTCAGACAGTACCTATACCTAAATAAATGGTCTCACAATTGAGTAGACTAGGCTCATAGTCTCTGAAAAGTTGACATTCCCAAGGTTCTGAGTAGACTAACCGCTGTGGTGTAGTACCAGCAATGGCAGATAGATGGCGCCACTTGGTCCCATCTCTTGTGGATGTCATACTCAAACTTATCCTGGTTCTCAGGCTGCATTAGGTATAATGCCACCATCACTATATAAACTAAGTAGGTTTGATGTCTCTCTCAAACTATAGATTGAAGCACTGTTTTCATGTGTTGCAGTTGATGGTACAGACTACAGCTCAAGTGTGTCTCCCTTGAGGATTTATTCAGAACTAAATCTGGAGTGAAATCAACTCAGGTCAGATCAGTGAAAGAGCCAGATATCACAGACTTGTAGCAAGTCTAACTCAAACTGAGTTCTCTATTCACCTTGTGAGGTAAATGGCCACTCAGGCTGCCCTGACCACTCAGTACCTGGTAACAGAAAAACTTGAAAGGAAAACTACATATGCCAGCCTAGAAATGTAGGCTAAGGATTGAGATGAACGTCTAGTCTACCTCACAGTGTAGACTAGCTTCCTAGTCCCTAAAAAGTTAACATTCCCCTCTGTGCTGACCAAGCAGTGTGGTGTAGTACCAGGTATGATAGATAGATGTCACCACCTGCTCCCCCTATCTCTAGAGGATACTAAAACTGGATCCTCTATTCCCCTGGTGAGATAAGTGTTAACTAAATTGACCACTGTGGCACCTGGACTATTAGGTGCTTGGTAACAGAAAAACACAATAGAAAAATACATATGACAGCCTAGAAATCTAGGCTACCTCACAGTGCTGTGTCTGAACAGGTGATCTGAATATATCACAGGTGAAGTTTGCCCTCTTTACTGTGCTCTAATCAAGGTTAGATAGAGATCCCCCCTGATGTTTATGTACATTGAGATATCTCCCTGTGCAGTGCTGGCCCCCTGAGCAGCGAGAAGCAAGCCATTGAAAGTATCAACCACGGTAAAGGCAAGCAAGCATGGAGTTTAAGGATATGGAGGCACCTAAAGCCCTACATGTGCGCTTTAGGGAAATAGTCGAATCATCAGGATACTCAACACCAACATGTATGTCAACTTTGTCTTGTAATTATGGAGAAATTATTTGTTATTGTTTTCTTATTGGTTTATGATTTGCATCAGAAGTACACACATGGTCTGACAACTAAGAATGTAACTGATCAATTTATGTCATTTGAAAAAAAACACATTTAAGAGGGATTGTAAAACCAATCAGGTACAAAAAGATTTAACAGTCAAATATTTGTGAAAAAGATGGTTGCTGCTGTCTGCAGCAGTCAGGATGTTATTCTGTGTGTCAGACCATGTGCGCTATAGGCTCTACATGTGAAGAGATTATGGCTGTAAGGACTGAGCCAGGTCACGGCCAGCCTGTCCTTTTAACAGGCAGTTTTTTAAAACAAATTGCTTGCCAACTTTAAATTAAATCTGAACATGAGTAGATACATGTATGTCATTTACAGCGTAAACTGCACTACATGATAGCGGCATGTACTGCCTAGGAGAGCACTTTCTATGATGCTGCCAAAATTTGCATTGCTGATTTTAGCCTGAAACAAAACTTCCTGTTTTGGGGTCATTAACCCCGCAGTATAGTTATCGGAGAAAGCACCTCAAATTGCTCATTTCTAAGTAAAAATGGAATATCATAGCCAGCTGGTACAATTAACGGTAACCTGCAAGTCCCAGACGAAGCGTGTGAGATTTGAAGAGGTTTCTTTAGAGTCCTGGTCAAGTAGGTGAATTTTCCAATTCTTAACCCATTCATGCATGGAGTCCTCTACAAAAGTTGTCTGGGGTTATGGTACATAACACTTTGAATCCAGCATAAATTCACAAAATAGCATGAAAAGAAGTTGTGAGTAAGTTTGCTTGAGAGCTACATTTCCTCTTCTAATATTTTCCAAAAGATTTTCTGATCACTAAGTTATCAAAATACTTGGGGAGAATTTGGGTGCTACTGGCACTCGAGCACAGCCCTACCACACAGTTTTACAACTTTGAACTTAACTCAAATAGAGTAATATTTGAAAAATAGTTTAAAAGAGATTGTCCCACTTGTGAGGAACTATGTTATAAATAAAACTTCATGTGTGTAAAACCATGTAAATGCTTCAGGTGAGAATGGCACAACATAACGACACTTACGTTCATGATATTTCTGATATGATTAATATTAAACGATCAATCTACAGTGAAATTTCTTATGATTTTATGAAAGCTTTGTTTGGATACATAAATCTTTGCACGTGGTAAAATAATTAGTATATTGATATTTATATCTTTGTAAAAAAGGATATACAGATGCACAGTCACATTTTACTGTCTTGAGGGTTTCTCTACTAGCTAAGAGAAAGTAAAATTTAAAAATTGGCTCTTGGGCAAATAAAACAAACCTCTCTTTCATTAGAATGAGTTCATTGCTTTTAATAAAAAAAAAGTCAGTATCTGTGAAGTAGCTTCATAACATGAAAATCAAATTGCTGCTTTGATAGTGTTCAATTTCTAGTTATTCATAGAAAGAGTTATGTATAAAGGAATATAAATTACTGATGTCCCTCCAATTTGAGATACTTAGGGAGCTCCTTGAACCAAGACACTATCTTTTACAGCCAGAGGGCTATAAATATTCCCCGATCAAGTGCTAGATAAGTATCATTCCAGATTGCTAACTGATACAACAGGTATCAAGGTACTGCTGGTAACCGAAGAGGGAGGATGTTCTAAACACTACTAGTTAGCAATAGTTACAGATTAATTATGATGATACTGCCTAACAAATTAGATGCGTATCTGGTGTTTTCTTAGCCTTGCACCTTGATCTCATTTTGTTTTACCTAACTTAGCTACAAGTCATTACTATGTGTTTCTTTATCATTTATGAAATATATGCCTGCACCTATACTACCTAAGGGCTTAAAGCTTACTGTTGGCCATTTAGTTCACACAAATGCCACGCAAGGGGGTTGTACTGACAGTACTGACCGAGTTCCAACTATCATCCTAGTATAACGCTGTGCTATCTATCCACCAGGTATGGCATCTGAATATGGCCTTGGAGGCTGGCTATGTTTTACCCTAATGCATCCCTTCTGGATCTTTGTTTCATACTGTGGCAACATTATCGAGTTGTTCGAGCAGTATATTCTCACTGACCATGTACTCCAGTACACTGCTCTGCCATCTATATGTAAGAGGTATCATTTTAGAATGGCTTGAGTGGAAGGCGTATGTGTTCCATACACAGGGAATATTGTATAAACTCAAGAGATTGAAAAGATTTAGTATTAATGATGCGTAGTATTCAGTCAACTGCAATGATTTGTGTAAAAGGTACATAAGAAAAGATGGGGCCTATAAAGGGTTTGGGCATTTGAGGTCACATAATCTTTTATAACACTAATTTCATAACACAGAATTGAATATGTGCTTGAAGTGAAAAGTCAAAATACCAAAACAAGCAACGAAATATCAAGCAAAAATCTAGTAACTGTAGTTCACTCTAGTAAACAGCACTTTTCTTTATTTAATCTCTTTTAATTTTGATGTTTTGCCTGTGATACATAACTTATAGCTCTAATCTAAATGTATAGCTTGCAAACAATAGGCATTTTATATAACTGTTGGCTCAGTGCCTTCAGTTAGGATTCAAATATCATCACCTCTCTTTATTTTTAGTTCTGAAGTGCGCATCTGTACAAGGTTTGACATTGCCTATCTAGCTCAGCAGACCAGGAGGCTTCTTTTTTCGTTTTTGTTTTTTTCATGCAGGTGACCTTGCCTTGAAAAAAGTGTTTTTGATTATTAAATGTAAATATCACATGTTTAATATGTGAAGCACATGTTTTTTCTGTTGTGAATCATGCTTCTCCTGCATGCTCTATTATATATGTATTGTTCATCTAAGAACTTGGCAGGAGGTAGTCTCTTTCTGGTTTAGCAGCTTCCCAATAGAGGGCATGCACAGCTGAATCCCTCTAGTGGTGGAAATGATTACTTATGTGTCAGCTTGGACACTGATAGACCACGTAGAACTGAAGTGTGTATTGAGTACTGTAACAAACTTGCGCTGACACATATCAATAGCTCTTATACCATGAACCTGTAGTGACTCAAAAAGGCCTTTTTATATATTGTGATATTATTGACAAGGCATAAGACAAATAAATTATGGAGAAATGTCTCACAGAACTCCTCCTATAATTCTTCATCAAACACTGTACACTTAAAGTTATGCACTTCACCTTACCAAATCATGGTATTCATTTATTAATTTCATTTTGTTATATATTTATTTATTTATGTTTATTTATTACTTTTTTGGGGGAGTGGCTTCTAGGCTTCCATGTGGGGAAGCTGTTGTCCTTCCAGAAGTCGTTGTAGTAAACTGTTAGGCTAAGCCTAGAAAAAAAAGTTGTTTGTTTCCTGTAATGATCCGAAAAAATATAGGGTAGGAAGGTCGGTAAAAATATATATATATTTTTTTTGTTCAAAAATGTGTGTTTTATGCATGTTTTATGTTGATTGGGATTTGGAAGGGCATAAAAAACTTAAGGGTAGGGATTTTTTTTAAATAAAAACTTGTTAGGGTAGGGTTACTGGAAACAAACAACTTTTTTTTAGGCCTTATCAAGTGTAAAGTACAGTAATTGCGTTTCTCCTTTCAGTATTAAGAAATACTATTAATGCAAAGTATTTCATATGGTTTATAAACTACCAATACGTATACTAAAAAGCAAAACAATCACAATCATTTTTTTTATTGTGCAGATATACCCTTGTTTATTTTTCTCTCTTTTTATGATATATTGAATAGAAATCAGGTACACAAATTTATGACTAAACCAAAAGAAAACAAGTTTAAGATAGGCCAAATTCTGTAAGATGTCCTACAGTTTATCTATGCATGATTGAACAACCCTATACATGTATGTATATATGCGTTTGTGTGTTTGTGTTGAAACTCTTGAATGCTCCATGTAAAAAAAAGTATACCATTTAGGTGTGTGATTAGTATGGATTATGTCCAATAGATGGCAGCAGTATATCACGAGAATGGAATTGGCTGTTTGCCATTGGTTGTCTGGGTTCTCCCAGGTATACTTGGCTATTTTGTTTGTTTTATTCCCATCTCCAGAGAGACAGGGCAGGCCCTATGCATTGTTCATGATGTATCCCAGCCCCACCAGACTGTTACATCAACCCCTTTCAATGCCTGATCAATTAATATTTCATGTTACCTGGGAAAAGGCACATAGCACTTAACCCATTCAAGCTCAGAATCAGGTAGACTTGCTACAAGTCTAAGATATCTGGCTCTTTCACTGATCTAACCTGAGTTGATTTCACTCCAGGATTAGTTCTGAATAAATCCTTAAGGGGGACACACTTGAGCTTTAGTCTGTGTTCTCAAACGCAACTCATGAAAACAGTGCTTCCATCTATAGTTTGAGAGAGTCATCAAACCTACTTAGTATGTATAGTGGTGGGGGCATTATACCTAACACAGCCTGAGAACCAGGCTGAGAATCAGTAATCATTTGGTGATCTAAATTTTATTGTATGTGGGTTCCTCTAAAACTTAATCATCATGCCTGATCTATGATACTTTTTGAAGTAACTTGATATTAAAGAAAGATTTTACTAACTGTTTAAGTTCTGTTTAATAATTCTTCAAGTATTTCTCCAATTATGGTTTTGGCTGAAAAAAAATCATGTGACATGTCAGGCCATAATGAAATGAATTTGTCATCCCAACATTTTGCCCTTTTGTCATTTTGCAAAAAAACACCAATCTGTTGGGAAGACAGAGAGATATATATCAAAGCAGCTGCACTTGATACTGATATTAGATTGACATGGCATTTTCAGTTTTCATTGTTAATTGAAATTGGATACTCTTTTGGAAGAAAATATAAAGAGAAGCAATGCAGTTTTAGTCTCTGTATAACTGATTTTTGTTTTTGTTATTCAGTTTGAAAGAATTGTTTCCTCTTTATTTTCAAGATAATTTTCATCAATTTATTTCGACCTTGGTTGCTTAATTATAATCATATAAGTAGGAGGTAATGATACCGTTGAAGGGGGGTGTTTGTTATATTTATAGAACTTGCATAAATCTTGACCTGCTAGTTGTATGCATTAATCTTGACCATTTAATCGTATGCATAAACTTGACCGTTGGAATGTACGCATATGCCCTTCCATGTATCAAAGCAAATATTTCAATGATAGTTGTTGGTCCTGTTGGGCTTATCAATCCCTCTTCAAATATTTTTCAAATATCACTTTATATGCAGAGTTGTTAAAGTTGTCAGCCATTGTGTGTATTCTAGATAAATGAAGTTAATTTAATAGTCAACGGTCCTGTGTATGTATAGAATAAACTGAGTAGTAGATGTTACCACTGTGGTGAAGCCCCTTGTACTAACCCCCTTCTATTAAGCTAGCGAGCAAACACTAAACCTTAGTAAGAGGATGAAAATCTGAGTCTTAATTGGGTAGTAGTTGACCCAGTGAGATGCTATTCCAGTCAAACACTCCCAGGTTTTAACCCGTTCAATGTTTGAGGCCATCAGATCCGAGGTAGTACCCTCTTGAATATACTCTGATAATCATATCCTTTGAAAAAAAGGCTTGAAACAAATAAGTATGCCATATCTTAAATTGTCATATAGTCAAAAAAAAACTATTGCTGTATTTCTCACAGGCTGCCTGCAGGACAACCATATACTTAGGCCTAAAAAAAAGTTGTTTGTTTCCTGTTACCCTACCCTAACAAGTTTTTATTCAAAAAAATCCCTACCCTAAAGTTTTTTCCGCCCTCCCGACTCCCAATCAACGTAAGACATGCATAAAACACACATTTTTGACGAAAAAAATAATGCCAAAAAAATATTTTTACCGACCTACCTACCCTATTTTCTTTCATACCGTTACAGGAAGCAAACAATATTTTCTTGGCCTTATTGTGGTTGTTAAAATTACCAGCTGGGCTAAGGCAGTGGAGTTTCCTTTTGAACACAGTACCTGCTGACCCATCACCTGTAGAGCAATGATATTGACTCTTTAGAAGAGGTAGAGGTTAGAATATGTATAAGTGTTGTGTAGTATTCGGCCTTTCAAAAGGTATTTAAAATAAATAACTAGCTACGGTGTTACCTTTTAAAGGCATCTTACTGTGAACAAACTTTTTGTTGCCTTTAACTAGATCATATTGCAGAAGTAGGCTTGTTGTTGGTTCATTGTTGACTAATAGTTCTTCAACTCTATCTAAACAGTGCTTTAACTCAGTCAAGCCTGGAAATGTTTACAATTGTCTCCTAGACCTGTGATACCTCTGAACATAACTTAGTAATTTAATATTTTAAGGAAGGTCAAGGGTAAAGCCCTTTCATCATTTCTCCCTCAGAGATTTTCAGAGATTTTATCAAAATAGACCAGATTTTTGTGGGCTTTACATGCATAATAGAGACATTAAGAAGAATATCACCAAGATAGATATCATTTGACACAACATGATGGGATATTTTCAATAATCACCAATTTTGACAAATAATTAACATACATGCCTCTATGCCCAAAGCAACACATGATACTTATCTCCAACTTTTAAATACCTTAGCTGTACTGAAAAAGAAAACAAGAGAAACATGCCAGTTTAGCATGTCCAAACTTCTGCTTAGAGACCGTCTCAACAAATTCACTTGTTGATTGTCATTTGGAGGAGCTGTTAATTTATTCAGCACCAGTCCCGAGTGGACTGAGGCGTATTACTGCGTCTGATCCTTAACCCTTCTTCTATCTGTACTCGTGATCTGTAAAATACTATATTATATTGTTTAAGATTTAAAGTACATCTAGAGTTGACCTTAATGTTGCCTGGTCGTCTCCGCACAAAGCCAGTTTGCTATTTATTAGTGAAATTCTGTAATGGAATGTGGGCTGCTTCTTAAGCTCAGTGCATGAAGCAGTGACTTATAAGCCAGGACACGCAATTCCCTGAAAACCTCCTTTTTGGACAGGCAAAGATGTCTGTGAAGAATTTTTAATTTTGGCTTTTGGGGGTCGTAACCAAATATTCTCCCGACAAAACATCTTCTAGGACATGGCTGATGTGTAAATTGGGTAAAATTGCCTTTTTTGATACAATAGGCTATTAAATGTAGTTGGTATGAGGATTTGGAGTAGATTAGTAGCTAAACCTGGACGGGTAGAAATTTTGAAATTGCTCTTTTGGACAGGCACTTTTTAAATCCTGGCTAAGACCCTGGCATGAAGTGCAAAATTATCTTCACAAGTTTGCTCAAGTAGATGGTATCTTGGGTATACATGTAGTCTTTATTCTTTCATTTAAGCATTTTCATGTTTTTGCATTACTGCATTTTCGCAGGGACTTACCCAGCCAGGAGTCATGGACTCATTTTGACTCCTGAACATTTTTGGCAAAATGACACCCAGTTGTATATATCTCACGATTTCCTGTATTTGTTGGTTCCAAGGAAATATTTCAGAAGTCTCACTCATACAAGACAATAGGTACATTAACAGATTCGCAGAAGCAAACTCAAAATATAGTGTTGGTATGATTATTCTTGTAAATTGGGTAACTGACTTTTGACCCTCTAAATTTCATAAGTCCTCAGTATTGACCCCCTGTTTCCAAATCCCAGTATTGACCCCCTGTTTCCAAATCCCAGTATAGACCCCCTGTTTCCAAATCCCAGTATTGACCCCCTGTTTCCAATTCCCAGTATAGACCCCCTGTTTCCAAATCCCAGTATTGACCCCCTGTTTCCAATTCCCAGTATAGACCCCCTGTTTCCAAATCCCAGTATTGACCCCCTGTTTCCAATTCCCAGTATAGACCCCCTGTTTCCAAATCCCAGTATTGACCCCCTGTTTCCAAATCCCAGTATAGACCCCCTGTTTCCAAATCCCAGTATTGACCCCCTGTTTCCAAATCCCAGTATAGACCCCCTGTTTCCAAATCCCAGTATTGACCCCCTGTTTCCAAATCCCAGTATAGACCCCCTGTTTCCAAATCCCAGTATAGACCCCCTGTTTCCAAATCCCAGTATTGACCCCCTGTTTCCAAATCCCAGTATAGACCCCCTGTTTCCAAATCCCAGTATTGACCCCCTGTTTCCAAATCCCAGTATTGACCCCCTGTTTCCAAATCCCAGTATAGACCCCCTGTTTCCAAATCCCAGTATTGACCCCCTGTTTCCAATTCCCAGTATAGACCCCCTGTTTCCAAATCCCAGTATTGACCCCCTGTTTCCAAATCCCAGTATAGACCCCCTGTTTCCAAATCCCAGTATTGACCCCCTGTTTCCAAATCCCAGTATAGACCCCCTGTTTCCAAATCCCAGTATTGACCCCCTGTTTCCAAATCCCAGTATAGACCCCCTGTTTCCAAATCCCAGTATAGACCCCCTGTTTCCAAATCCCAGTATTGACCCCCTGTTTCCAAATCCCAGTATAGACCCCCTGTTTCCAAATCCCAGTATTGACCCCTTGTTTCCAAATCCCAGTATAGACCCCCTGTTTCCAAATCCCAGTATTGACCCCTTGTTTCCAAATCCCAGTATTGACCCCCTGTTTCCAAATCCCAGTATTGACCCCTTGTTTCCAAATCCCAGTATTGACCCCCTGTTTCCAAATCCCAGTATTGACCCCTTGTTTCCAAATCCCAGTATTGACCCCCTGTTTCCAAATCCCAGTATTGACCCCCTGTTTCCAAATCCCAGTATTGACCCCTTGTTTCCAAATCCCAGTATTGACCCCCTGTTTCCAAATCCCAGTATTGACCCCCTGTTTCCAAATCCTTGGTGAGATCCTGGTCTGAAGCATACCCATGGCCTGACACCTTTTCAAATACTTAAAAGTTTTATTAATTTTGATGAATTCAAAATTCAAAGATTTGCAGTTAGTAATGCAATTAATCCAAACTGTTATTTTCCTGTCCAACCAGCATTCATTATGAACATGCTGTGTACAGGAAGTTCACTGAGTATGCTGATACATGTAATAGAGCATGTTTGTTTATTTTACACCATGAGTTAATGGGATACATCTAGACTAACTTGCTTTATCAAAATATGATAGCTGATTTGGGTGTCATACTGGGCTTAGACTAATACAATCGCAGGAAATAGAATGCCCGGCTAGTTGAATATCGCCCCTAGTAGCCATACCTGACTTGCAGAAATGGGAAAACAAGAAACATGCATTATAACCAAGACTGAAACAATAACAAAATAGATTTAGTAATTGATTAGGTACATAAATTATGAGTGTTTGTGGGGATCTTTGTTACTGGTGCAGCGAAATAAGATATTTCATTTCTCATATGAGGGAGAAGAACTAGGGGTAAAGTGCCAAAAAAAAGGATGCAAATAAGCCGAAAACTTAGGATGTCTATCAAAACTAAGGGCAATATTGTCATTATCAAAATTTTCAATTGTGTAAGAGTAATTGCTCTTTAGAGAGTGACTGCCTTGTCCTTAGGGAATTTTGGATGTGCTCAGTGGTATTGTGTTGATAGGGGAAGAAGCCCTGTGAGGGAAATTGATTTTCCCAAAAAGCTGGTTATTGATTACATAAGGCTTAGTGGGACTTGGAGGTAAGCTGCCCCTCCTCCTCCTCCCTCCCTCCAACTGTATAATGGACCATTCCGTAGTACTGCCTGGAAGTGTGCACTGAGCTCTGCCTGGCCGCCACTGCACGCTGCTACTAATGGTAGTACACTCATACTACAACTCCACATGTAATAGTAGTGAGTGGTAGTAGGGACCTCGTCGGCTGTACAGGATATATGTCTGTTTGTTATTGTGGAAGCCAGTTGTCTGCTATCATCAGGGTTCGGCCATTCTGGAAGATCCTCTCAACTCATCGTTACATTTACATCATCAAATCCCTGTTTTCATCACACCATAGTGGGACTGCCTACCAGTGGATTATTATATAGTTACAGCACTTACTTGAAGTGCTCTGCCGGTCTTGGATAAGTTGTCTCCTAAAGCTGGATGCTTTGATACCTACCCACACAGCATGCAGAATCGTAACGATGATGCCATCCCGGAGAAAATCCTGGAAGAGGAGGCAGAGGATTTTAAACGGAAGCAGCGCCGTCGGAGTAGTGTCCAGCTACCCGTGGTCAACTTAAAGGGGCGCCGCCTCAGTGTGCTCAGTGTGGGAACTTCTGACTGTAAGTTCTTATATGTGACTTTATTATTATTGGCCTGCCTATATTATATAATAACATCATAGTCTGAACTAGCTGTGCGTCTGGGCGTCATTTGGACACTCAAACCCTCAAAAATCATCCCTTGGGACACCTAGCTAATCATGTGAGGAATTGCTTGAAATGTCAATTTGAAGCAGATAATTGATTTTATTCATGTCAGTGTAATTCCCATGGCATTGTATATGGACATTATGCCTTTTTGCAATAAGTAATTACATAGTTATGGTTGAAATCTGAGTGTGTTGTGGTCTCCCTTACAGGACACCCAAAATGTTTACAATTGTCAATTATGGACACCCAGTTTCTAAATCCTGGCCAAGACTCTTAATAGCATATTCAGGTGTCTGGCTTTAGCTGTTTCTCAACTCATTCATTCACAAAAGTGCCCCCCAAAATGGCAGGTAAACTTTATAGATACCCTGTTTAACCCATTTACACTCAAGAGCGGCCAAAAGAGGCCTGACGATTTTGGAAATATTTTCCTTACAAAAGCATTATTTTCTAAACATTTGAGAGAAAAATGTTGATCAGAAGCCAAACAACAAATCTCCTTCAAATATTTAGTGAAATTTCACTTTATTTCCAAGTTATTTTTAAAAGTATGAAAGCAGCAGACGATATTTGGAGAGAACTCGTGAGTGTGAATGGGTTAAAGAAGTGTTGATCAGCATACCATCAGCAACGTTTTCTTACCCTATTGACATCTGGAGTGTACACATAGCCTGACGACTCAACAGTAAGAACAATAATACAGTACATTGCTTTTAGGTATTGGGACTTGAAGGAAAGTAGAGATGGTGCACGTCTGATTGCTTCAGTTAAGCCATTCAAAATTATGGTCCCTGAGTATACATAAATGTGGAAGTCTGTTTTACAGAAACACGTTTAAGGTTGTTAAAGAATTTGATAGACTTTGAAATATCAAAAAATCTTAAACATTTTTTTTTTTTTTTTTTTTTTTTTTTTTCAAATTTTGTGAGAAAGAAATAGAGACTTCTTGGTTCTTCTTTGTCTTGGCTGGCAAGCAAATCATGAAGTGTTTGTTAGTGGAGGAACTTACCCATTTTTTGCTACCAAACCATCTTTTAAGACCTGGTTGTACTGTAAATTGCCCCTTTAGCTAAAAAGGGTATTAAATGTTGTTGATATAAATGTTTGAATTTTCCAAGTAGATAAATCTGGACGGGCAGAAATTATTTTGATTGCAACCTTTGACAGGCACTTGTACAATCTTGACTAAGACCCTGTGTCAGTTACCTGCAGAAGACTACCTGGACAATCATCTTTATGCTTTTGATTGTGAAAAAAAGTGGCTAGTGAAATGGAAGAAAATCAGGCAATCACTGTTTAGGTCTCAGCTCAAAACTGATGATTGATAGATATGTTTGATAAGAATGATCCATTTTCTCTAGGTAGGAAATATTGCAAAATAACAATTCATCTTGTATGTTATCAGCTTTATCCAAGCCCAAAATTGCAGGTTGGGGTTTTTGGATGGCATAACACCAAACCCTTTGTAAAACACTGATTAGGCCAAGAAAAAAATAGTTTGTTTCCTGTAACGGTCTGAAAAAAAGGGTAGGTAGGTTGGTTATTTATTTGGTCAAAAATGTGTGTTTTATGCATGTTTTAGGTTGATTGGGAGTCGGGAGAGCGGAAAAAACTTTAGGGTAGGGATTTTTTGGAATAAAAACTTGTTAGGGTAGGGTTACAAGGAACAAACAACTCTTTTTTAGGCCTTATATCCCAAATATTTGGCCAGATATTTCAAAATACAGTATATCATTTTAAAGCGTTACTTCCAAGCTCAATACCCTGATTAAGGCTCAACGGATTCTGATTACATAAGATATCCCATGGTGCCATATGTTATGCAACTACGCCCTGGCTGATTTCACTTTTCCCACACAGTGGGAAGTTGGGAAGATTCTTGACTAGAATTTGAAAGATTTGTGCTGGCTATTTCATTGCCACTAAAAAGTACTAAAAAGACTGCCGTGAATGGATAAAGGGATATTTGCGCTCCCGTTTGCTTACCCCCTTTGCATAAGAATTACCCTGGTATGTACTTTTTCACAAAGAAAATGCCCATTACATTGCTATTACCTCAAATTTACGCAATTTATGCTTTCTGCATTTTCTTAAGGCAACGTTGAAGTGATGTGTGCCACAAATAAAAGTCTATTCTGAATGGATACGACTAGTTTTACTGCAATATGATGGTTAACTAGGAAAATGGTGTGGTATTCTTTATGAGCGTCTACCTATAAAAGATATTTGTGAAAGGACGGGCCTAGTTTTCTCGTAATATATGGGTTAAGTGCGGAACATAGGTTTGGTTTTCGTTGCGTAACCATGGCGCAGGTGTTTGCTAAAGTCATTACCTGGGACTGTGAGTGGAGGTGGGATAACAAGGTACGTGCAGGAACGTGCCGATTCTATTGATACCTGACTGGAGCAGCTTTAACCCTTATGCTGCTGGTGGCTAATTTTGCCAATACAAAATCATGCAAAAAAAAATCCTGAAAAATCACCGAAGCCCTGGCAAATGGGTACTCATCTGAGAGTACTCTGCGAGGGCTATCCAATGAATACCAACAAGTCAGGGTTTCAATGGTTTTCAAAGATCTTTGCGTTCTTCTGCTGTGGGGGCAGAAGTAGCCTCAGCATTAAATGGGGTTAACCCTTCCTATGCTGAGGCTACTTTCATCCAAAGCTCAAGGATGCAGACCCTAATGTTGGTATTCATTAGAAAGCTCTCACTGAGTACTCTCAGATGAGTACCTATGTGCTAGGGTTTCAGTCATTCTTCAGTTTTTTTTGCATAATTTTGTATTGGCCAAATTAGCCACCAGCAGCATAAGGGTTGAAATAGGTTGAATGACTGTTTTGAAATAAAGCTTAAATTTATTATACAGATAAGATCTCCAGCTCTTTATGGAAAGATGGATTACCTGTATTTTCTACCTGTAACTCTGCCATCCTCTGAGCAGGTACTATTAGTTACACCCTGATTGACAGTGCGGTCGGGCCTGATATTCTCCCAAAGTCATCGGTATCCCACGTGGGGTACGGATGACTGAGGTTGGATCGCATGCTGTACCACACTTTCAAACAGGGTGTAACAAATTTATCACAGGTACTCTTTCGACATGGTAAAAAAAAATACATCTCAACTTTGAAAATACAGTACCTTTTATTCCTTTGAATACAATGTACAACAGTGAACGAATATAACTGCTCGGCCATCCATTGCAGATATTGATGAAGAAATTTTAGGCAAAAGTTTCAATTAAATAGACCCTTATATGCAGACTTGATCTACTATTTAAGCCATTAATGTCCACAGTGGCTTACAGCAGCTTCACAATTTGGTAAAATCTTTCAGGTGAAAGCATAGTTGGGAATATATTTAATCCATTAACACTCAGAGTTTCTCTAGAAAGCATCGTCTGCTACTCTCATATTTTTGAAAATAATTTGAGAATAAAGAATATGTTCACAACATATTTGAAGGAGAGTTGTTGCTTGGCTTCTTATTATCATGTCTCCTTCAGATATTTTCCCAAAAATGGTTTCGGTAGAAAAATATTTCCAAATTTGTCAGGCCTGTTTTGGCTGCTCTGAGTGTGAATGGGTTAAGAAATGTTCATGAGCTCAATCCTGCATGTAATGCAAGAAAAGGGATGCACAACATTGCTGAGCAGTGGGGAAATGATGGCATTAGTATATAAATTGTGTAAGATCATTCCATATCGAAAGATTCACAGCAGAGCAGTGATAAATGTGTATATGGGGACGAAGTAGCTCAGTTGGTTAGTTGTTGGACTAGTTATCAGTAGGTCGCTGGTTCGATTCCCGGCCTCGGCACTTTGGTCTGTCCTTGGGCAAGACAATTTATTCCATATTGCCTCAGTCTACCCAGCTGCGAAATGGGAACCTGGCATTTAAATAAGGCAGTGCTTAGAGCTTGTGCGCTACCTGCTCTGGAATAGCCCTTGGGGGATTGAAATGGTCTCCGTGTGTACAGGCCTGCTAGGGGAGGAAGGTCGTGTGAGCACTTCGGTGGATACAAGACTATATAAACCGAATATAACCCTACTCTGTCACAGCCCTTACATATTAGGTTCTTCATCGACCAAAGGAGGTCAGGTGTTAATGGCTGCTAAGAACCTTAACAACCCTTCTTGTGTTTTCATTTAAGGTGATACAATGTTAGGTAACGTTAACCTAAACCTGTAATCAGTCTTATTGATGATGCCTATTTTAGTCCCCATGCATTCTAAGCTCTTGACATAAGCATGATTAGCAGTTCAATCAATCCCATTTGTTGAGGATTAAGTTATGTAAGTGTCCTAATGATATGAGACTGAGAACATGCTCTGTGTAAATAGGGTTATTTAAGGCGTCTTGTAGCAAGCTGACATAGGGTACTATGATGATGTCAAAATCTTCAATCAGAACTCTATCTTGGACTCCCCTTCAAATATTTTGCAAATTTATGCTTCATTTCTGAATCATTTTCTAAGGTACATTTCATTCAGATGACACTTTTTACCGAGAACTTTAAAAACATAAATAGGTTTGTATGATCATGGATGCTTTTACATGCAAGCTGCTGTACTTGTAGCTTGTTCTAAAATCCTGTGCAAGAAAAGTGCATGAGATTCCCATGTGCATCAATTCAGGGCTTAATTAGTGCAAGCTTTTTACACAACCATCATGCAAGCTCACACACTGCCCGAGACTCCCATGGGACCAACTGACTAGCCTAGACTAACACAATAACATTAACCCAGTCAAGCCTGGAGAGCCTCTGGACCAGTGCCAACTGGACCTTGGATACATTTGACAACAAACTTGTTATTTATCATAGATTTAAGGAATATCAGAAGGAATTCTGAATTTCATTTTCATCACTTTTTCTGCCATATTGCAGCTGAGTCGTGACTAGCCAGTTGTATCTGTTGGAGGAAACCGCAGTACCTGAGGAAAACCACCGCCTAACCCCAAGTCACTGGCAACTTTCACCTGGCCCCAAATGGACTAAAATAGTGACAATAATTAAATTCCAATTATCCAGTCCTTAAAACGAATACTGTATAACGGGTATATTTCCCGGGACTTTTATTTCCCGAAAAATGATGTTTTCTACTTTTTCCCGTTTTTTAATTTCCCGTCCTGCACATGGCTGCACTGATATTAAATTTACCGAAAGTGTGTGTTTTCGCTTCTGAATCTATTAGTGCAGACGAATGTTGTATGCACTGAATGTGCCGTGGTGTGCAGAACTACAAAGCCATCCCAGCTCAATTGAGCTGACTTGGCAGGCTCTATTGTTCTGCGCATTAATAGCAATTAGAGCAGCATAAATACAAGTCGGACCGGTTCGTGGGCAGGTTGAGAAACTTTGTGAGTACTGCAAACAGTACTAGAATACACTCAAATTATCAGTCCGCCTGAATTTATCCATTAATACATGGGGCGCCTTATACTGGACAGCTTTAAAATGTCTATTTCATATGATTGTGAGTTACTACTCATTTACTGTCATAAATGTTTTAGCCAAATGAATATGTTTTACTGTGTATTGTTGTTTGTTGACTTTTGGACATAAAAACCGCCACTATTCAGATGACATAAGTAGCCATCTGCTGGGCAAGCGAATTACTTAAATATACGGCTGTATTACTCAATCTGAATACGAACATCGCTTGCCCCAGCATGACAACAAAAATGATTAAAGATAACGTTTTTATTGTTCCCGTCTCAAACCCATTCGGTAAATTCGGGAAGATTAAGCACACGTTAACATTACCCTTTATACAGTATTTATAATAAATCCATGCCCCTATAAATTGTACTATTTTTCAAATTAAGGCGGAAGTAATAAAGGTTTTCATACAGCAAGTAGCGTGTAGATGCAAGCCAGTATTTGGGTATCCCCCCCCCCCCCCATTTTCTTCGCTATATTTGCTTATTCTGATGAAGCTTTCTGTAATTGTGTTTGTCATTGCTGCTATCCGGCTTTATTTGCCGAGTCCTGACCTTGTGTGTTCTCTATGGGTGTAGTTACTGTCATGGGAGTTCATCAGTGTCAGTGCTGGACCTGGCGTGAGGCCAGACAGGGGATTCAATAGTGTACACTCCCTCGTTAATCCAAGGCCATGTCAAGTGGGTGTGGCAATATCTCATACATAAACCACAGCTTGATGAGTTTCCTATAAAAAGGTAACCGTTCTTGAATAAAAGAATCTTTTACTTTCAAATTCCAAATTACTACCATCTAATTAAAAACTTTCCACCCAAAGATCCAGAGCACAGTATCTGTAAGTACTCTTAAGCATGATATGAGTGGTTCAAGTGGTAATCATCAGCTGAGCTAGCAGTCTAATACATTGTGACTCTAACTGTGTCTCAACACTGCGTCAAGCCAGAGGTTCAAATTCTACCAGTGAGCCTGTGAGAAAGTTACCAGTGACTTGTAGGTTGGTTGGTAGTTTTTACAAGGAAAGTACCCTTTCTTCAATACTACCTACAGACACTATATTAACTAGATTCACAGAAAAAGAGTCAATAAAAAATTATTTTCTTTAAGGCTGGAAAATCAGCTGACTGCTGCCATTAGTATATAGTCAATGGCACTAATCAAAATATGTATATAACTTGCGTATATGTGTATGTATATGTACATGTTCTACATATTAATATGTATGTATGCATATGTATGTATACATTAACATCATCGCCCTTATATTATCCGAGCTTGTCAGCTTGGCTAAGAATGAGGAGAGAATATGGAATAACACCTGTGCTCACTAATTTAATCCAATTAATGCACACTGCACGAAATAAGGGTATTAAATTATGACGGTGTCATCTTAATATGATATTCATGGAATTCCTAGGTACTTTCAATTGTCATATCCACCATGAAAACTAGGGAATTTAGTGCACCTGCTTGAGTTCATTCACGACTCGCCATAGTATAATTATGGAGTAAACCGAGTACCGCAGTACCCAAGGAAAACTAGCACCTCAACTCTGGTAATTTTGATAGGTATCTAGGGTCTTAGCCAGGATTCAGGGTGGGTGCCTAAAATTAGCAATTGTAACATACTAACATCTTTGGGCGTCCAAATTTTTAAAGGGGACAACAATATACTCAGATTTCAACCATAAACATGAACACATTAAACGAAAATAAGGCATGATATCCTTATACAATGTAATGGGAATTATATGGAGATGAAAAAAATAAATTATATGCTGGAGATTGACATTTTAAGAAATTCCTCACGATGGTTTTTTGGGTGTCCTGGGGGGTGCTTTTTAAGGGTTTGGGTGCCCAAAAAGACACCCAGACACCCTGCTGGCTAAGACCATGTAGGTATGGGTATTCAAAGGTGTCATTTTTGTAAAAGTAGCATTTAGTACCTTCTTTGTAAGATGCAAATTACATATGTTTGAATGGTAGCAGAAGAAATACCCTATCTTTATTATGGATATTCCCGCCCTCCACTCAATATAGTGGATTGCCATTTTTAAATCTCCTTATATGGAAAAAGGCTTCGTGCTGATATTGGATTAAGCGTAAATTACCTGTTAACCTCCTCGCTGCGGTGGGCGATCTCAATCGCCCTACGCTACGTTGTCTCTGTAGCGGTTGGCGAGTAAATACGACTAATAGCGGTATCTCCATGCTCGCCATTGTCGTGTACGGCTCATCAACTTCCGGTTGGCCGTATACGATAAATACGCCGAATTTTTTCAAAATTAAAACTGAGTAGGTCAGACAATGTTCCCACCTGCTCACAGAGTATTATTTTAATATGTAAATGAAAAGTAATGTTATCTTATTAAAGAAATACTAACATACATTGAACAAATCGATCTCATGATTGATTTGACAAGTGCGCGACCACGGCAAAAACGAACCGAACACTATTTTACGAATGCGGCCGTTGTTCTCAGCGATCTATTTCCTTTATTCTTTCGCTTTTTTGTTTACTTTTATTTACCAACTAAGTCAATTTGATGGTCAGGAACAATAATATCAATATATCTTTAAGTTATTTTAAAGTTTTGACCGTCTATTTATCGATCGAAGTGGATGAAGTTGACTCTGCAGACGGTGTCAAATGTATGATTTTAAAATGGCGGCCGCGAAGCTGCCGCGCCGCCGAGCGATAATTTCACTTCATTCACTGACAACAGATATCCCACAGGCTGGATATCTATAAAATAAACATTTTCAGAAAGCTGAGAATCAGCTTGTTTTGGTAATATAAATTCATTATTTATTTTCGCCACCGATTCTCTGTTGTCAATTAATTTAGTAAGGGTTACATGATTTTACGGCTCATGGACAAATGAATTGAACGAGCGTAAACTCGCGAAGAATATGTCCAAACCATGTTGAATTGAGGTCTCAGAAATCGATCTCACACATGGTATAACAGAGAAAAGAAAACATTTTCTGGTAGATATGAAGGTAAGTAAACACCATTTGTAATTTAAAAAAATAAGGTTGTTTATTTCGATGGGAAATGGCTTCATAACATAACTTGATGCAAAAAAAATCCAAGTCATACGCGATTATCTAAAATGGCCGCCACAGTTCTAAACTGTATTTCTGGTGTTGAGTTGATGATTTTCGGCACAAAATGGTGGTTATAAATTATAAAAATACATGTGGCGATTGAGGGGGTTCTGATTGTGCTAGCAATCTAAATTTTATATGGCCGGATGTTTATTTTATTGCGGAAGCAGCACTTAAAGAACATGGCACATCAGCCTTTCAGTCGTATCTTTCTCATGACGTGCTATAGTGTAGCTAGTGCCCATATAGTACCATACATTGTCCTAGCAGCAAGAGGGTTAACTGTTTCCTGTGTCGTGCAGTATATGGATTTTCTTTATGTATTATTAGATAAGCTGCTAATGAAATATTGTGTTGAGTTGAAACAGGAATCCAATAGGCCGGTAGAGATTTTTATATTGGATTATTCCACTATAATAATGCTACAAACACCCAGATGGATAAAGAAAACATATCTTCTCAATCATGCTTATCAAGAATTATTTGTTTCTCCTTGTGTAATTTTCTCCTTCTGTAATCAGACTTGAAGATTTTTGGACACACCGTTTATCATTTATCTTTTTTTTGTTATCTTTTTGTCAGGAAGGAATTGGTTTAATCATGCTTTCAATAGCTGAGGTTCTCTTTCCGAATAGTTTGAAGGCGTCTTTCAATTGCGGAAGCACCATAAAGAGGCTCATCACAAGACCACACATTTATATAGCAACCAAGCTAACCCGCTAATGTTGATCCAGCAGAGACTGGCTCCCCCGTAGCTGAATGGTCTAGTATATTGGCCGCTAACTGATTGAGCTGTGACTTACCTGTGGGATTTGAATTCATCGTGAGGCATGTAAATAAGTTATCAGTGACTTAAAGTTAGTTGGTGGTTGTCTTTGGCTATTCATTTCCTAGAACATCAACTGAATCCTTATTGGGGTTTGGCATAAAAAATGGCAGAAAAATGACATTTAGCAAAATTTCCTAACTTCATATCACTGAGTTGCCGTGGCACCCGTGTGGTGTGAGTATGTAAAGGTTTATTGAAGCTGAAGGATATCACAGAGCTGTCACAAGCAGTAAGCCTAGCTCATTTCATTGTGACAAATATTGCATGGAATTATGCTGTCAAACAAATCTGCTTTCACATCCCTTTATAGTTGTTGTGTGCAGAGCAAGATGGTGGTCTTCCATAGTCTTAAGACTTTTAGAAAATGAATCAAATGTGCCAAAACTATTTGTAAATGAGTGTTCCTTTTGAAAGGGAAAGAAATGATTTAGATATTTCATCGATCAATATTAAGTACAATACTATGGCATATTTGATATGCACACATCTCTTTGCTTCTTGTGCTCAAATAATGACCATAGTCTGTAGTAGTTTTAAGAAGGTATCAAAAGTGAATTATGCATCAAATGCATCTAAAGAATAATTGTCTTTTGAGATGGAAAATATTCTATTTAAATAGTTTTTCATAGACCCCTTATTTTTCAAGTATTTGCATATGGGTATGGAAGGCAGATAGAAAGGATGGCAAGAAATGATAAGATAAAATAAAAACTCATGTCAATACTCTTATAATGGCCCCAGCCTCAGTACTTCTCTCTGGTTGATCGAGTGGTAAAGACTCTTCTTGTCATAATGTCCAAGGAAGGTAGTGAACCCAATGATTCATTCATTAACACCTAATATTGAATCATGATCACATATTGAAATTTGATACAATTTCAATTACTGGTTATTATCACTTAGTCTAAGAAAATCCCTCAAGTAATTTCCTTTCCATAGGTGAAGTTGTCTGGGGGAAGATGCGTGAGAAGTGGGTTTCATAGATTTGTCCTGAAAAGTGTTAACTGTACTCAAGACTTCTATTTTTTGTATTCCAAATGCTTATTTCCCCCTTGTTCTTGAAAAATAAAAAATAAATGAATAAAAAGATATCAACAAATATTGAAGAATAATCATTATTACTATTTTTTCAAAGATTCCATTGAAATTAGACATATTGAAACAAGACCAAAAGAGAATAACAGGAAAGGGGCAATCTCACTTGTTCTTCTAGGTTTTGTATGTAAAGAGAATCACTAGCCTTTTTATGTTGGCCTTTACCCATTGAGTACAATAGAATTCTATTGTTTGGTTAGCACCTCTGCTGGTTGTCTGACTTGCTGATGGTTCTTAACCCTTATGTTGCTGGTGGCTACTTTGGCCAATACAAAATGATGCAAAAATCCTTAGAATTTATTGAAACCTGGGCAAATGGGTACTCATCTGACATTACTCAGCAAGAGCTTTCCAATGAATACCAATATGACAGGGTTTTGATGGTTTTAAAAATCTTTGTGTCATTGTGCTTATGACGAAAGTAGCCTCAGCATTAATTGGAAGGGTTAATGCATGCATTATGCGCAGTTGCCAGATTATGACAGCTTGAAAAGCCAGCGTAGGAAGCTCAGAGGACCTGTCTCTCTCTACACTATGAATAATTAAAGCTAAAAGAATATGCAATCAGTCGAGGATTCTGGATATGTCACCTAAGAATGCAATTATAGTTAGCACAATTGTTCTGTAATTTGAGGCTTAATTGTGATTTGCCAGGTGTAAATTGAATAGGAATTTGGAATACCCCTGAAAATCAAGTCACTGTCAAATATTTCGCATGCCTTTTATGGTTGTGAAAGCCTGAATCTTATAGAATTCTTTTTTTCCCCAGCTCCCTGGTTCATCTAGGCATCTGATCACAAAGTCTGGACATGTCACCAAATTGCGCAGTTTTGATTATCGCATTTTTTTCTGTTTAATTTTTAGGCTATAATATGGCTTCCGAGTTGTTAGTGGGAATTGGGAAATCACTGGTTTAAAGCAGAGTCACTGGCATCTTTATCACATGGCTTCAGCAGTAGTTGAAGTCTGAACCTTGTGCTGCAGCGAGACATAGGAAAACATTGGGCAGTGTACTATGCACTAGACTGCTCAGAAGTAGGAACAGCCCATGTCTTCCATAGGTGTGAATTTCAACATTTTTGGTGTATAGATTTTTTGTTGAATGAAGATGCTTCTTTTTGTTGTGTGCAATATAGCTTTTTATGTTTCATCATTTTCTAATCTATGGAAAAAAATGTTTAAGAGATTTATAGTCATCTTGTTAAGGTTATCCCAATCTCTCAGCTATATATTTTCTAAGCAAAAGGGGATATATTTTGAGAAAATGAGTTAGTAATGTGTGTAAATGGCATTCAGTTGCATTCACATTCATCTCCGTCAAACTATTTTTACAAAATATTGATCTATAGTTCATGTTTTTAGGATATTTTTAGCGAGAATAGATCAAAAGCTGATAACTGCAAGTGAACATAAATTGCTTTATTGGCTAAAAGCTTTTTACCGCTGGAATGCACACTAAGGCAATGCCTACTAAAACTAGTAATTAGGCTACTCTCAGGAGTAACGCCTAGGAACTGTAATTAAGTAATTGCTTCTCACAATTAAAAGCCCTCGTAACAAATTGGTTAAGAGCCCTTTGATATGTAAATCTTCTGATTGGAGTGGAATAAATGACGCTGAATGATCATCATAAAACCCTTGGAAATTTAAAATGATGCTCAATTAAGTCATATCATACTATTAAATAGGAAAGGGCTCAAGTATTATAGAAATATGTGTAATAGAGCTAAAAGCAGTTGAAGTGGGCATTAGAGAGAGGAGTGCTTTCTGGTAAATACTTATAAGAAGCAATTGCATTTTTGTGGGAGAGCTCTTATGTCAATGTGACAGGCAGGTTTGTCATGAATAAAAACGTAAGAAACGATAAGCAAAAAGATAGAGGATATCTTGATCTCTTTAATATATTCTGTGGAAAGCCATTATTGAGTGGGATGTAAATACAGCTATTAGATTAAGCAAAGAGCACTTCCAACTCTCTGGATCACAGAACAGTCCAATGTACTGCTTAGCAGGGTCTGACACTTAGTTTTCAGGCTAGGGGCCCGAAAAGGTCTTTTGATAAAAATAAGTGGTCAAAAACAGGACTTCTGGTTCTTATACATACAATTTTGGGCCCCTAGCCTGTAGAATCAAGGGGCCCACAGCAAAATGTAGGGGCATATGCCTCTGGGAAAGTCGGACCATGCCTAGGGTGGTGGCCTATGTGCTGAGAGAGATTCGAGTACCAAGTTTAATCCCATACCAGAGACTAGTGGGACTTAGATAACTCCCATCATAAATAGCCTATCAGCCAGGGACCCAAAATATGGGTTTTAATTACCACCCCATGAGATGGAATTTTATTCCTCAGGCGGATAGAGGAGTATCTGGGGCCTATCAATATGGCAAGCCATCACTTAGGGGCACTGTCAGTTTAGCCTCAGGCCTAGTCATACTCCCCTTTCCATCCAAGTTATTAATTTATATCTACATAAGGGGGAGGGGGGGGGGGGGGAGGGTAATTAAACTAAAAAAAAATAAGGCCATTTCAGGATTTTGTCGTTAGCCTAAAATATATATAACGAAGAAGGCCATTTTAGGATTTCGCCGATAGCCTAAAAATATATATAACGAAGAGACATCCTCAAAACCCCTCATTTTCCCAATTTCTTCATCACTGGACTTGTAAAATTAAAAAAGCAAGTTCTGGGCACCTTCATTTTTTGAGTAGACATTTTTATCTGAACACCCAGTCTTAAAGCTTCATCTTGACAATTTATGCTTGTCTGATCATTCGGGGCGATCAGAACAATCCTGTTGCCAACTGAAGATCAAGGTTTGCTCATCTGGTAGGACAACTAGAATGAATATGGTTACAATTATGAAACAGTTTTTATCCAGAAACTATTTTCTTTTCAAACTTTTTTGATGTGACTAAAACTCTGTCAAACCTAGTCAATATGTTTAGCGAGGATGTTTATCAGAATAATGCATTTTTCAGGATCATTTAGATTTTATGGAAATTTTTCTGGACAACCGAATTTTTGTAATTATGGCCTTGTCAAATTGTAAAACCATAGTCAGAGTGACAGTCTGTGCATGATATCAGTACCCTAATCTATCGCTATCCTCTTAGACTGTGAGGCATGGTCTTAGCCAGCAGGGCATCTGGGTGTCTTTTTGGACACCCAAACCCTTAAAAACACCCCTCAGGACACCCAAATTTTTTGTGAGGAATTTCTTCAAATGTCAATCTCAAGCATATAAAATGAATATTTTCATCTCAATAATTCCCATGACATTGTATAAGGATATCATGCCTAATTTTGATAAATGTATGTATGTTTACGGTTGAAATTTTAGTATATTGTTGCTCCCCTTAAACATTTGGACGCCCAAAAATTTAACAATTGCCAATTTTAGGCACCCAGTTTCTAAATCCTGGCTAAGACCCTGCTGTGAGGAATTAGACGGTGTGAATTAGTGGCTTAATCCAATGATCCAATGGAATGCCTTGATTAGGTAGTCTTATTACCATATGTAAATATCCTTAAGACCAACAGCTGTTTGACTAATTGATTGGCAAGTTTGAGGGATGGTCTGAACAGAACCTTAAATTGGTTACTGAAGCCAAAGTAATTGTATCTTTATTAATTGAACATTGACATCAATAATGAGAGATAGCAAAGGTATTACTGATTTAGTACTAGTAAGTGTGTTTCTACAAATTGAACTTTGGTATTTGATCCATTATCAGGATATGAGTTGTTGTTTTTTAGAGTAAAGTTTATATATATATATATAATTATATATATATATATATATATATATATATATATATATATATATATATATATATATATATATATATATATTTATATATATATATATATATATGTATACATACCTATATATACATAAATATATATACATATATATATATACATACATACATACATGAGAAATTCACAAACTCAGTCCTTCCTTGACTCCCTTTAAAAATGTCATCTGGATCTATGATATTTATCAAAATTACTAGAAATTCTAAAACGTTTTCTTACATTTTCTTGAGAAGCACTTGTGGTGTGTTCTAATAAACATTTCTCCTTCAATTTATCACATAATGCTCTAATTAAAAGGTATCAGCAAAATAAGCAGCCCTTTTAGGGTGCCACGCTCAGCCATGGGCATGAACAGGTCATATAGTTATTAGCTTAATGGGTTTGTTGTGTTGATTCAGGAATGATTGCTTGCAGCGGTTGAGGTCATCATATTGTGTAATCTGCCTCTGAACAGACATGATTACATTCTGCATAGGACAGGGGACAAAGTAGCTCAGTTGGTTAGGTGTTGTACTAGCAATCAGTAGGTTGCTGGTTCAATTCCCGGCCGGGGTACTTTGGTCTGTCCTTGGGCAAGACAGTTTATTCCATATTGCCTCAGTCTACCCTGCTGCAAAATGGGTACCTAGCATTAATAAGGTAGTGCTTAGAGCTTGTGTGCTATATGCTGCCAGCTGCCCTGGAATATCCCTTGGGGGATTGAAGTGGTTTCCGTGTGTACAGCCATGCTAGGGAAGGAATACTCAGTAGGAGTGCTCAGTAGATGTTATACAACAAAAATGACTTTGGTCATCTTATTTTGCTTAAAGTTCCACTAAGAAAGTTTTGTCTGGATTTATGATACCTTAGAATATATCTCTGGACTAGCAGGGATTACATTTTGATGGAGAGTTGTTGGCTGGTTTTTGATTACCTTTTTTAATCAAACATTTTCCAAAAGATGCATATTCGTAGTAGCAAGACCCCTTCCGTTGCTTACAAAGTAAATGGTTAACCCTTATGCTGCTGGTGGCTGATTTGGCCAATACAAAATGATGCAAAAAAACTAAAAAATGACTGAAACCCTAGCACATGGGTACTCATTTGAGAGTACTCAGCGAGAGCTTTCCAATGGATACCAACATGATAGGGTTTAGACTGTTTTCAAAAATCTTTGCATCTTAGTTGTTCTTTGGGTGAAAGTAGCCTCAGCATTGGAAGGGTTAAACGTGTTAGTGAGTTGTTGATTATGGCTATCCCTCATCATGCGAGGCCCTCATCAGTAGAACTTAGTGGGGTGGGGGCCAGACTTAGTGGTACTATTGATTATAAGTTGGTGGAGAAATGAGCTGTGAATAATTACCTTCAGTTGAGCAGGGTGAGGTTTTGTTGGCTAATGGTTAGATTTTAAGTAGGTATTAGGATGATTTAGTGTGATGTCAAGGATATGAATGGTACATCCGTATCTCTTGTGTTATCAGACTCAACCACAGTACTCAGCATACCCATGCAAAAATACAGGCCACTGCCACTTTCCTAACTGGCTAATGATTCGCCAATATCTATGGTTAGTATTATTACAATATATATATATATATTACTGTGTTGATGCCCAGCTATTAACCTTTATGCTGCTGGTGGCTAATTAGGCCAAAACAATATCCTGCAAAAAGCCTGAAAGATTACTGAAACCCTGGCACATGGGTACTCATCTGAGAGTGCTCAGTGAGTGCTTGCCGATGAATACCAACAAGACATGGTTTAGATGGTTTTCAAAGATCTTTGTGTATTGGACCAAAGTAGCCTCAGAGTTTGAAGGGTTAACATCTGATCTACCAATCAGAAGCCAGTTTGATTCCAATTTAGTGAATTAATAGTCAGTTTGACTCAAATTGAGCCAAACAGAAGATATTCAAACTCAAATCTAAAGGTAAGCACACATCAATGAAAATGCATCTCAATTTAGATGTTGTTACATTGTATACCACATATCTTATCTAGCTCAGCAAAATGCAAGAATCTATCTAGATTAACTCTTAACATCAGATGATCTCAAGAAGATTCATATTCTAGAATGAGAATCTCCTTGAGATCATCTGTTATTAGAGAGACCTTGATATCATTGATATAAGTCCTTACTCTTTTTCTTAACCCTTCCAATGCTGAGGTTAAGTTTGTCCAAAGCACAAGGACGCTAAGATTTTTGAAAATCATTTAAACCCTCTCATGTTGGTATTCATATGATAGCTCTTGCCGAGTACTCCCAGGTGAGTACCCATGTGCTAGGGTTGCAGTCATTTCTCAGGTTTTTTGCATCATTGTGTCTTGGCCAAATTAGCCACCAGCAGCATAAGGGTTAAAAAAGGCATCATTTCATCTATTTACCTGCCCCCATAAAAATCACTACTAATATGTTATGTTGGTGACCTTTCTTAGCAGGCTTGGCAGTGATAGAAGAATAGTTCATGCAATAAATATGAAAAAAACACCTTGTACATTACAGATATCAATAGGTCAACCACTCTTGGGCTGCTGTGATTGTGAGTGGGAAAAAAACGCTATTGCCTGATGTTTGTAAAAGCCATACAAGCACTTCAATATCCTTAGGCTTTGCTCTGGTAATTTGTAGGTAATATCAAAAATTGATTACCGTTCGTTAGCTTCAGCTCAGGCCCTTCATCACTTAGTGGAGGAAGTTTTTTTTCAGTTTTATATGTGGCAGTCTCTCATTGACTGCAGCCCTCTGATGAAGTTATATAGATTCCCTCTTCCTGGAATCTTCAATTGATTATAGGTTCATGGCTTAGTAGCAGGCTTCTGACCATAATCTGCTTTAACCCTACCAATGCTGAAGCTACTTACGTCCAAAGCACAATGACGCAAAGATTTTTGAAAAACAACCGAACCCTGTCATGTTGCTACTCATTGGATAGCTCTCACTGAGTACTCTCAGATGAGTACCCATGGTTTCAGACATTTTTCAGGTTTTTTGCATATTTTTGTATTGGACAAGTTAGTCAACAGCAGCATAAGGTTAAATACATTATAGGCAGAAACCTAGCAAGGGCATTCCAAGGGCATTATAGGCAGAAACCCTAGTAAGTGTATTCCTAGGGCTTCTTAGGTAGAAACCCTTGGAAGTGTATTTCATAAAGAAACCAGATGACTTATAATTCCCAAATCAACTCTGGGCAGGATTCGGTTAACCCTTCCAATGCTGAAGCTACTCTCGTCCAAAGCACAAGGATGCAAATATGTTTAAAAACCATCGAAAACCTGTCATGTTGGTATTCATTGGATAGCTCTCGCTGAGTACTCTCAGATGAGTAGCCATATGCCAGGGTTTCAGTTATTTTTCAGTTTTTTTTTGCATCATTTTGTATTGGCCGAATTCGCCACTAGCAACCGAAGGGTTTAACCCTTATGCTGCTAGTGGCTAATTTGACCAATACAAAAAGATTTTAAAAAAACCTTTAAAATGACTGAAACCATGGCAAATGGGTACTCATCTGATAGATCTCGACTAGGACTTTCATATGAATACCCAGATGTCTTGGTCAGGATGATTTTCATAATTTTTTGCATTCTTGTGCATTTGATGAAAGTAGCCTCAGCATTGGAAGGGTCAAGCATGTTGATATTGTATTTCTGTCGCTCCATACCCGGTCACAGTGTGCTGTCACAGAGGACGATGAGGACTTTGATACAGTGCTCTTAACATCAGGTCTACCTTCTCTAACATCCCATAATAGTCACTTGACATTTCCCCCTGATCCTCTTGAGCGTTTTCGAGCAGTTCCATTAGTCACCAGCGGCGCCTCCATTCACGGCAATGACGGTCATTGTCATCCTTTCAACATTGCACTGGGGCCTCTCACTTCATCACTGGTGTCAGGAAAGCATTTTGCCATGTCCTCTCTAAGAGGCTGAGGCAGAAACCTCACAGGAATTAAATGTTGTTGGTTAATGACCCATTCTGATAGGGGGATACCCATGGCAGAGGGGTCTAGCTGCACTGGGGTTTTTTAACTGCCATATCCTCACTAAGTGGCAGAAATCTCACAGAAATTAAATGTTGTGGGTTAGTGACCCATTCTGATAGGGGGCTACCCCCATGGCAGAAGGTCTAGCTGCACTGGGGCCTCTTACTCTGGTGTCAGGAAAGCATTTTGTCATGTCCTCTCGAAGAGGCTGAGGCAGAAATCTCATAGGAATTAAATGCTGTGGGTTAGTGACCCATTCTGATAGGGGGCTCCCCCCATGGCAGAGGGGTCTAGCTGCACTGGGGTCTTTTACTTCATTACTGGTGTCAGGAGGACATCAAATTGCCATATCCTCTCTAAGAGGCTGAGGCAGAAATCTCATAGGAATTAAATGCCATAGGTTAGTGACCCATTCAGACAGGAAGCTTCCAATGCTGAGGCTACCTTCGTCCAAAGCACAAGGAAGCAAAGATTTTTGAAAATCATCAAAACTCTGTCATGTTGGTATTCATTGGATAGCTCTCGACAAGTACTCTAAGATGAGTACCCATGTGCTAGGGTTTCAGTCATTTTTCATATTTTTTTGCATCATTTTGTATTGGCCAAATTAGGCACCAGCAGCATAAGGGTTTAGGAGTAGAAGTCTCACAGAAATTAACAATTATAAGTTAGTCACGCCTATAAGTAGGAGGCTCTGCCAATGGTCAAGTTGTCTATTGCATTGTGCTTCAAAGATATGTAGCAGTCCAGTAGCAACCAGCAAACCCAGGCCATCCATATATTTTAGGCAAGGGGCTTCCCCATTGACTGAGGGATCTAGCACATTGTATGTCTACAAAACTCAACTACCTTGCAGAACATATACTAGACATCTAGTAAGTCTATAGGCTTCCCTTAAAGCTCAGGGATCTAGTGTATTGCACTGCAGAACCACACAACAGCCTTGCTGAACTTTTTAAACTCTGGCCATTTACTTTTAGGTGCCACAGTGCCTTAGGGTTAGGTAGTTGATTTTGTAGGTTCTCTGGTTTCCTACACCACATTGATCTTGCTAAACAAGGCTTAGCTGCAAAATGGCAAAAAAGTGACAATGTACTAAATTCCAAATTAAATGTTTTGTTTTTATATTATTAAGGAATTTTATATTTTTGTAAGACTACCAGGCAATAGTGAATGCATAAATTGCAAGTGCAAACAACATAGTTCCCTGTTACCAAAGATTAAAACAAGTATTTCTATGAAAATGATTGTTCCCTGTAAGTACTCTGATCTGAATGTACCGCTCCATGAAGCAAGTAGAGTATCTCTCTTCCAGGAATGCTGGATGTCTGGAACATGTACTACATTATGGTCTGAAAGTGAGTGTTTGATGGCTGCTAGGCTTCTCAAATGCTCCACTAAATGCTCATCTAGGATCATTCCCACTCTCCTGCAGGTCCATTCTCCACCAGAACCCAGCTGCTCTCTGCCACAGGGTTATGTTTTGGCAAACACTCTACCACCACTTCCTTAACCCATTAATGCTCATGAGTTCCTCCAGCAATTGTCTTCTGGATATATGATACTTTTGACAATAACTTTGGAATTTACAATGATTTTCCAAACTATTTGAAGAAGAGTGGTAAGTAATGTCCTGATTAACATTTCCCCTTCAAATATGTCTCCAACAGAGATTGTGTATGCAAGATAATATCGAAATTGTCAGGCTGTTTTGGCCACTCTGAGCATTAACGGGTTAACCAACTCACTCTTCGAGTAGGGAGCAGATCCAACAACTCAACAAATATCTGCAAATTCAACCTGATATTTCAAAAATACTTCATCCAGGATTATCTCTCGTAAGGGGAAACTCATCTATTGACTAAATATTTCTTTTAAACTATCATGTTTTCTTGATATTTGTGTTTGTTTCAGGTTGTACTTGAAGTCTTGGCATCCACAGGTTAAGCCAATTAAACTGTTAATGCCTTCATTGTCTGACATAATATGCTTAAGGGGTCTCAAACTCCTGTCTCTTTACACCTCGGTGCCAATAGAGTGCCTTGCTTGCAGCAAATTGGGGGGAAAAGTGGACATTTATCTAGTGGCAGTCTGAGTTATGGGCGCACTTCTTCTACATTATATGTTACTTAAACATTCCATGCTCTCAGGGCTGGCATGTCAGAGTGGGGAACATCAGATGATACAGTGAAACCCTCTGAACTGACCACCCTCTAGCCTGCTTCTCAGGCTGAATAGAATAGGTTTAACCACAACAAATAATGCCAGTCATTCTCTCTCTCTCTCTCTCTCTCTCTCTCTCTCTCTCTCTCTCTCTCTCTCTCTCTCTCTCTCTCTCTCTCTCTCTCTCTCTCTCTCTCTCTCTCTCTCTCTCTCTCTCTCTCTCTCTCTCTCTCTCTCTCTCTCTCTCTCTCTCTCTCTCTCTCTCTCTCTCTCTCTCTCTCTCTCTCTCTCTCTATATATATATATATATATATACATAAATGTTTATGTGTGTATGTGTGCGTTATCTAAGCAAAATTTGCACAACTACCAACTATGCTACTTAGAAGGAAGGATTTCAGGTATCTTAACTTGACAAATAAATATTTCAACCCATTCATGCTGATAGCACGAACGTGGTCTAGCAACTCAATGGGTATTTAGCAAACAAGATCAAGTCAAAGTAGGATGGTTTCTCAGAATAGGGACCACAACACAAAAACAAATACTCCTTTAGATTTGCATATTGTATCCTTTTAAGAGCTTTTCCTGGTTCCCAGAATACAGAGCATGCATTGATCAACCCACTCTAAGTCTCTGATACTTCAAGAATAAATTGGGATAAAGAATAAATCTGCAAAATAATTAAAGCAGATCTCATAATTTATTGAACCTGGACTAGTAATTCTTATATATGATATTTTTCAAAAAACGCTTATATCGGATTGATATTAGGAATGGTGCAAAATAATTGAAACAGATCTCATCATTTGTTGGGCCGGGACTAGTAATTCTTATGATATTTTTTGAATAAAACTTTTGTCAGATTGACATCACCAAAATAGTCAAATCTTCTTTGTGTCACATCTGGGAAGTGGCCTGAGTAGGTTTGTTAACTATAAAGTCTGTGTTGTGATTGTGTTCTCCCTGCAGTGAGCCCCATAGTACTCAGCCCTGGTAGAGGTCACCTACCTTAGAGGGATTCATTGATCCAGCAGAATGCTAGCCAAGTCAGGCTTCATCCTTAACATATTTATGCCCAAGCTCTTCCAGTTATTGTCATCTGCCTCTTTGATATTTTGACAATTACATGAGAATGGCAAATAATTTTATAGAGCATTTAAAGGAGAGTTGTTGTTAGTGTTCTGATTAAAATTCTCATGCAATATTTTTCCAACTAACTTTTGTGAGTAAGATATGACCTAGAATTCTCATGCTGCTGTTGGTGGCTTTGAGGTAATCGGGTTAAACTGTATGTGCTCAATTGTCCTCGTAAACAAGTGTCAGTAATATGCTCTGATAATTTTGATGATACATTGGTGATAAAGCCTATTTCTATGCAATAAACTAACGAAGCAGAGTGGTTTATTGTGTGCTGATTAACATTTATCTTTCAAGTATTTTTTATATTTATCCCTTTGTCAGAGAAATGTCATCAAAACAAAAACAACAAATGCCATCAGAACAACATAACACAAACAACAAATGCCATCAAAACAAAAACAACAAATGCTATCAAAACAACAAAACAAAACAAAAACAACAAATGCCGTCAAAAGAAGAACAACAAATGCAATCAAAACAAAAACAACAGTTTAAAGTTCCACTGGCATGGTAATCATTTACACTCATAGTTCCTCTGTGGATAGAAAGAGGCCAATATCTTAAACAAATGAGCAAAGCATATTTCTAGCCAAGCCTATATTGTAACACTCATAGACTGCAAACGTAGTGCCTACATCCTGTTGGTCGAGTTGTGACACTGGTCCCTTACAGCGAACAGGCTGTCAGCAGGCACTTTGATCAGACCCTTCTGTAGGGTGCTAATTAACAGAAACACATGTTTTTCTGATATCGGGAAATTCTGATCCCTGCTTCTGTGAAATTGATAGCTAATGAAGAATTGTTGATGCGCATGATATCTATCTACAGAGTTTGTTCTTTGTCATGTTTAAAACAATCATTCTCCAGTTTCCTGCAAAATATTGTCATTAGAAATTGCATATAGTTTTCTGACCTTTAGAGTCCTCTGGGCTCATTAGGTTAACACATTAATGCTCACAACAGCCAAAAGAAGCCTGACAATTTGACGAAATCTTGCAGGCAAAAACATAATTAGGAAAATATTTGTAGGAGAAATGTCAATCAGAACATTATCTACAACTCTCCTTCAAATATTTTGTAAAATTATCCTCAATTCCAAAATTAGAGCCAAAAATATCACAATTCCAGACGACGATATCTGGAGGAACGCTTAAGCATTAATGGGTTAAGGTAAAAACAGCAGCAATAACAACATCCTAGATTATCACACAATACTGCTGCTGCCTTCCGATGCTTGGCTCAGTAAAGAGAAAAAACCTACATTCTCAGATTCTAAGCGCATTCACAACTGGTACACACACATCGTCTGACACTTGTAGAAACATTTTGATTGCAAGGCAATGCTTTGAGAAACATTTGACTGGAAGATGTCTTTCTTGTTAGGATAATCAATTGCTCTTAATTAATGAGTTGAGTTGTTTTCAAAGAAGATAGCAATGGGTTAATAAGAATAAGTACATGATATCAAGGTGCTTCAGCAAATGTCTGTAGCTCTTTAGATTAAGTTCAGACTTTTTACGAGAGAACCTATGAATCGTGTCACACTCTTTCTTTACAATCTCTGTGGATAAGTCTCCAAGCAGCAAGCCTGTCTTGGTGTGGACTTGGTTACATTCATGCATTATTGTGCTTGTTGGTGCATGAGTACGTTTAGCAACAGACTGCCTCCTGCTCTTGAATAGGAAACAACATCCTTGATGGGTAGATGACACTATGGTATGACTGTTTGATCAGGGTGGGGGATCTGCTACAACTACTCCCTCTGGTATTAAAAGTATGAACTAAGAAAAGAGATGGGAGGCCAATTGCCCTAATACAAATATGAGAATTGTCTTATATGCAATGGTTATAAACACAGGGCTAATTATTAGCTTTGCTATTGTTGGAGTAAAAGCAAGAACAAGTAAAAACAAGGGCAAGAAGTGGTCTGCCAGCAAGCCTAAGTTACTGGCCACCCAGTGAGCAAGTGAAGCATGCAGTTGCAATAACAAATTGCAGTGATATTTGGGAGAAATCCATAGTAATGTTCTTCCAGCATGTTACTAGTAGGGCCTCTGAATATACTGCCAGTAGTTGCACCAACAGCCCTACACACAGTACACAATGCTAACCTTTTCATACTTTAACCCTTATGCTGGTGGGGGCTTATTTTGCCAATACAAAATGATGCAAAAAAACAGAAAAAATAACTGAAACTCTGGCGTATGGGCGCTCATCCAACTAGTTTATCAGAATAGAAGTTTTACCTCCACTTTACAGCACTTGACATGTATTGAGAAAGTTTTCCAGCTGTGTGTAGAGAGTGTTTACCTGCTGAGGGCAGGCGAAGAGCTAGGTCTTCGTGTCAAGCTCGGTAACTTGATAATGATAATATCAACAAGTAGCTGTTAACCAGATAGCTGAACTTCTAGTCAACAGTCATGTGTCCTTGGTGTGTATGAGTGTCTAAGGTTAACTACTTAACTTAGATTGAACTTCTAGTCAACAGAGGTGTTCATTGTGTATATGAGTGTCTAATGTCAACTCAGCAGGATAGTAGACAGCTTTCTACCAACTTTACTACAACTCGCATTCTTTCTAGTTCATTATGACCTAAATCCTCTTCACATCCTTAACCAAAGGTTCCCATGTCAAGAGTCAGTTGAGTCTTATGGCTCTTGAGCTACTTGTAACAGCTAGATGTTGGACTTGTTTTTCTTAAGTAGTAAATAAGACAGTGCCTTGTCAGGTGAAAGTTATACATTAATCGGTGATGGAAATAAGGTTGTTTCTTATCAAAGGAAATGATGATATGAGCTGCAAGTTCTTACCACTGGAGCTACACTGACTGGGTCATGGGGAAATTGAAACTTATCAGCTATTTTCACTATCGTTTCCCCTCTAGCGGTGGTGGTGGTAGGGGGTCACGTCCACGCCTAACACAGGTAACCAAGCCAGGTAAATCTCGTTACCCACAGACTGCTACAGGTGAGTGGAAACAAGAGGTCTATTGGGAGTAATAATCCCAGTTATAAAACTAACGATATAACAGAGTACTGTAACAAAATGCCATGGGTTCAGATAGTCAATTAAGCTTCTATTATATAGCCTTAGCCTCAGGTGTAATAGGCAATATAGGCAATATATTGCAGGTTAAAGAGCCTTTATGCTGTTTGTAAAGGTGCTACAGAGGAGTATGGGAGTCCGGGTATTTGACCTGGATAATTTACAGAGAGCAATTTTTTGTAGCCATTTCAAGAGTTGTATTAATCCATTGATACTGGCAGTGGCCAAAGGCAGCGCAACAGTTATGGTGGTAATTCTTTCAAGCAAACGCATATTGCTACCTGTCTGCCTCTACAAATGTATTACTCCAGGACTGATTGTCTCTGACGCAGAATCTATACATACCTGTATTATAGGGAGGCCACATACGTAAAACCCTGATGGAGGTTAGTATTGACACTCGATACAAGAACACTCACAGGTATTGAATGGTATAAATATTGTATCGTCTAAGATTTATTATAAGGAATAACATTGACTTAATTTATTTCTGGACATTGGTGCTCATAAGCAGGTTGCCATTTATTATAGAAATTTCACACGCTGGCAGTGTTAATTTGAAAAAATAGGTCCCTCAGAAGCAATCAGTATCATTAAAAAATTGTTTTAGGAAATATTGATACTGTATCGTATCACAAGCATTTTAAAGGTGGCAATCTTTAAACCCTTAAAAGAGACAGGTCTCTTAATTACCTTTGGTGTGAAATACAAAGGCCAACATTGGTCTTTCTTTCTAGGCATGTCTGTTAAAACCATTCTTTTGGGGCAGTTAATTATCAGAGAGATGTTTGACTTCTTGCAAATTCTTCAGTTTTTTTTCTAGTTGTGCCATTTCAGTTTGGGCAATTCATGAATGCAAATTAAGCTGAACAAAAGATTATCGAGTGATGTTATGCCGTGATAGAAATGTCACTAATTGAATTAATTACTGAAAGCTGAGGCGGAAATCTGTGACAATTAGATAGTTGCTTGTTTTGTATGCAAATGATAAGATGATTGAGTCGTTCTAATGATGTCCATGGTTAGCCAATTACTGCTTCTCAATGAAGAGTCTTGTCCCATCTCGCCTAATCAGGAAATCAGCATATTACTCCTCATTCAGAAATTCACTAGGTTTTTCCTAAGGCCTAGAAAAAAAATTGTTTGTTTCCTGTTAAAGTCCGAAAGAAAATAGGGTAGGTAGGTCGGTAAAAAAAAAAATTCAAATTATTTTTTGGGTCAAAAATGTTTGTTTTGTGCATGTTTTATGTTGATTGGGAGTTTGGGGGGCGGAAAAAAACTTAATGGTAGGGATTTTTTTTGAATAAAACTTGTTAGGGTAGGGTTACAGGATACACAATTTTTTTAGGCCTAACACAATCATTTCCAGAGTATCTATTCCTCATGGTCCATTTTCGCTCAGAATACCCAGTTTCTCATGAAATCAACATCTTTCAGAACTCATCCACTATGTCCACTCATCATCACTCATCTTATAGACCCTTCCGCAACATGCTACGCTTTGATCCTAAAAATTCCACGTGTATTTGATGATTGACAGGTTTTTGATGTACAATAATGCAATAACATTTCCAAAATATAGATGCTACACATAAACCAAAACTCATATATATTTAAGAAGAATACTAATGGAGGTTTTAACAAGCCCTCTAGGTGCCTGGAATCCTTCTTACACTGATCTGAATTGATTGATAGAGTGTTTTTTGCCATGCTTGGATTACCTATTGTCTTGCCTCACAAGTACTGCCAGGAGTGCTAATGGCCTGCTGTCTGCCATTAAAACACCCTTGTTCAGAGAACCAACATAGGAAGGAACTTGAAACTCATGACAAATTTACCATGAATGAAACCCATAGGCCCAAATAGTTTCTTATAGTACTCTCTACTTAAACCCAAGTTCCTACCACTGCCAACTGTATGTTCTATGTTTCTACTGGAATTTACCTATTCACTTGTTCCCTCCCGTCTGTGCTGTTAGGTTTTTGTCAACATTCACTAGGCTTGTCTCTCTAGCAACCGCATGTTCTATGTTTCTTCTGTAGTTTACCTATTCACTTGTTCCCGATTGTGCAGTTGGGTTTTTGTCAACATTCACTAGGCTTGTCTCACTAGCAACTGCATGTTCTATATGTTTCTACTGGAATTTACCTATTCACTTGTTACCGATTGTGCAGTTAGGTTTTTGGCAACATTCACCAGGCTCTGGGTCCGCTGTTTATGTCTGCCATCTCCTTTGATATGCCAGCAGGCATGTTGTTTATTGTGTCTGGCCGGTAGATGGAGATTCGTGTATCAGTGCCCTGATTGGTTACGCCACGCCCACGCTATCTGAACCCGATAATCACTTGACGTATGCAGCCAAATTTCCTCGTCTTCATATTTCACCTGATGATAGATTTCATTGCAAGAGGGTGGTTATCTGGAAGGCTGTGAAAGAGAAGGAACATGTAGGCCCTCAGAAGTACATTTAAAACTGTCCTGTTGTGTGCTTTCGATTTGATAGGTTCAAACATATAAATTTAGTTTGAAACCATGCAACATTCCTATTTCAGTCTGTCTTTGGATTAATCACCTTTCCTACACAGGAAAGCAATTTGAAAATTATATAATTTTAGATATAGAATATAGCTTAAATCATTCATGCCTGTAGCACCGGGGGGGGGGGGGGGGGGGGGGGAGCCAACTTATCAGTTTGTAATTAACTTTCACATTTTATCTCTCTCACAATTTGGAAGTCATTTGAATGAGAAATCTTTATAATTTAACTAGCAATTATCCTCCAAATATTATTGAAGCTTTACTTGAATTTCATAGTTCCAGATGACATTCGTGAAGGAGAACTGTAAACATGAATGATATCTAAGTTTAAAAAAAATGATATTACACATAGAAATTTGCAAGCTTTAAGTAAGTCTCAAAATTGCTTTAATCTTGCACTCCTAGGCTTAAAGATGTTGATATTTCTAATCAGTACAGTTTTGTGAGTGGAGTGAAGATTTATCATCTATTTTGTGCTCCTATTGCAAGTGCGGAAGTGCTTATCAGTTAACCCATTCATGACTGTAGCACCCAAAAATGGCCTACACTAGTTTGGTGATAATTTTGTTTCCAGAGAATTTTCATTAGAAAAACATACTAGAAAGAGTATTTGTCCGAACCTGACCCTGCAACAACTCCTTCAAGTATTTTTTGAATTTATGCTTTATTCCATGGTTATCCTGATGAGTATCATTGGTCCAGACGGCGTCTGAAAAGAACTCTTGGCATGATTAGGTTAATGGACCAATCCACTTTGTAGTTAGAACCTTTTCCTCACGTTAACTTTTATTTATGGGACAGCAAATCTGAACCCCTCTGTGCTGTGCATGCAATATACCGTTTAACCCTAAATATGCTGGTGGTGGCTAATTTCGCCAATACAAAATGATGCAAAAAGTCTGAAAATTACCGAAACTCTGGCAAATGGGTACTCATCTGAAAGTACTCAGCAAGAGCTATCCAACGAATACCAACATGACAAGGTTTTGATGGTTTTCAAGAATCTTTATGTTTTTGTGCTTCGAACGAAAATAGCCTCAGCATTGGAAGGGTTATAAGCATGCGTATCACACAAGATGCTTGTCGTACAAGATTTCTGGGCAGGGGATGCCAAAACTAAGCTCTAATCTCACTAATTGGATGATTAATGGGTGCTTATCTACGGCCCAATTAGTAGACACTGTCACACAGGGAAAATAGAGCATAACTGTTCAGACGCGGTTCTAAAATAGCAGCTATATAGTATTATTACAGTTTCAGTATGTCTTTTTTACAGAACCCAATGCATGATAAAGCCATATTTTGACTGAGAAAATTATGATAAATAAAATTCCCATTTTATTTCCTCCTGCAGGTATTTTCACAGAAAATACAGAATGATATGGAACTGCATTGCTCTCTATCTGAATTTGTCAGGAAATAAAAGAATAACTGATTTTTCAAAAATCTACATTTTTGCCTCAAATCATATCCTAGTGATGAAGATGTGTTGTTGACGACTGACCAGAAAATCCCGAACATGGAGAGATATTGAATTATTAATTGCTACATAATGTTGATGGTTAATGATGGAGACACGCAACTACTATAATAATAACCATTACTGCTCGCTTAATTGAGCGCTGTAATGAGGCTTATAAAGACTTAACAATATGAATCATTAAAACAGACCTTAATATTTGTCACACCTGTCTTAAGGAGTTCATTTGTGTCCCTTGTATTATTCAAAAACACATAAACAGGTAACCTCACTTACCTCGCACATATAGGTACCAAGCAAGAGTGTCTGAGTATCTGAAATCCGAGTTACATTATTAGCTTTTAAGTTTATAGGAATGATTTGGGGCTGGTGATTTTGACCGGGATACATAAAAATCTGAGATAGGTGAGTCTGAGGTAAGGGAGGTCATCTAGCTGTGTCAATTTTCTTGAGATTTACTCACATCTCCCTGCACATACTGTATACCGTGTTAATATTGCGGCAGTTTAACTAATGCTTACTGTAAATTCGGAAAAGATTGTGTTAGTTTAATTCCTGCGTTTTTTAGCGTTTAGCCTCGGACGCAAAATCAAAATTCGCAATGATTAGTGCTGCCACTTAAAGTGTATAGCTGGCACTCCATGTTGCGGCCAATTAGCAAAATTAAAAAACGCAAAAATAGATTTTCTGTAAATCTGCAAAATTTACTTTTGTGAATCTACAATACTTTGCGCACCCAAGGATACCGCATTTATTTAACTGCACACCATTATTTGTATATCTGATGCCAATGCTAGTATCGTACAGCACGCTGACATGATAGCCTGTCATTCAACACCTGTACACAACAGAAAATAAACACAAATCAAAGGCAGCTGCCTGCCAATGGCAAAATTAACACGGTATACAGTATACTAAGTACTGCGAGTGCATCTTTTTTTTGACAGTCAGAGCCATACTTGTGAATTGCTAAGCTAAAAAAAATATAGTGCATTGCTTCTATTTTGCTTTTTGAAAGTGATGACTTCTCTCATCTTGGAAGTAAGTATTTATAAGAACCCATTCTGTGTTTCCTCAATTGTTTGCAGAAATCATTCTTTGACCTTCCCATGTTTTGCCAATGACCTTGGGCACTCATGGCATGACTGAAAATTAACCACGAGCATGATAAATTCATAGTACCGTGCGTTATGTTTTCCTGGCGATAATTAAAAGGAAGTCATGCAGAGAGCCTGCCGCAGACGTGCTGTCTCCTGCAAATGTTCACTTTGCCCCTGCTGGAGTGCCAGGCTCATTAAAGGTGGTGGTGGTAGGAGGAGCACCATATGAAGAAAATATTTCTTCACTATTCTTCCCTACAAATTGCTGCTTTGTTGCACGCAATGACCAAAACATATGCCTCTATCGCTCGCTGCCAAGCGATGGCTCATCTAAACACGGGCAAAAAAGAGGTAATGGCATCATTTAGGCTCGTTATCTAGCGATAATGGTGGCCTTTTTCTTAACCCTTACTACTCCCCCACGTTCTATCAAGAACCAAAAGCTTGACAGGGGCTGCTCCCATGTCTGAGCTGTTGTAAGTATATGGCCTTTCGTTAACCCTTTTACGCACTGCACTTGTATCCAGAACAATAGCTGGTACTATTCTTGACTAGGGCTGTTAATAATAATAAATAATAATAATAATAATAATAATAATAATAATAATATTTATTTAAAGAGGGTAACTCAGTCCAATGGTAAGGATCTTCCCTGAGGCCCTCTGACATGTAGTAAAGTACATTGCTTTTAGGTATCGAGACTTGAAGGAAGGTAGAGAGATATTGGTTCCCACATCAGTGCCGTCTAATGTATTTGGCCCTCTTATTAACCTCTTCACTCTTTGAGGTTCTATCAAGAACCAACAGATTGGATAATTCTTGACAGGGGCTGTTCCCATGTTAGAGCAGTCTAATGTATTTGGCCCTCTTATTAACCTCTTCACTCTTTGAGGTTCTATCAAGAACCAACAGATTGGATTATTCTTGACTGGGGCTGTTCCCATGTTAGAGCAGTCTAATGTATTTGGCCCTCTTATTAACCTCTTCACTCTTTGAGGTTCTATCAAGAACCAACAGATTGGATTATTCTTGACTGGGGCTGTTCCCATGTTAGAGCAGTCTAATGTATTTGGCCCTCTTATTAACCTCTTCACTCTTTGAGGTTCTATCAAGAACCAACAGATTGGATTATTCTTGACTGGGGCTGTTCCCATGTTAGAGCAGTCTAATGTATTTGGCCCTCTTATTAACCTCTTCACTCTTTGAGGTTCTATCAAGAACCAACAGATTGGATTATTCTTGACTGGGGCTGTTCCCATGTTAGAGCAGTCTAATGTATTTGACCCTCTTATTAACCTCTTCACTCTTTGAGGTTCTATCAAGAACCAACAGATTGGATTATTCTTGACTGGGGCTGTTCCCATGTTAGAGCAGTCTAATGTATTTGGCCCTCTTATTAACCTCTTCACTCTTTGAGGTTCTATCAAGAACCAACAGATTGGATTATTCTTGACTGGGGCTGTTCTCATGGTAGAGCGGTCTAATGTATTTGGCCCTCTTATTAACCTCTTCACACTTTGAGGTTCTATCAAGAACCAACAGATTGGATTATTCTTGACTGGGGCTGTTCCCATGTCAGGGCGGTCTAATGTATTTGGCCCTGTCATTAACCAGTTTATTCCATGCAGCTCCACTTAAGACCAAGAGTTGCAGTATCTTTGACAGGTGCTGCTCACATGTCTTAGGTCTAATAAAAAAATGTTTGTTACCCCCAAAGTCAATAAATAAAACAGAAAAATATGTACAAAGAAATACTTTTCATCTCAAACTACTCATTTTGGCCTCAGATAAGGCTGAGAATGCATCTTAGAACATCTATAATCCTCTAGCTTCAGGCCTTAAGCTTCATTCTACTACAAGCAAACAGATACTTTAATCACCAAAATACCACCTACAGCTCTTCCTGGCAAATAAAAAATAAGCAAAAAAAATCCTGCCTACCCTACCTAGTTTTTTAGCCTGGTTATTGGAAACGAACACTTTTATTTTAGGCCTTATTGGTCCATAATATTGTGCACTACCTGCTTGTTGCCTCTCAATGTTTGCAGAGGATCTCAGGCCAGATCGGTTTGAGAAGAATTTGGAAATCGTTTTTTCCTCTCCTCTCATCCACATGGTATTTTGTTATTTTATTTCAACATTGAGTGCCTCACATTATTCCTAATGTGTATACAGTTGGCCAGTGTCTGTTTGCAGTAGTTGTTCTAGTATTTTTTCATGTTTTGTATGCACTTAGTAAAACAAATTTTCTACTAGGGTGCATGGGAAAACACACTCAGTGCATTACATTACTGGTAGTTTCACTTTTAGGAATAATCTTCTCTTTTCTCTTCAGTTATTGTTTATCAAGATGTGAGCACATAGTTTGTGCAACTACTAAAAAATCCTTAGGCTTATTTGCTGGTGATAGTCTATCTCAGCAAAAAATAAGCAATATTCATCCTAGCTTGAGTCAATTGCGAAATTGCTTGAGAAATCGTTATCGGAATCTAATCACTTGTGCATTTATGTTATTTTCCAAGTATCCAATGTCCCTGATAGCCGAGTAATTTGAGGCATTGCCACTTACTGCACAGTGTATCTCACAACTGCCTGGGTTTGAATCATGGCCAGGTCATGTGGTTTCCTCCATCACTTACAACTAGCTAGTCACAATTTAGCCTTAGATATGGCAGAAATAGTGATGATGACAAAAATTCCAATTACATAGGACACTAATGCCAATTAATTCCAGGCCTGAGTAGGTAAACCTATCCAATGCTGAAGCTACTTTCGTCCAAAGGGCAAGGACGCAATTAGTTTTGAAAACCATCTAAACCCTGTCATGTTGGTATTCATTGGATTGCTCTCACTGAGTTCTCTTAGATGAGTACCCATGTGCCAGGGTTTCAGTAATTCCTCAGCTTTTTGCTTCATTTTGTATTGGCCAAATTAGCCAGCACCAGCATAAGGGTTAAGATGTCTGTTTGGATTGCATCTCTCCATCATCCGTGATGTGACATGACGGGATGGAGAGAGATGAAGGGATGATGGGTCGAGATGAGGCTCTGTTATGTAATCAAATATAGGGGAAATTGGTACAGTCTAATACAGGAAGGGCAGCAGTTAACATTCTTAACCCTCATGCTACTGCTGGATAATTTGGTCAATACAGAATGATGCAAAAAAAACTGTAAAATGACGGAAACCCTGGCACATGGGTACTCATCTGAGAGTACTCAGCGAGAGCTATCCAATGAATACCAACATGACAGTATTTAGATGGTTTTCAGTTTTTCTGATTTAGAGAAAAGTAACCTCAGCCTTGGAAGGGTTAAGGTCCCATTGCATTGCTTTTACCTCAGTAAAGCACATCCATTACTCATGATTTTAAGCTCAGCCAGAGTTTCTTTGAAGCTGTCTTTTGTAGCATGGACCTGTAGGACTGTGGCAGCCAGCGGGGACGGCTGAACCTTTCTGTACTCTAACTCCTGATGGCTGTTTCCCCATGGCTGACTTCACACAGGATGAGTTTCCCAGGCCTTTATTGCAGCAAAGGCAGGGAGATGATCACAGCCATAATCACTATTGGCATATGTGCAATAAAGCCGTGGGCACAGAGTCAACTTGATAACTTTCACTGATATATCCAACGAGAAAAAAGAAGGTAATGGCCATGAACGTCAAAAATAGCATTAAAGAATGATTTTATTGATTGCCTTGGATGTTAGTCTACGCGCCTCGTGTGTTCAGGTTTTTGTTTTGTTGCACCCTGGATATGTATTCATCAGAGCGTGTCTTATTTGATGTGGCAGATAGCTGACAATTCCACACCTACACTGGTCTTTATTCAGGCCATCTCTGAAAGGAAACGCCGTTATCTCGATCGCAATTCCAGGAAATAGCCATCGTAACCCATTTATTCCTGATGTGCCCCAATGGTCTCACTCTTATGCTTCAAATCTAATATGTCAAGAACTCACTCATTTGCTTTGAATGTAATATGTCAAGAAAGGCCAATTTATGGGGTGAGTTGCAATTGTTGGTCAGGTGGTCTTCAATTAGTTCAATAATAGATAATAAAAAAAAGGTACATTTTACCTTTGTGAAGTTCATGGACCTTTCTTTAATGACATGGCATCTGCTAATCCATTTCCATCTGCAGTGCACCAGTGGACCGACTCCTGAACATAACTTATCAATAATTAATCCAGCCTGTCACTTTTACTTTGTTCCTGTGTGTTAGCTTCCTTGATTCGGTTTAGTGGGCAATTTGCATGTTAACCCTTCTAATGCTGAGGCTACCTTTGTCCTAAGCATAAGAATGCAAAAATCTTTTGAAAAACTTCTAAACCCTGTCATGTTGGTATTCATTTGAAAGCTCTCGCTGAATACTCTCAGATGAGTACCCATGTGCCAAGGTTTCAGTCATTTTTTCAGATTTTTTTGCATCATTTTCTATTGGCAAAATTAGCCACCACCAGCATAAGGGTTAAGCCACATTTTCTATAATCAAGAAGTTGATGGTGGAAGCCTGGTTAAGTAGTTAAATACTAAATAAGGGTAAGGTTTAGTTCTGAGATGGTATACAGTTCAGATTTGATAAAAAAAAAAGTGAAAAGAATTTCTTATCTTTGTATGTGTAGCTCTAGAGTACCAACTCTTAAGGGAACTGTCTATCAGCAGTCCAGGGGCTAACACAAACAGCCACTTGAGTAAGGTGACAAGCTTTAGTAGTAGGAGTAATAGGGCTATAACCCATCCTAGCCTCTACCAGCCAAAAGCGCCTGAATATTTTCATAGTATCTTTGTGACCAGAGAATCTTTAAGAAAATATTTAAAGGAGAAATGTGGATTCGGACCAAGCCTACAGCTTTCCGTGAAGTGAATATTTAATTCCAAAGTTATCTTCAAAAGAATGATTTGTTCAGACGACACTTGTCATATAGATCTCCAGGCATGAAAGGGTTAAATATTACAACTTTATGTAATCTTGTTTCAATGAACAAGTGACTATTGAGATTTGAGGAAAGTGTGTTTGTGTCAGAAGTTCTGAGGATGATTAACCTTAAGGTTTTAGATTCTCCAGTTTGCATTGATATTGGTTGCTAAAACCTTTTTCTTCTATTTTTTTTTTGGAAAATTCTCTATTGACATTTGTGCCAGAAGCAGTGAGTGTAAATGGGTTAGTGATTAGATAATGGGATTATCCTTGCTGATTGAGGCTTCCAGGTGGATCAGTGATTCTAGATTAGGTTTATGTAAGGACCTGTAAGGTACATGCTGTCAGTTGCCTTAGGACAATTTGTTATCATAATCATTTCTTTCAGTATTTTTCATAATTCTCAGTTGTATTTGTTTCAGAACCTGTGAGATAGGGGGTTAAGGATTGAATAATCGGATTATGCTTTCTGATTGAGGCCTTAAGGTGGATCAGTGATTCTAGATTAAGTTTAAGAAATGACCTTTAACCCTTCAAATGCTGAGGCTACTTTCGCCCAAGCACAAGGATGCAAAGATTTTGGAAATCCATGTAAACCCTGTCATGTTGGTATTCAATAGATAAGTCTCGCTGAGTACACTCAGGTGAGTAACCATGCGCCAGTGTTTCAATCATTTTTCAGGTTTTTTGCATCATTTTGTATTGGCCAAATTAGCCACCAGCAGCATAAGGGTTAAGGTGAATGCTCTCAGTTGCCTTAGGACAATTCATTATCGGATGCTTATCTTTTCTTTAATTTTCTTCTTCTTTTTCATAATTCTCTGTTGCATTTGTTTCATAATCTGTGAGGAGAATAAGGGGGTTAAGGATTGAATAATAGGATTATGCTTTCTGGTTTAGGCTTCCAGGTGGATCAATGATGCTAGATTAGGTTCATGTAATGACCTTTGAGGAACATGCTCTCAGTTGTCTTAGGACAATTGCATTCTGTAGGGTGGAGTATCTATTCAATCCCAGTAGGCCACAGTTGCTCATATGTGGCTAGCTGTAATGCAATTCTCTCAGAATAGAGACACCCATTAACCCTTATGCTGGTATTAAGTGGCTAACTTGGCCAATAGAGAATAATGCAAAAACCCTGAAAAATGACTGAAACCCTGGCAAATGGGTACTCATCTGAGAGTACTCAGTCAGAGCTATCCAATGAATACCAACATGACAGGGTTTAGATCTTCCTTTAGATCTTAGCTTCCTAGCGTTTTAGACGAAAGTAGCCTCAGCAATCGAAGGGTTAACCCGTTCCTGCCTGGAAGTTCTTTTTGATACACACTTGAAAGATATGATAATTTGAAAATAAAAGATAAGCATATGTGAAGGAAAGTTTTTGTATTACTAGTTGTTGTTTGCTCTCCATCCAAGATTTCCCAGGAGTTCTACTTAACTTTCTTGATTTAAGCCTAGCTCCAAGTAATTTGAAGTTAAGCTTTAACTTTTTCAACCCCCTGACTTTGAGGGTACTAAGTGTGGTGATACAATGAGCAAATGGTGCACAGTGCAATAGATTGCTAGGCCATTGGGACAGCCCTCATGTATTCTACTCAAGCCCAATGAATGGGAAAATTAGAGGACTGAAAATCTTACTTGATGCGCAAGCTCCAGTAAATATTACAGAAGTGGTGTTCATTAGCGACAGTAGTGCACTGCATGATTTGATCTTCTTGCCCTTCTCTACCATTGTGGCTACAAATGATTGGGTGGCATTATGCCATTTTGAGACGTGTGTCCCTTTAACCCTTATGCTGGTGGTGTCTAGTTTGGCATATACAAAATGATGCAAAAATCCTGAAAAATGACTGAAACCCTGTCAAATGGGTACTCATCTGAGAGAACTCAACCAGGGCTATCTAATGAATACCAACATTGCAGGATTTAGATGGTTTTCAAAAATCTTTGAATCCTTGCCTCATTATTTGAAGGGTTAAGCATGGAGTAGTGGACCGCAGTGCTTGTAGTGGTCCCTGGGTCTGTGGTAGACACTGATGCCCAGTTGATTTCATTCAACCTGGCAGGTATGACAAATCAGGCAATGGGCTTGTCATGTTCAATAGTGCAGAGAATCTGTCATCGGGCCCACTGAATTAGCTATAACCAATACAGGTGACGGAGCACCTGCAGTACTCCTTATTTCTCCCATCTCTCTGCCTCCTGTCAGGAGATGCAGGTGTCACCGGCCACAGCTTCATTGCGATGATGAAGGTCTCGTATATAGCAATTATTGCTTATTGCAGGTGATGCCTGAAAATTGTTTTACAATCATGATATTCAATTGATGACAGAATTATAATAATGATAATAATTTAGATATATTTTGGCCATCAATTACTTTTATGATGATAATAATGATAATGGTAATGATTACAACGTCAATAACAACAATAAAGAATTTTATCCTGTTCTGGCATCTCCTCAGGTCATCCAACTTATTTAATTTAGTGAACACATCAAAGATGAATGAAACAAATACAACATAAAACTTGGGAACTATTTGGTCCCAATATATTGTTGTATGCTGATGTCCTATGTTCATTAGTGGACCAGACAGGTGCTAATTATTACCAAATTTCTAGAATTACCCTTTTCCCAAGTTGGCCAGGATTGTCACATTCTATGTGGGTAAAACAGGGCCATTGTTCCTTCCATGATGGGAACACATTGGGAATCCAGATGGAACTTTTACCTGGTGGAGTTTTGCAGCTGGTATTACCTGAGAAGATGCAAGGTGGCTGCAAGATCTCAAGGACAATTTTTTTGAAAACCGTCTAAACCCTGTCATGTTGGTATTGAGTATTCATTGGATAGCTTTCGCTGAGTACTCTCATATGATTACCCACATGCCAGGGTTTCAGACATTTTTAGGGTTTTTTGCATCATTTTGTATTGGCCAAATCAGCCATCAGCAGTAGGATAGGAGTTAAATAAGCTCAGATTGAGTGGTTTGGTTGTGTTATCTGAGAAGGTAGAAGGTGGTTGCAAGATCTCAAGGACTATGTCATCATTCGGGGTATATACTCTCATGATACAGCTAAACCAGCTCAGATTGAGTGGTTTGATTGTATTATCTGAGAAGATAGAAGGTGGTTGCAAGATTTCTAATACTTAGTTACTAGTATGGTACATACTCTTAGATACAGCTAAACCAGCTCAGGTTGGGGGGTGCAGTGGTATTATCTTTGAAGATAGAAGGTGGCTGTAAGATCTCAAGGACTATGTTATTAGTCGGGTATATACTCTTACATTATAGCTAAACTAGCTCAGATTGAGGGGTTTGGTTGTATTATCTGAGAAGATGTAGGGCTGCATCCTCTTATAGATAGTTATTAGACCAGTGTGTACTCTAACCCCAGAGCAAAAGCGGCTCAGGAAGAGTGCAATGATGGCCTTATCTAATACGATAGAAGGTGGATATAAGACTTTATGTTAACCCTTCCAATGCTAAAGCTACTTTTGTTCAAAGCACAAGGATGCAAAGATTTTTGAAAATCATCTAAACTCTGATTTTGGTATTCATGGGATAGCTCGCACTGAGTACTCGCAGATGACTACCCATGTGCCAGGGTTTTAGTCATTTTTCAGCTTTTTTGCATCATTTTGTATTGGCAAAATTGGCCACCAGCAGCATAAGGGTTAATATTATTATTAAGACTTATGTGAGGTAATTATCTGAGATTAGATAGTAAAACGAATACCTTGCCATATAAGATTGAGTTAAATCAGCTCAGCAAAGCGATGTGATAGCACTATGATCTTAGAAGACTTTGGTTGCATCTTTATTAGGTTAGTAGATATCTACTAGAGTAGCTGTGATGTCAGTCTTAGCTCTGCTTACTGCCTTGGTAGTAATTAAGTTGGTTCATTGACGTAGTTCAGGTAATTGCTTTGAGTAGGTGTGACTGCGGCTTGGCAGGTGAGTTGCGCCAGCACACTTTACCTACTAATTAAGCTATTGTTAAAGACTTGAATGGTAAAGGTGTTCATTCTTTCTCCTAATAAGGCAGGGGTCTTATTACCCCAGTGTCCTGTGGCTAAAAAAATGCATTATATGTGAAATACAGCCAAGTCAGTTAAGAGAGACCATAAAAGGTGGTCTATGAAGCAAGTTTGTCTTCACAAAGACTGATTTCTTTATTAGAAAAATGAAAGTATATGTTATATAGAAAGATGATAAAATGATAAACAAGGAATAGTTTGAAAATATCTTCTAGAGATTTGCTGGGCAGGTCATTCAGCTTTTATTCGACTAGCATTCATTAGAATGAATTCCTGACAAGTCAGGAATAAACCAATTACTGTTGGATTACTCAACCTACCTATAAATCTGGCCTAGTATAACCCTTGCTTCATCAGAATTTGTAGCCAATAGATAATAAGCCTTTAAACCACATTTCAACACCGAAGTCAAAACTCAACCAATTTAGTCAAGTCTTACCGGAGTTTGACAATCCCAGAAAGCTGTGCACTGAGTCAATAATTTGTAGGCAACTACGTTAAGAACTGTTTGCACTACTAGACACCAGTGATTGCCTTCATGTTATTGGTCAACCTATTGTGTACCAGCTGACTCTCCAATCCTAGTATTGGTTCTAGCCCTAATGAAGCAAACACTGAATCTAGTCTTACATCCTTAAATCACTCTCTAATTGAGGTTAGTCAGTACACCATCAGCCAGCCATGATACCAGTTCACATCTAAACTTAACTGGTTGCTAATTTTGCCAATACAGAATGATGTAAAAATGCTGAAAATTTACATATGGGTACTTATCTGAGAGCACCCTGTGAGAGCTATCTAATGAATACCAATATGACAGGGTTTAAATGGTTTTCAAAAAATCTTTGCATCCTTGTGCTTTGGACGAAAGTTGCCTTAGCATTAGAAGGGTTAAATAACTTCCAAATCGAGGTTAGTCAGTACACCATCAGCCAGCCATGATACAAGTACACATCTAAACTTAATACACTATTGATTTCTGCTGAGATTGCTACCACTGTTCTCTCTAGGCCAACTTTGAAGGTGAACCTGACTTATCAGCCCATAAATCAAGTGTATTTTGTCTTTCCCCGGGCAAAGTTTGAAGATTTTTTTCTCCCAGAGCTACCGATACACTCACTAAGTCATTACCATTGATTTTCCTTATGTACCTAGGGGGATATTCCCACTATAGCGGGTTATCAGAAATATGCAGGAAGAAATATGACCTTTAACTATGATAAGAAATGTGCATTTCCTTTCATCAAGGTTAGGTTTCATATCAAGGATGTGCCAGTTTTCATTTCTGTGTGGGGGATTCACTTGTTTTTTTAGGTATAATGATAGTTGCTTTCACTGCTACTATAGACTGAGGCATATTTGTATACTTTTAGTTTCAATTATTTTTGCAGTGTCTTAGTTCTAGGTTTCATAAAGCCATTCATTAGTAATTGGAACAAAATTTTCAAATACCCCTTTTCTCAATTCAGTGTAATTTAGGATATTCGCATGGTAAATATCAATAATATTAACCTATTTTTTTTGAAAAATAATGCATATTAAGCCCATAATCATCATATCTGTTAATCATATTTTATTAAGAATGTGCATATCTGATTGGCAGTAATTGCTACACCAATTGAACACTTGTGACACTACGCTTGAGTCTTCCATTTTTACATTAATTTTGCAATGTTTACGGAAATTGTTGTACCACTTATGAATATTGTAATATTTGATGTCAATAACCATTTGTACCTCATTTGTGAGGGTTGAACTATTGGAATAAGAAATGAGAAAACTATTTGAGTATGAGCAGTCAGAATTTGATGTTCCTCCTTTGACATTTTATGGAAAATGCATTAGGCGAGGAAGTCATCGACATATTGAAATATTTTGATTCTAACATTATCACATTTTAGCTTAATTATGTATTAAAGTTGGGGAGGGTGGGGAGACACATGGGAATTCTATTTTCTATTTTGAATGTCATGTATATTTGAGTGCCTGCTCAGTTGTGTTATTGAATTCATTTATTTTCCGGGAGGCCCATGAAATCGTGCCATCAATCAGCTGTTGATGGATCGGTAACAACCTTTCACATAAATGTCATCTTCGCCCTCAGACCCTCCCAATCGACACCGGTATTATTGCAGTTACCGTAAAACTCCACCGGAGAATTTATTGATTTCCTTGCCCTGCCCTCTTTATTGCGGCAGCGGCGTAATCAATGCTTATTTGTAGCCACCCACATCCATTTTGTTAAGGGCGGACATTCTCTCGGCTGTAGTTTGTACTATATCCCATGCTCTATTGCCACTCAATCTTTATGTCGCCCTCACGCTGCCTGCTCCCTTCTCAGAATTACTCCCCTCGCCGGAATACAAAATTAAGCCAGGAACGGTTCCATCTCTCTTCACCCTCCCGATGCTGAGGCTACTCTCGTCAAACACACAAGGGCGCAAAGATCTTTGAAAACCATCTTAACCCTGTCATGTTGGTATTCATTGGATAGCTCTGACTGAGTACTCTCATATGAGTACCCATGTGCCTGATTTTTTGCATCATTTTGTATTGTTTTTTTTGTATTAGCCACCACCAGCTTAAGGTTCAACCCTTATGGGGTCTCTACTAGCCTAGGATCCTAGCCACTAAAAAGTTGACATTCCCTTCTGTTCTGACCAAACAGTATGGTGTACTGTTCGGGGCATGGTAGATGGATATGGCACCACCTGGTCCTCCTAGGTTTAGGTTTTAGGTACACAAACTGAGTCATTTTTTCCCTTGGTGAGGTAAGTGTAAAGTAAATTGACCGCTATGGCCACTCGGACTATTTGGTGCCTGGTAAAAAGCTTGCTGCGGAAGTGGGAACTGTATGAAATAATGGATGAGGGGAAATGAGTGCTCCCTTGGTAATGGCTTAATTTATACAGCCAATTAGTATCTAATTAGTACGCCCATGCTGTAATATCAGAAGGGGATCTGGAGAATCTTTTAGTCCATTATCTCTCTGTCACAGTCTCTCTCTCTCTCTCTCTCTCTCTCTCTCTCTCTCTCTCTCTCTCTCTCTCTCTCTCTCTCTCTCTCTCTCTCTCTCTCTCTCTCTCTCTCTCTCTCTCTCTCTCTCTCTCTCTCTCTCTCTCTCTCTCTCTCTCTCTCTCTCTCTCTCTCTGTGACACTTTTTATCTAAAAAGCAATCATTCTGAAAATATTTGAAGGATAAATATTAATCAGAACTCAACCTACAAATCTTATGCAATATTACACAACTATAGATATAACAGAAGTGAATTTCAAAATTTAGCATAGATCCAGATGACACTTTACCAGGGCACCGCTAACCGTGAATGGGTTAAGCGTTGCATGACAGCCACAAGCGAGTCTCTCTTGTACCCTGATAGCTGGAGGATTACTTCACCTGTGCTGATCGCAGATCGGCTCCATGGTAAGACGTCGGTCGTGCCGGAACCGCCCAATAAGATTGATCACCTTCACCATCAAGTGGAGTCTGTGACTAATTGAGAAAACCCGGGGTCCTGTGTTCATGCTGGCCTAACGAGTAGCAGTAAATCCATACGAGCAGCGCTGGTAGCGTTGGACAATTAATGGGATCTGCTGATTAGAAAACTCCTGCTCTCTTAGATGGAACACTTGACATTTATCCCTTCAACGAGGAACAGCTCTCAAGGCGTGCTTGCTGAAGAACTCAGTGCCTGAGATGTTCCCTTTTCTAGCACATCACATCATTTATAGTCTTTGACTCAATCGGCTCGCCATTGAAAAGTGTTGCTGTCTTGCTAAAGAACTCAGTGCCTGAGATGTTCCTTTCTTCATTGCATCACATCATTTAGTGTCTTTGACTTATTTCTCTAGGCTTTGATAAATATCTTTATCTTGCTAAAGAAGTCAGTGGCTGATATGTTTCTTTCTTTATCACATCACATCATTTAGTGTCTTTGACTCATTTCTCTCTCGCCTTTTATAAGTGTTGGTATCTTACTGAAGAACTCAGTGGCTGAGATGTTCCCTCCTCTATCAAATCACATCATTTAGCCTCTTAGACTCATTTCTCTCTCGCCTTTGATATTAAGTGTTGCTATCTTGCTAAAGAGATGTTCCCGATTTTAGCTCATCACATCATTTATAGTCTTTTGACTTATTTCTCTAGTCTTTGATAAGAGTTGCTATCGTGCTGAATAACTCAGTGGCTGAGATGTTCCCTCTTCTAGCACATCACATCATTTAACGTCTTTGACTCGTCTAGCCTTTGATAAGTGTCGTGTTCTTTAACCCATTAATGCTCGCAGAGGCCAAAAGCAGCCACATTTATGATAATATTTTGCAGTCAAATGCAAAGTCAAGAATATATTTCATGGAGAAATGTCAATCAGAACTTTACCTACAACTCTCCTTCAAATTTTTAATAAAACCATTCTCAAATACAGGGTTATTTAAAATGTATCATATATCAAGATGAAAATTTCTGGAGGAATGCTTAAGTATTAATGGGTTAATGGTGGATTCCATCTTCTTTATCACATCACTCATTTAATATCTTAGACTCATTTCTATAATTGCATTTGAAAAAGTCTCGTTATCTTTCTTAAAGATTTTATAGTGGATTCAGACTCAGATATCACATATCATGTCATTTAGTATCATTGACTTATTTCTCTAACTATTGATGAGTGTCGTTATCTTTCTAAGGAATTCAATAGCTGAACTGTTTGCTTCTTCACAACATCACATCACTTATAGTCTCTTTGAACTACTGGAGGGAGGAAGGAACCAATTTTCTCAGCGGAATCCCAAACATATCCTGTACGCCTCACCGCCTAAGAGAGGGTGCTCAGTTATTCATGAGGTACCAGCTGATGGCAGGAGCTTTGCTGGAAGTTTGGAGGAAGCCCCAGTGACTGTTAATCCATTTCCAATTTCCCCCGCTGTGCCTACACTCTGTCTCCTTCAGAGACTCTCTAATTGATTACTGTCAGCGTTCTCTGCTCCTGCAAGCCCATGAAAACTTGTAGGGTTATCGAGAGAAGATATAAGCAGAAAGAGCCGTGTTGATCCCTGAGAGGACAGTGTCATTCACAGCGTGAAGTTCTATTTACATATAGAGCTTCATTTAACCATTCCAGTGCTGAGGCTACTTTCCTCCAAAGGACAAGGAGGCAAAGATTTTTGATGACCGTCTTAACCCTGTCATGTTGGTATTCATTAGATAGCTCTCGCTGAGTACTCTCAGATGAGTACCCATATGCTAGGGTTTTAGTCACTTTTCAGCTTTTTTGCATCATTTGGCCAATTAGGCAAATCAGCTACCACCGGCATATTATGGTTAACCTATAATGTCCTGGCTATTTTGTTTGTAAATTTTAACCAATGTGTTTTTCGCAAAACGTTTGAAGGGGAAATGTGCTTTGACTTTATTTTGATGGTATTGTTTAGACCATTGTAATTTCTAGGAAAAAAACTTATTTATTGATCAATCGATTCAAAAAATCTCTTCGCATCCAAACCCTAATCATAGGTCCAGATGACACTTAAAGGGGATCTCTTACAAGGCCAGCAATGGTTATCACATCTAATACCTCAACACTCTCCTGTGCTAACAGACACAACTACTCTTGCATGCTGATGAATTATGCAATTTTAATGTAGGATTTTTTCCTCATCATAAGTGCTAGGATGTAGAATAGTGGATGTCTGGCTGGTTGTTCTGAGCTCTAGGGATGCCAGTGTTCATGTTAACTCTTATGCTGCTGGTGGCTAATTTGGCCAATACAATATGATGCAAAAAAACCCTGAAAAATGACTGAAACCTTGGCACTTGGGTACTCATCTAAGAGTACTCAGTGAGAACTATCCAATGAATACCAACATGACAGGGTTTGGATGGTTTTCAAAAATGTTTGCGTCCTTGTGCTTTGGAGGAAAGTAGCCCTAGCATTGGAAGGGTTAAGAGGATGAGGAGATTCACCAGTCATTTTTTGATCCTGTTCAGACATTTCTTGCGGCGTCTGATGAGGTGCCCGGGGAATTGGGTTTTGGAGATTGAGGCGGGCCGGATAGAGTGTGAAAGCCTACACCACTTGAAGGTACGGGCTTCAGATGGCAGTCCCTGGCAGATGAATATTTGGGTTGGGATTTGATCAAGTTTTAAACCAGATTTGGAGTTATTTGCCTTCAGGCGAGGCTGATTGCAAATCATGTTTTACTCGTCTTCATCAGGCTGCTTTCACAATATGACGGGAAGAGCTAGAGACAGATATGATCGATGCGACAAAAGCAGCTTAGCCCAGTTACTAACTTACTACACAATGTGTGGTGTTTTGTTTTCAGTGATATCTCTGCGACTAAAAGACCCTTCATAACTCTACATTAAGAGAAGTATTTATTTTTACCAATCCAAGTCTTATTTTCAAACCCCACAGGACAAAAACTTCAATTGTTATACAAATATTTCTGAAAATATATTTTTCTGACTTAACCCTTCCAACGCTGAGGCTACTTTCGTCCAAAGCACAAGGATGCAAAGATTTTTGAAAAAAATCCAAACCCTGTCATGTTGGTATTCATTGGATAGCTCTTGCTGAGTATTCTCAGATGAGTACCCATATGCTAGGGTTTAGGTCATTTTTCAGGTTTTTTGCATAATTTTGTCCTGGCAATTTAGCCACCAGCAGCATAAGGGTTCAGATATGTCACATATATCATTTGAAGCATATCTGGGTGATGGCCTTCAGAATGGTGCTTGCTACTCTGGGGAATGCTCAATATGCATATTGGCCCCCAGTGTAGAATTATCTCTGTCAATCGAATTCCTTTCCCAATAATCAATCAATCATCTGCAGGTTCCTGTCATCAACATATTTAAGTAACTGCAACTCAGTGGAATTTCGTACTGGTATTTCAGTACATCAGATATCGATATTGCCTAAATAGAATTTTCTCCAAAGAAATAGCAACATATTCTGGATTTTCCTCCCATCTCGGAAATATTAGAAGGGTGAGGTGATTCTGAGAGAACAATTTTGGACCTTTGGCAGTGCTGAGGGATAGCAAGCAGTCAGTGACAGTGTTAGACCACTCAGTTATCACAGCTAACACCAAATTATATCTTATGTATCCATAATTATTTTAAAGATATTTAATACCAATGCATCAAACTACTAGGTATCTTTGGGCATTCATAGATTAATAGTGATTTTTGTAGCATTCTTTGACCTCTTTGTGCTATGTTTTACACACTCTCATTTGTAAAGTCACATGAAATCCATCAATTCACTCAAGTCCTCTTCTTGTCCTCTTTTATTGCGATTGCTTCGCCCTACTTCCTCCCTCCAATCATGTCGCTCTCCTGAAAGAGGAGGTAAATTGATCAATTGCGGGCTGCCGTTAGACAGATCGGCTGATCATGTGACGTGAAGATTGATCGCTGGACCCCATTACCCAGATATTGATTGACGTTCCGCTACCTTTATTTCTTGAAGGTTATTCGCTGGCTTGCTAAACAAACTAAGGAGAAAAACGTTGACAGCTACCACTTATGGTATTAGCGTGACTCCTATGAGAACACTAGGAAACATAATTCTATTATGATATGGATTTGGTATTTTGTGGAAATGAGAAAGAAAAATGCCATATAAGTGCAGCTGCTCTTAAAGTGAAGATATTTTATGAGATTCTTTCACTGATAAGATGGAAAGATCACATTTTTTCGAGTTTGTGCTTATTAAGTGTACATGATGAACAGCAATTTTGCTTAGGTTCCAATTTGTATGATTGAGCAGTGATCATCAAGTGAAAACATTATTAATCAGTCATAAGTCATTTTGATATTCTGATGAGGGATCTTGGAAGCAGCAACTGATTCCTAGCCATTTTTTGTTGGATTTCAGCTGTAAGGATTGTCAGAAACAGTTGTCAGATGGATGGCCTGGCAAAGAGTATTGAACATTATTGAAATAGCAAATGATGTGACGAAAGGGAACTTTTAATGAATATTTTATTCAACAAATCGGTTCCGAAGCTAGATATGATTTTCATCATCAAGCAGTCTGAATGTGTTCATATGATATACATTTTTTATAAAGAACACTGGCATTATTGCATATCATTGCACATGAATAATTTTATTTAAAAAAAAGGATAGTTCTGGTGGAGGCTGTAGCCATTCAATGCCTTTAAGCTGCCCAAAAAAGCCTCACTAGTTTGGCGATTTCTCTAAAAAAGCATTTTGCAGAAAGTGCAGAAATTTTAATTAGAAATTAACTAACTCTGATTATAAGCACATTTCTAGAAAATTTGCAAAAATTGTAGTAATTTTATTCAGAACTTAGTTTGTATCTCTGCTTCATACATGAAGTCCACCCATGCTGTTTTTCTAAGATTTTTGCAAAGGTATTATAGTCTTTTATGGAGAATTAAACACCAATGGGTTAATTAAAGTTATTCTTGAAATTTCAATCAGAAAAATGTGCACAATAATTTTACAAATTGTATGTTATAGTTGGCATGTATTTATCCCTGTACCTGTATTCTCTCAACTGGGCCAACCAATCAGATTGATTGCAGCTTTACAAGATCTTGCCACAAAGGCCGCATGATTGTGGTGTTTGACCTTGACCAGCCAAGGTCACCAGAGATTGATCTACAAGCATGTTGGGTTGAAGTGATTTCCTGCAATTCTATTGATCACAAGTCACCTATGGCAGCTCCTTGTACTGGTGCTTGTACTGCCTTTTTCTACAGGTTAGATTCCAATTGCTAGATGTCTATTTGATAACGATAAATTGCCTCATACCAACCTCATTTAACTTCTTAATCAATGAAGAAACTTTTTAAAATACATACATACACAGAGCTCATAGGTTATCAGACAGTTTTGGATGTGCAGATTACATAATGATGTATTTCTGAAATATTTGAAGGATTTTTTTTTCATGACAGAAACATTTTATTCAATTATTATTATCATTATTACCATCATCATCATCATCATCATTATCACCATTATTGTCATAATTATCATTATCATCATCTTTAACACATAGGATATATTGTATATGCCATTTCCTGCAGATTGTGCCTGGAAATAAAAGTATCCCTTCCCATAAACAGATCCCTTATTCTCAAGTCATTCGTCCTCCCCTGTAAAGCCTAGGGAGAGCAAGAGTGATGAATGGTTAATAGTCAACACAAAGAAATGATAAATGAATTACAGCCAAAATGACACGCACCTACAAAGATCCTTTCCATTTCTGCCAACATTGTTCCAACTTCTATTTCTCACCACTGTCTAAGCTAATACATCTAGATGAATTTGTATGACAGAATTTTAGTAATTTGATTTGGTATTGTACAGTCTGGGATAACTTTCCAATGCCAATAGTGGCACTCAGTCTTTTTTAAGTGTTTATAGTTCTAAGTGTTTTGTTTGTCCAGTTTTTGCTGCACTCAGCTGATTAGAAATAAACTACTTAGGTACTATTGTATGCATAACCCATTTGCATCTGGGGCAAACATAGAACAATATCTTTTCAAATATTCTTTCAAAAAATATATTATGATTATTATTCTATTTGACAAATCATAGAAATGAGTTTACCCCAACCATCCCCCTTTTTTACCAGCCAAAAAACCTAGCAATCAGATGTGCACCATCTCTACCTTCCTTCAAGTCTTGATACCTAAAAGCAATGTACTGTACTACTTTGTAACCCTGGGGCCCTCGGGCTAATTGTAAACATGCCAGAGTACCTCAGGGATGATCCTTACCATTGGACTGAGTTACCCTCTTTAAATACAGATTATTATTATTATTATATATGGATTTAGAATATATTTTGATACAATATGCATGAAGATTTCCATGACAAAGAAATGTGGAATTTCTTGAGCTTGCCTGGCCACTTCTGGGGTAAATGTTTTGAGGAACCTGTGAAGGGTATGTCTTGTAGTAGGTGTATAAAACAACCGCTAGCACCTATAAATTATCTTCTCGCCTGTAGTATCCAAAGAGATTTGAAGGACATGCAACTTGGAGCTCTTTTTTTCCTAGACTAGGGAGGTAGATGTTTAATTTGATATACTCTCCTGTACTCAGGTGGTGTGTGCATTCACCATGTTGAATGCAGTATTAGTGTTTCTAGGAATCTATGTTTTTTTCTCCGTGAAGGACGTGTTTGCCTCTAGGCAATGTAGAGCCGCAGTGAAGCCATTGATGAGATTCTGTCATATCTAAAGGGCAGCCATTCAATTGACTGCCTGTGAATCGCAGACTCTGATTAGATGGGTAGTGTTTCTGCTGAACAGCTGAATATCATGAGGCCTCCCCATCACAGACAGGTCCTTAGCAATGATAGAATTTTATAGATTTTCACTTAACCTCAATTTTAACAAATTTTCCAAATTAAAAAAGAAAGAGAAATCTTTAGTTACCTATTATCATTTAAGATGAAATCCAATTTCAGAATGATGACATATTGTACAATATATACACTTCAGTTTGTTTTTAAAGATAATCGTTGATTTTTCAAATTTTCAAGCACAGAGGGGTTTATAATCCATTCATGCCTGTAGCACCCAAAACATCCAGTCAATTTGAGACCTTTTTCTCTTACAAAAGCATATTCTTGAAAATGTGTGAAGGAGAAAGTATATCAGAATCCTATCTACATCTCCCCTTTATTCATTTTGTGTATTCATTTATCATATTTTAGTTATTTTAGATATTCATACAGTACTTTTTGAGGGAAAAATTGTCATATGTACCCATTAGACTATTGGAGATATTCTATGAAAAAAGTGTTAATTCTCATAGTTTGTGTATTCATTTATCATATTTTAGTTATTTTCAAAGATATTCATACAGTACTTTTCGAGGGGAAAATTGTCACATGTACCCATTAGACTATTGGAAATATTCTATTAATAAAGTGTTAATTCACATAGTATATGTGACTGAGTATTTTTGGTTTGGTTTTGACAAATATCACCTCTTTACATATTTCAATGAGATTATTTCTTGAGAAAGATATCGCCAACAACATCGCCCAGCCTGCTTTGCCTGCTCCAGGGAGGAATGGCTGATTCTGGTTCCCTGCATTAAAAGGTGCTGTAATACTAATGCAGGCAGATGTAAGCACTTGAGCTAATGTATACCCATTACTCTCTCTTTTCATATTCCCTGTTGGTATCCTGCTGCTGCTACTGCTGCTGCTGCTGCTGCTGCTCATACTGCTGCTATTACTGCTGCTGATGCTGCTGGTACTGTCTCATGCGATCCTTTCTCTCTGTTGTTACACCATCATTAGGTAAGTCATAGCAAAACCTCTTTGGCCTTTCACAGCCTGAAGCCCTAGAGGGCCTGCGTATATGCAGTTACTCTTAACCCATTCATGCCTGGAGATCTCTTTGACATTTGCTATGTGCATACATGATACCTACTTATGAAAATAACTTTAAAATTAAGCATAAATTGGAAAATAACTTTAAAATTAAGCATAAATTAGAAAAAAAATAATTATAAGGAAATGAATTGGTATTTAGTTTAAGATTTACATTTCTCCTTCAATACTTTCTGAAATTTGCTTCCGTTGGAGAAAGGAAGGTTTTGGGTGGTACAGGCATGATTGGGTTAAACTGCACTCCTAAGTGGGGAGCTAGTCCTAGAGTAATAGCAATAAGATAATTGAAATCAGTTAGTGGTCATAATTAGGGTATGCATGAAACCAAGAATAGAAATAATTTCTTGAAGGGAAAAAACAAACTATTTAGAAAAGAAAATATGAATCAAAACACCAGAACTGTTCTCTGGAAGGGTATTGAAGTTAGTTTACTGTATTCACTTATGACTTTGTAAGTACCTTACATTCAATAAAGCATATATATATATATATATATATATATATATATATATATATATATATATATATATATATATATATATATATATATATATATATAGATAGATAGATAGATAGATAGATAGATAGATAGATAGATAGATAGATAGATAGATAGATAGATATACTTATGCTGTGTCAAAGCTTCCATGAAAGTGAACAAAAAAGAATTCATTTGTGAAGAAATAATTACAATGTTTCTTTTTGAAAAAATGGGAAAGTACTCTTCTCTAGCCTATTAAGGTGTGTGACTATTCATTCCTTCAGTTCTGATCACAAGCGCTGAAAGATTTACATCACTCAGTGTAGCCGAGGTTTTGATGTTTCAGCGTGATTTCAGTTCCATGTTGTTGTTGTCAGCTACAGATGCCAGGTACGTGCCATGTGCTATAATGCGGAGGACATCGTCTCGCTGTCAGGTGATCCGTAAAATGAATCAACTCAGGAGAGGATGTGTGCCTTCATTTGCAGTATTTTGTTATGCCATACAAACCTGGGGACAAATCAGCATGCCATATTTCAGGTCGCTTGCACACACTGCTTGGTCGATCAGGATAACCCTTTGTTGCCCATTGTGTGGCAACTTCCAGCAAACCTCTCCAATAAAAGAAAGACAGCGGATTTTCAAGAAACAATTTTATTCTTTGACTGCAGTGCTATCTAGGCTCAAATATTTGCAAATATTTACTGTAAATTCGGAAAAGATTGCATTAGTTTAATTTCTGTGTTTTTTAGCGTTTAGCCTCGGAAGCAAAATTAGAATTTGCAATGATTAGTGCTGCCACTTTAAGTGTAAAGCTAGCACTCCATGTTGTGGCCAATTCGCAAAGTTAAAAAACGCAAATATCGATTTTCTGTAAATTCCCTAAATTTACTCTACACAATCTTTTGTGAATCTACAGTACTTGAATCCAGGCTAGCCACAAAGGAATCGTTAAGAATACAGGAAGATGTCGGCAAGGGCAGTGGAAAGAGGATGCAGGAAATGAAAACCTGTAAATGATCGATATAGGGTGTCCAAATCTTAACCCTTATGCTGCTGGTGGCTGATTTAGCCAAAACAAAATGATGCAGAAAAGCTGAAAAATGGCTGAAACCCTAACAAATGGGTACTCATCTGAGAGTACTCAGCAAGAGCTATCCAATGAATACCAACACAAGAGGGTTTAGATGGTTTTCAAAATTTTTTGCGTGCTTGTGCTTTGGACGAACGTAGCCTCAGCACTGGAAGGGTTAAAGTCCTGGAGCACTGACAATTGGTCGAGAAGCACAGGAATATTTGGTTGGCACAGTGAGACTATCAGTTGAAATACTGTCAATAGGTGACACGACCATATCAGCCTTCTTTGCAATGATACACACCTATTTCAAGCAATAAATGGGGTTTAAGCATTTTCCAATAACAATCTGTATTTGAAAATGCAAGTGAAATATCAAGTATACATATTTATCATGCTTCCTGAGAATTCTTTGATTTAAACAGTGATTGAAGGTTTTGTCTTGTCGCAAGTTTTGAGGCCTCTGTCGTTAGACAATGCGACAGTCGGACACCCCTGTATGAGACTTCCTGGGCTAGCTCCTAGTCTATTTACTTAAATATTGATTTTCTCTGTTTTGTTCTATCTTTTGCTCAATAGTTAGGTGTTAGCTTTAGTTGCTGTTGATATATGGCGCCAATGGTGGTCACCCTGGTCAGTCAGAAATCCAAAGAAAGCCCATGCTGGCCGCCTGATGCGCCAGTATAGAACTAAATATGGGCAGACATCTTAGAATGTTATGAAAACATTAGGTAAGTTATTAAAGAAGTGAAGTACATTTCTTGGCCTAGGACTAGGCTAAAGACTTGCCTGATGGGGCATTGTGTGTGTGTGTGGGGGGGGGGGGGGGGGGCTCTGCAAGATGGTGGCTGTGTGTGTGTGTGCGTGTGAAGAGATGATTACCCCTAGGAGCACTGAGGTTGATAAGTGAACGTCTAGATGTCCTGTTCTCATTACATAACAGCTAATGGTAGCCTACCTTTGTTTATTACTCACCTCTGCCATCTTAGACCACTACTTATCTACTCTCTCCCTTCCCTTTTTGAATCCGCTGATGACAACAATAGAGTTCCCCTCATCCTCATCAGTTGTCATGGCAACATCCTCAGCAGCCCTGTTGTAGACTCAGTGCAGTCAAGGGAACATGGGGAAACCTTATGGTACAGAATTGATTTGCTGATGGTTGTATACCAATGACATTTTTCTTTTCAAAAAACATCATCATCATATTTTGCCACGTAACAGAATCACCTGCTCAGAAATTAATATTTTCCTTCCAAATTCTGTATCTGCTCTCACAGTGGGACTAAATATAACTCCCAAGACTACAGGATAATCAACTCCTGCATTTTTCTTTTGATCTGTTGCTGTTGGTAATTTAATAGGGTTAACATAGATGGTGCCAGAGGTTTTCAGTCACACAAATATAAAGCAATGGACTGGAAAGAACTCAGCTATGCTGCCTGTTTAGAAATCAATATATATTAAGCTATTCGTGCTTTAGAGTTCCTCAAGACATTGTTGTCTAGGTCTTTGGCGCTTTTGACAAAAACTAGGGAATAAAGATATCTTCCAGAATATTTGAAGGAGAGTTGTTTGCAGTGTACATGTACATTTCTTCATTGATTCTCCAAAAAAGATTTCGCCTGAAAGATTCAGCAAAATTGCCAGGCTGATTTTGGCCACCGGTAGTATTAATGGATTAAATAAGTGAAGCCTCATCTGTGACTTGGTGTTAACCTTAATGCTGCTGGGAATTCATTTGACCAATGCAAAAAAATGCAAAAAAAACATGAAAAATGACTGAAACCGTGGCAAATGGGTGCTCACCTGATAGCATACAGCGAGAGCTTTCCAATGAGTACCCACAAGACAGGGTTTAGATGGTTTTCGTAAATCTTTGCGTCATTGAACTTTGGAAGAAAGTAGCCTCAGCATTGGAAGGGTTAAGTTTGGGTCAGTCATAGAAGAAGTGGAAACAGCACTCCCTCCCCTTCCACTCCTAACTCCAGTGCAAGCATTGGCTATTCCCTTCCTATCTTTAAGAGACAGATTGATATACATCCACTGATGCGAATGAAGTGTGTTTTAGTGGTGCCTCTTGAAGTCATCTTGAGGTAGTCCAGCATGTGCCTCTACCACAGTTACCTTAACCCTTATGCTGCTGCTGGCTAATTTGACCAATAGAAAATCATGCAGAAATCCTGTAAAATGACTGGAACTCTAGCATATGGGTACTCATCTTAGAGCACTCAGTGAGAGCTATCCAATGAATACCAATATGACAGGTTTTAGATGGTTTTCAAAAATATTTGAGTTCTTGTGCTTTGGACGAAAGTAGCTTCAGAGTTGGAAGGGCTAATGACATGTGCCTCTACCACAGTTACCTTAATGACATGTGGGGGTTTACTAAACCCCCATTTGATTAACTCCCGTCAAAGTCCCCTGTAGGTTCAGTGATCTGTTGATCTGGTGGTAGCCCCTTGAGTTTCTGTTTTGTTGTTGAGAGTCGTTAGTCTGCCTAATTAAGTCCCCTGTTAGTATCACCTGTCATGCTAATGACCTGTGGGTAATTACTGTTGGTCCTCAGAGGTCCTCTTCAGTTAGAAAACCTCATTTCTCACTTGTTACAATGAGAGATAGCATGTCCACTAGGAGTGTACGTCCTTTTACTCCTCACTCAATTACTCTTACCTTTACAGGCAAATCTGCTTAATCCGGACATATGTAATCCGGATTTTCATCTAAACCGGACAGATTAGAGGGTCCCAGTCCCTTGGCCAATACAAAATGATACAAAAAACCTGAAAAAGGACTAAAACCTAGCACATGAGTACTCATCTAAGAGAACTCAGTGAGAGCTATCTAATGAATACCAACATGACATGGTTTAGATGGTTTTCAAAAATCTTTGTGTACGTGTGTACTTGTGCTTTGGTCGAAAGTAGCCTCAGCATTGAAAGGGTTAAAAGAGCCTAGGGTAGATGGATAGGGTAGGGTAGATTAATCAGAATGTAATAAATGTGTCGCATGAATTTGCCTAAGACTACCTCCGCTCAGTCTAAAGAACAAGGCAGACATACAATTTGCTTATCAATGTCATAAATTTGCCAAATTGAAGCTTTCAGATTTTTTCTTAACTTATTTTATCGATCATGTTTGATTGGCAAATACTGGCAGATTAAAAACATCAGTAAATAACAGGATTTACAGTAGATGGTTTCAGTGGCATTGGCTTCAATGCGGCATCTTAAATAATCCTTTTAAAATGATTTATATTATGTTGTAATTAAAGACTTTGAATTGATTTGTTGGGAAACCATTAAAAATGTAGAGCAATAGGCAAGGTATGGAGGAGACACATGCGTTATCTTTGATTGCAGTCTTTATAAAATATGGGCTTCAATATTGCTCATGTTATAGAAAGTGTAGTTAATGGAAAATTGCACCTGCTCCAAGCTCCCAAATACTTAGTTCCCATTCTACACTGTAGAGGGCAGTATGCTATATGGTGCAAAAGGACAGGTAAGAAAACAGCTAAAACTTAAAGCTCAATTATCTACACATGTAGAGAGTATGGCAAATAACAATCTAATAACAGGATTCAACATATCCTGATACCAAAATATTTAGTTCTCTCACTACACTGCAGATGGCAGTATTGTATATGACATTGACATGACATTTTAGAATATGTTAGGTTATCACATGTTTCAAAAATGTTTAATTCCTTTTCCACACTGTAGAGGACAGAATGATGTATGACATCAAAAGCCATGGTGGAATACATGCTTACTGATATCTACTCTAAACTGCTTAGTTCCCCTTCCACACTATAGAGGGCAGTATGGTGCACCACAAATAATCACATATTAGAATACCTGAAAGATATTACCTGCTCCAAAACATCTATGTAGTGTCTACAGGGGTAAGTTGACAAACTGCATATCAATTATATATAAATCTTATACTATCTTTAAACTTCAAATCCTTTCATAGCCCCTGTCCATGAAAATATAACTGATGTAGGGTCCATTCAACTATTCATTTTCACTCTGATGCAAAACTTCTCAAAATCTATTAGTTCCCTTTCTACTCTGTAGGGGGGAGAAGAGGGTGTTACTTGGAAATACCAGTTGGGAGTCAGGAAGTTTTTTTTTTAAATGAAGAGAGTTGTGTTTTGATTAAATTCGTCCTAAAAAACTTCATTATAGCATCACTTTTAGTTTCGGTTGACTGAATTTGATATCAAAACTGAAAATTGTAGATAGCAATGTAATAATGACTTCACTGAGTTGCTTCAATGATGCTCCTCAGGGAGATTAATTTTGAACTGAATTGATGGGTTTTGGTGCGACCGAAGCACCTTAAAAAATAGAAAATGTGATAGTTGTTTTCAGGAAATCAATATATTGCATTAACTCACAGAAAGGCTGTGAGTGACATCACTGTTTCACCTTTTCCTTTATAATCTACTTTGAGTAGCACCGTGGCTGCTGCTGAAAAAATGTGTCTGTATAATTAAGCCGGTGATGCCTCCATCGATCTCCTGGTGATAGTGAGTTAATGGATGAGGGGTGTTTATTCTCCCAAAACTGTCACGTACGTGTGTCAGATATGGATTGTGGTGAGGATGAGCCTTCTGTGGATTCTAAGCTGTGAGAATTGGCTTGCTGCATACCGAGACAGTGGTAGAAATACAGTGATGATGGATAGCTAGTTTCCTCACTTTTATCATTCATACACACTTTTCCATACATACATACAGACACACACACACACGCTATGTCAGAAAGTTGCCAGTAACGTGTGCTTATTGGATGTTTTGTTTACCAAGAGAGTGAGAGAGAGATGGAGTGATAGAGACAGACAGAGACAGATAGACAGAGAGATGGATAGATAGAGACAGACATACAGACAGATAGGGAGAGAATAGACAGATAGATCAATGGACAACTTCGGGAACAAATTAAGCATGGGTTCAAAAAAATTAGATTTTGAAGCGGGGAAGCTGGGTTCTGGTCAATATTTCTTCTTCAAATATTTTACACAAAAATTGCTTGCTGTTAACCCTTACAATGCTGAGGGTACATTCGCCCAAAGCACAAAAACGCAAAAATCTTTGAAAAACATCTAAACCATGTCATGTTGGTACTCATTGGAAAGCTCTCGCTGAGTACTCTCAGATGAGTACCCATTTGCCAGGGTTTCGGTGATTTTTCAGGTTTTTTGCATTATTTTGTTTTGGTAGAATTAGCCACCAGCAGCATAAGGGTTAAAGTCGAAAAGATGGCCAAAATAGTCTTTCCATGCACCACAGCATTAATGAGTTTACTAAATATGGACATAAGCTAGCATCACAAGTCCACACTCTTGGCGGTGAGATCCACTGCAGGCAGTGTGTCTGTGCTGTTCATGTGTGTCTATTACGTATTCTTTAACATCATAACATGAGGATGCAGATTGCATTCCTTCACACATTGCATTAATGTAGTTAAAAATTCATGCTCTTTCCTATCTGTGGGGAAATGAACACCATAATTCATATCTCAAGCTCTACTTACAGGATAGGTATAAATGTTGCTGCTATGCTATGCAGGAGGTAGATTGAAATAAATTGTCTTTTTCATAAAGTTGCTGTAGGTTGGAATACTGCAATGCTATGCAGTAGGTAGGAAGATTGAAACAGATTGTCCTTTTATGGAGTCACTGTAGGTTGTAGACAATGCTTTTAAATCATACCAGCCCTGTGGTACTATCTAAAATGATAGGTAATTGCATATAGTGATTGGCATCCTTAAATTTTTTGTGATATGATACAATATTAATATTGCCTTAACAATATGATTCCTTAACCCTTATATTGGTGGTAGCTAATGCGGCCAATACAAAATTATGTAAAAAACCTGAAAAATGACTGAAACCCCGGCACATGGGTACTCATCTGAGAGTGCTCAGTGAGGGCTATCCAATGGATACCAACATGACAGGGTTTAAATGGTTTTCAAAAAACTTTGCATCCCTGTGCTTTGGACAAAAGTAGCCTGAGCATTGGAAAGGTTAAAGATATGTGATAGTGTGAGTGTATTCACCTCGATTCCTGATGTGACAATAAGGCCAACTCGGTCAACTCCTCCACTACTCTACTGCATCGTGCCCCTCCGGATCATGCCATCTAGTAGGAAATGGATGTGCACAATTTACTGCTCTCTGACTTCTGACTTAAAGAGCAATTTATCAGCTGACTGCGAGGAGCGGAGGAAGCATGGCACAGCAGAATCAATTTATTAGAATTTCCAATGTCAAACCCATTTGCCCTGAGAGATTAAAGTTGGTCTGTCATGCTTATAGAATAATCTCTCTGATCTTGCAAGATTTGCTGAGGCATTGATTGAGAATATGAAATTTAACCTCACTTGGGAGAAGTTTTCATGTTATTATTTACAGT
>OZ012687.1:14463880-14516880 GCA_963942565.1 Maea johnstoni | reverse complement strand
TAGCAGCTGATGTGTTGTTGATGTTTAATGCCCAGACTTGTTTGACTGAAAATGATGATGATGATGGTAATGATTATGATGCTGATGATGATGATGATGCAGGTGATGATGATGATGATGGTGGTGATGATGATGGTGATGTTAATGGTGATGATGATGATGATGATGATGGTGGTGGTGATGATGATGGTGATGTAAATGGTGATGATGATGATGCTGAAGATGATGATGATGGTGGTGATGGTGATGTTAATGGTGATGATGATGGTGATGATAAAGATGGTGATGATGATGATGATGGTGGTGATGGTGATGTTAATGGTGATGATGATGGTGATGATGATGATGATGAAGATGATGATGAAGATGATGATGACGATGATAGTGGTGGTGGTGATGATGATGGTGATGGTAATGATGATAGTGATGTTAATGACATTGAAGATGATGATGATAATGATACAGACTAAATGAGAAGTAGGTTAGCATTGAGAAGTCCTCCCTCCAGTGAAGCATATCGCCAGTAGGTATGTCGTTGATGTTTACTGCTGAGACCTATTTGAACGGCATGCTTGGGTCGCTCCGTGATGACTGGGGTCAAGACTTGACGTCAGCTCCATTCACAGTAGTGGAACGGGGTATTTATACCCACATATTTGACTTAGGGTTTCGACTTCTGATGGTTACCAAGTTCACCTTGACTGCAGAACCACCCTCCTCCTTAGACCCAAGGCCAGTTAGCTGATTTAAAGCACCTTAAGACGAGCAAGAGTGAACCCTTAGTGTCTCTGTACTACCACTACTACTAGTATTAGCTGCTCCAATTACATTGTAATCTTCAGCAACAGAGGACACTGAAAACAAGCATGAGTAAAAAAGACGAGTTGATGCTAACAGTCCCCACCTATGGAAATAGATCAGGTGGGTTCATTGACGTGTTTATGTTACTAAAAATATATACATCTGATCGCTGCCAGGGATGGATGATAAGACTGTTCTGGGGCTATTGCTACGACCGACCGACCTGTATACTTGTAAACCTTATTAAATTGACGATAGAGGCCGGCCTGCTGGCTACCAGATATAGTCTCAGCATTTATCAAGTGAAGAATTACCCAGTTATAATTGTTTTGTTTATCCTGTTGCACTATGGTATAACACATATTTTAGTGAAGTTTTAAGAATATTGATGATGAGCAGTTTGTGGACTCTGGTATTTCTCAAGACCCATAACCCTGACTCTAACATAATGACAACTAGGCATAAGAGCCCTGTTTCCACATAGTTAACACTCATACTTGGGATTTGATTCTTACCTGTGCAAAAAAGTAAGTTGTCTTTTGACATATTAGGGTGTTTCGATATAGATGCTTGTTAGACATGGAAAGGATCAGGTATATATGCAATCATTTTATCAATTGATTTTTCTTCATCTTTGGTTTCAATATGTCAATTTTTTTAGCTAAGTATTTCCCTTCTACTTGGTATTGCTTTAAACCAGCAAGGTAGTATTTCCTCTCTCAGAAATCTTTACATCTGTTTTTGCTCTTAACCCTCTTGCTACTGATGGCTAATTTGGTCAACATGACATGCTTAACAAAAAGCTGAGAAATGACTAAAACCCTGGCACATGGGGTAGATATCTGATAGTACTCTGCAAGAGCTTTCAGATGAATACCAATATGACAGGGTTTAGATGGTTGTCAAAAATACCTGTCCTTGCTTTTTGGACGTAAGTAGCCTTAGCAGATTTCCAGGATCACTGTACTGTAAGACTAGGCCTGCTTGGTCAATTGGCAGTACCAGGGCTACAAGGGTTAAGGCAGAGCCACAAGGCTGCATTAGTTATTTTTATCTTCCCCTGAGGACTGTGCTGCCATCTTCAGCATGGTGATAGCACTATTAGTTTTGGTCCAACCCATTTAGCTCAGCCTAAGAACCAGGCTGCTTACAATCAGTTGATATTAGGCCAAAAAAAAGTTGTTTGTTTCCTGTAACCCTACCCTAAAAAATCCCTACCATTAAACTTTTTCTGCCCTCCCAACTCCAAATCAACGTAAAACATGCATAAAATACACTTTTTTTTCTTTTTTTTTACGGACCTACCTACCCTATTTCTTTTCAGACCGTTACAGGAAACAAACAATTTTTTTTCTAGGCCTTAGTACTGTAAGATAGACCTTCCCTTGCTGCTCAACATCTCAGCTTGAACATGGCATGTCAGATATAACAACACTGTTCCTGAACAGCATACACAGCCAGATGACGAGGTGAATTAGGGCAGACTTTAGGCAAGTTGCCACCACCTAATGTCTATTTTGGGGGACGTGCGGCTTGCAGAAATATTGATCAGGCACAAAAATCTTATCAAAGTCAAAGCAGGGATGGAGACAATGGTAGATGTGATGTCTGCACCGGAAAGCCGACGGAGATGCAAGGTAAAGAAAGGATTAGGTGAGTCTGTGGAATATGGTTAGGACCTCCTAATCAAATTCTTATCGGCCCTGATTATTGAATTGCCTAAAAGTGAAGGCGGCTGTGCATGGTCTACTGCTAAAAACTGAACTAGATGAACAGCAGTAAGTCTGGTATTGCGATCAGATAGCACACCAGTACTGCCTACAATAGGAGACATCTTGCGTAGGGTCTGAGAATTAACCAAATGGAGCTGGGAATACCTAGGATTTCCTGGGATTTCATCTCTATCACATTATTTTGATTGCAATAAAAACATCATAAAAATAACAGGTAATAAATAGTGTCTACCTCTATTAAAAAAGTGCAATACTTGTTGATTTATTTAGTACTACCCTTGCCATTTTGCAGATTAAGTTTGAGGAGTGGTCTGTGTACAGGGTTACCAGTTAGTACCTGAAAGGAATGTGACACATTGTGAGATAGGCTTGCGTCTCTGGACAGAAGAAAGAAACATGACATCTATGCATGCCTAGATATTACTTGTGGCTGGAGGGGTGTCCATTAGCCTGGTTCGCAGGCTGAGTTATATAGTGCCTCTACTTTACTAGATGGTAAGAAGGTTTAAGGTCTAAATCAAACTATAGATGGCAGCACAGTTTGAAATAGTTGCATAAACTGACATTCCAAATTCCTATATCTAACACTCAAAATTCCTATATCTAACAGCTAGAAATGTACACCACTCATTATTGGTGATTCTCATCTCCTTCTATCCTTTCCCCGATAATCAGTATCTTCATGACAAAAACCATTCACAGACCTATGCCCTGCTGTCCACTTACCCTTAGTTAATCCCAACTCATCTTTCCCCTTTAGGTCCAGCTGGAACGTATTCAAGTTATTTCTTCCGTTATAATATAACAAAGGTAATCTTGCCTTGGTTTTCAGATTATCCACATCTGTCTGTCCATGGATGGTATCATTGCATCCTCAGTAACATAGTCCTAGGCCAAGAATTGTTTTATCCCTTTATATACTTTACATGAAAACTTCAAATCAAAACTGTGTCTACCCTGATTTAGTTCTTAAATTGCTCACCAGGTGGCCCTCAGTAAGATATTTCCTGTTTCTGATTATGACTGACCAGTCTGACTACCTTTAGCGCTATCTATCACCAGCCACAGCAACCAACGAGACCAGAACAGAGAAAAGCAAATATTATCTAATGAAATCATAAACTAGGAGCTTGTCTACATCCTCAGCAGTTAGCAATGTGGCTATTAGTATTCACCAGCAACTGATCAGGGAGGGGAGGAATAAAATAGAAAGTTTATTACCATGGTCAGAAAGGATGAGCAGTTATGCAATGATGCAGACATGCCTTCCAGTTATTACCATGAGATGTATTGATCGTGGAATGTGCAATGACAGCTAGAATAAAATACACATGAGATTTTATGCTTTAGCCAGATCTCTAAAGCTTAACAGTCAGGATTTAGGCACTGGGATATGCATTCCAGGCTACAACAATCTCTCTTGTGATTAAGATATGACATCATATCATACTTCATTTTCTTAGCTGCTTGTCGCAGAGCCCATGATAAAAGATTTGCATAGTCTAATATGATATAACTTCTGTCTGACTTGCACATAGCAAATGAAAATTCCAAAGGAAAATGATTGGGGAAATTAAATTCACATTTAGATTATCCCTGCAAATTGATATCCTTGTCATTATTTTTGGATCTTTTATTCCTGTGAAACGCAGAATGGGAATGAAACAAATAAACATTTTTTACTCTCAAAGATAGTAACTCTCATTAATGATAAAGCATACTTAAAAGTTCATGAAGAGATCTTTACTGAATATTCTGAAAATAGGTAAGGTACAATTTTCTATTGGGAAACTAAACACAAGAGACTAACTGCTGTAGAGTAAGACTGTTTTTTGCCCTCTTCGGTCTATATTGCTTGTATAGCTCTCTTTGCATTTACACAAGGGTTGTCATAATATTGATTCCCTGTACTCCACTGGCAACCCAGGGGGGAAACCACAATCATGTTTCATTCAATAGCATGATATAAAAAGTTATTTCTATGATTATACACAACACATTAACAATGAATATGCTATATATAGATGGATAGTTATGTATATATCACAGTTATTTCTTCATGGAGGGAGTCATAAACTAGTCAGTGATGCCAACTTTTCAAAAAATAAATACATCACATCAGCTTATAGTTCCTTCATTTCCTTATAGAGGGAGTTACAAAATAGTCAGTAGTGCCATCTATACTTATTGATATGCATCCCCTTTACCTCCTCAGTTAAAAGGGAGACACCATGAGTGCCCTCTGTATGCAGTAAAATGCATCATATTAGCAGTTCCTTTATTTCCTCACAGAGGAAGTTACCAAGAAGTTAGCCTGGCTCCCAGGCCATATTTAAATGTCCTCCCTTGTGGATAGATGGCATTGCGGTATACTAGGAGGTCAGTCTGAAATATGACAGACTAGAGCTCAAGTGTGTCCCCCTTGAGGATTTATTCAGAACTAATCCTGGAGTGAAATCAACTCAGGTTAGATCAGTGAAAGAGCCATATATCACAGACTTGTAGCAAGTCTACCAAGAAGTGTGCAGAGCCTTCTATATGCAGTAAAATGCATCATGTCATAGCAATTCCATCATTTCCCCACAGAGGAAGTTACCAAGAAGTATGCAGTGCCCTCTATATGTAGTAGGATGCATCACATGTTTAGCATATTAGGGAGGTGAATACTGAGCAGATAGTATAATGAGTCCATCACTTTCTCCAGCCTATCTCCTATCTCTACAGTATATGTGCTGGCATGAAATGAATAACATAAGTCTCCCACCACCTCATCAACAAATCCAGCTCCCTTAATTGGCTGTTAAGTGTTATTATTATTCTCATCCATCTCCGCTGTATTTTCCTGTAAATGTGAAGCATGAATGCAATCATTTTGGGATTTGATTCTGTCAGAGGCACTCATCACTTTATGGATTTATGTGCTAATATAAAGCATGCTCTCCATATTGTAATTGAATAGGGATTGCAGAGAGAGAGAGAGAGAGAATTTTTTTATATTCCAATAATTAGTCAATGCAAGTTCCAGAGTAAAATATACCCCAGTAGTCAGTAGTATCGATATATTGTTTGTGTTTATCTTTTGTATTCTGTATATCCTAATCAGGCTCAGGTAGTTGTCTCAAGGTTAATTATTGTGCTAGGGATGTAACCTGTTACCCACCAGCAAAAACTAACTAAGGGTCTCTGAACATCAACCTAGTGAGCAATTTAAGAACTAAACTGAGGGTATACTCTCCCTTTATTTGGAATACAATTCAGATTAGATACTAAAGTTCAGAATGCTTGTCCTATGACTAGGCTAGCTTGGTGTGGAGGAAGAAAAGAAGAAAGAAAACCATTGATTACTGGCCTAGCAAATGAATTGCAAAAACTCGAATAGACCATAAAGGTTGTTTATATCAATACTTTATTATTAGAAAGATGGGCTGATAAGAATCAAAGGATTTAGACTGCATTCTCCATTGTACAAGTGATTCTCACTCGAGCGTATGAATATTAGAAGAAAATGTGATCCAGTCCTGTTATTTCCATCAGCACGTGTTAAGAGTCAGTATTCGGTAGTGGAGGTTTTGGTTCGTCCAAAATCAAAGGAAAGTGGTAGTTGACCAAATAATCATCAATTCTGAGAAGCACCTCAAGGGTTTGATTTAATGCATTGAATCCTCTTAAGTAAACCCACTATTTCACAACTAAAGAATACCTTATGGTTTATGATTTCAGATTTGTAGCTTGTTTTGTTTTGCAGCCATAGATTTTTTTGGGATTGTAAAATATATATTTCTAGGCACCTGGTTGTAGAGAAAGGCAGGTTGCAGAAACTCCTTTGTTCAGGAGTATTCCAGGAAACGATGTATGGCTTAACCCTCATGCTGGTGGTGGCTAGTTTTGCCATTTCAAAATGATACAAAAAAGGTGAAAAATGACTGAAACCCTGGCACATGTGTACTCATCTATAAGTACTCTGTGAGAGCTTTCTAATGAATACCAACATGACAGGGTTAAGAAGGTTTTCGGAAATCTTTGCATCCTTATGCTTTGGACTAAAGTAGCCTCAGCATTGGAAGGGTTAATGCACATTTTCCTGGGTTACACCAGAGACTTCCTCTCATCTATGTCTCCGGTTACACCAGCAAATGAATTAGGTATCAGTTGATGTTGTGTGATATGATAAGGCCTAAAAAAAAGTTGTTTGTTTCCTGTAACCCTACCCTAACAAGTTTTGATTCAAAAGAAAAATCCCTACCAAAAGTTTTTTCCGCCCTCCCAACTCCCAAGTAACGTGAAACATGTATAAATCACCCATATTAGACAAAAAAAAATAATCCCCCCCCCAAAAAAAAAAAAGAATTCTGACCTACCTACCTAACTATCTACCCTTTTTTCAGACCGTTACAGGAAACAAACAATATTTTTTTCTTGGCCTTAGTTGATATTGTGTGATATAATAAGTGGATATGTCACTACTGTAGGGCATAGATTCACAAACAATTGAGGAGACAAAATCAATCTAGTTTAGGACGGTTTTCACTTCAGAGAGAGAAGTTCCAGATTTATTGCGTTCGGGGTTATCGCCACTGCTTACCTTTAAAGGTAATCATGATTTATAGGTTTGTTTTTCACCCTCTACGATAATGTACGTAAATGTACGTAAAGAGGCTTTCGTAATTCATTAGTTGTTATTGTGCCCATAGAAGTTTATTAGGTAGTCTGAACCATCCGTATGTGTGATTTGATGTAACTACAATGAGAAAACAATTATTTAAACTATTTATCAGTGTCTAGTTGGTCAGCGCAGTACAATAGGAGCTGAGTGATAGTCACCTAGCCATTGTTCTACCCTTTCATGCCTGGAGATCTACTTGACTCTGTCGTCTGGACCTATCAGGCCTATGATACTTATGGGAATAAATTAGTAATCAATCCTTAGTTCACATAGTATTTGAAGGAGAGTTGGTGGTGGGATACTGTTCAACATTTCCTTTTCGCCGATTCCCCCCCCCCCCCCCCCCCCCCCCCCAATTATTTTTTTTTAAATCTGGTAACTGACATCCAGTTTGTATGTTTTGGGCATCAGGTACATAAATGGTTTAACCCTTACGCTGCGGGTGGGTAATTTGGCCGTTACAAATGATGCAAAATACCTGGAAAATGACTGAAACCCTGGCACATGTGTACTCATCTATAAGTACTCTGTGAGAGCTATCCAATGAGTACCAACATGACAGGATTTAGATGATTTTCAAAAATCTTTGCGCCCTTATACTTTTGACGAAAGTAGCCTCAGCATTGGAAGATCACCTTAGCTAACACTTGCTACATCAAAAGAACAGCTCCCCTGGCAGTGCAAACACTCCATGACTTAGGTGCATGCAGCCCATTGGTGGAATGCCATCACGTATCTCTATCATGATATAAAATGAAAGCAGGTACTTTAACCCTTCCAATGCTGAGGCTACTTTCGCCCTATATACAAGGACGCAAAGACTTTTGGAAGCCATCTAAAGCCTGTCATGTTGGTATACATTGGATAGCTCTTGCTGAGTACTAGTTCTCAGATGAGTATACCCATGTGTCATGGTTTCAGTCATTTTTTGATGTTTTTTTTTCATCATTCTGTATTGGCTTGTAGGCTTGAAGTTTTGTTATCGAGCCTTACATTTGTAATGTGTGGCAGTTTGAATTATGTGTTTACTAACTTTTGTCTGACACAGACCAATGAGTCATACACAGTGCCCCTGGACCTCAAAACATGGGTGTCCTAATAAGTTACCCTTTATACACTAGCAGACATCACTGTCTAAGATAAAGACCTGAATTATACTTACGTTGAATAAATACAATGATATGAAATCAGCCGGTCAACCTCAACAGGCTAGGCTGGCTGTGGCAAATAGCCCAGAAGTCGCGTTCTGTGCATATTGGCGTGCAAGTTTCTCTGTAATGTAAACGATAAGAGAGCCCTCATTGGTCTTTGTCTCCCTGTGGCATCACATTGGGGCCATATTCAAGACCCCTGGCATAGCCAGACCTTCACTATAGCACATATAGTAATTGGTCTCTCGCTACACATCCATTCTTTTATTCATCTTAAGTTCATAGAATTAGTATAAAATCACTATGTAGTGTGGAAAGTAACCATTCAGTCAATAGGAATATTTCACATAAGGATGACCCCCCTTCCCATTGGGGTGGGGCAAGTTGCTGCAACTGGTGTGGCTAAGTCCCTATCACTAGCACAACACATCAGCAGAAAGCAGCTTCATTATTATCACCTAATCTAATCTAATTTGCCTATTGCATCTGGAGTGCACATTGAACACATGATCTAACAACCTAAAAGAGAAATAATTGAGAAATATTTGGAAGAGATCATTTTATATGATTAGAACTACATCTTTCTCTCACATTGTTGTTAACTGTTCATTTGTGTCTGAGTCGGAGTAGGGTAGCATAATGTACGCTGATGATGTTAATGGTTTAACCCTTATGCTGCTGGTGGCTAATTTGGTCAATACAAAATGATGCAGAAAACTTTATAATTCACCTAAACCCTGTCACATTGGTACTCATTTGAGAGTACTCAGTGAGGGCTTTCCAATGAATACCAACAAGGCAGGGTTTAAATGTTTTTCAAAAATGTTTGCGTTCTTTTGCTCTGGATGAAAGTATAGCCTTAGCATTGAAAGGATAGCCTTAGCATTGAAAGGGTTAATTGTTTTATTTTGAATTGTTCATTGAAAGTTTTGTTGCAGAGTGTACACTATGCAGACCTGAATGGGTTAAGTGGGTGATTTTAGTTTGTTATTGAAGAAAGCAGTCCATCTTTTACGGTCCAGATGACTCCAGTTTGCGAGGCTTGAATGTTATTGCAATGAGAGAGAGAGAGAGAGAGCAGATCCAGGTATAGACACGGTTGACTGGGATTTATAGGTTGGTGTACGATTGTTGGTGGCGGTATAAAGCATACCCTTGGCTACCCCAGCCGGGACAGAACTGCGCTGTAGGTTGTTCAGTCACTCCAGTTAGAACCAGCCCTGGAGGAGAAGGAGTAAGAGCTAGATGGGGCAGGCGCTTTGAGGATCTTCTACCGCTGTGAATCCTCTTGCTATGCAGTGCTAAGGACAATTATCTAAGGACAGTCGTTGAGGACAACATTAAACTTAGGAGTGGCATCTGAGGAGTGCAAAATATAACTGGAGCAGAAAGACAATTGGTGACTTCTGCATCCCAACACTATTCCTCACAGTGGTTAAAAAGACAATATTTCTCCTACGGTATGCGCAGGAAAGTGCCATAAACCGACAACTTTTATTTAACTGTTGGCTCTATATTCAAAATATAAGTACACTTGAGCGTGAATCAATTGATATGATATTTTCTTCATAAATAGCAAATTAAATTTTAACTACACTGACAAAAACTGCCGCAAATTTTGTCAAAAGATTAAGAAATATAGGATCAAGAGCTTTTACAAGATCGCTAAAAAAGAACCATGGCTAGATTAAACCCCACATTTGCACTGGAAGACATCAAGGACCTATCACCAGAAATCTGCTGGTCGAGAACCGTCAAATATAAGGGCATGCGTAGGTTCTCTAAGAATATCTACTGGGGCCTGGACAGCTTGGGGCGAGAGCGGTCGGGAAGTGTCGGAGAGAGGGAGCGCAGGAGGAGCAGCTACTTCCTGTACGCTAACAACGCCATGGCCGATGCCATCAGGCAGAAATTGTTGTATGAAGGCGGAATTAAGAGGGGTAGCATTGATATTGATTACGGAATTAAGAGGGGTAGCATCGATACCGGTGACGCAATAAAGAGGGGTAGCATCGATACCAGTGAAGGAATAAAGAGGGGTAGCATCGATACCAGTGAAGGAATAAAGAGGGGTAGCATCGATGCTGATATGATGCCAATAGGTGGCTTTGTTATGAAGATCGACACTGCAGACCGAAGACGTAGCAGCAACTTATTGGATAGTGACAATCCCCAGATCAGCATCGTCAAGCAGAAAGCATTGAATAAAGGCGATACAAAGGCAGAGGAAGGGAAGAAAAATGACTCGGAAAAGATGGGCATGGCCAGTGCCAATGTGAATCACGGCGATACAAAGATAGATGAAAGGAAGAAAAGTGACCTGGAAAAAAAGGAGATGGACAGTGCCAGAGTGAATCATGGCGATACAAAGACAGATGAAGGGAAGAGAAGTGACTTGGAGATGGAGATGCCCAGTGCCAAAGTCGAAACCTTGGAGATAACAACCTACCCTGTTATAAAGATATACCCAGCTGGGGCTGAGGATGATAAATGTAGGTAGAACCTTAACAGGTTTTTTCTCATTGTTATTTAAGTACTTTTATGTATTGTGAATGTGTTTTCCAATGATGGGAAGAAGTATTCATACATGAAATGGGTCATGATAATCAAAGTATCTTCTATACTCAGGTATCAAATCTCTTTCTATACCTATAGATTTGAGTATACATAAGCCTTCACAATTTGTATCATTTTCCTTCGCCTTTGATTTATTTTCATTGGTTATTAGTAGTTTTAACATTCTGTTTGCTTTGAAATTCGTTTTCAGATCACCAAAATATGCAAACAACTGCTATTAGGTTTTATCATAGGATTATTTTGGAATTTTAGGGGGGAACATGTATTCTAAAGATTTTGTGCTATTTATGCACCTTTATATTTCCATATCTTATCCTATGTGTGTAGAATTTGTTTATCTCTTCTAAAACAGACTGGAGAAATAGGTTACATCTTCTGTAGTATCTTCTGACTGTACTTTTCTCTCTTTTGAGGCCATGATTTATATGTCTCTGGTCTAGCAAGCCCAGACTTCCTGAATGTGTCTGGCTATAGAATTGTTTCTGCATGGTGCTGCTCTCTGGTGGTGAAGTCAGAAACTAATTATCAGAATGCCTCTTGTATGTTCTTGATGTTGCTCCAGGCTGGCAGTGTAGGGGCCATGACAGTAGTTGATTGAGTTAGGCTATAATTAGCCACCTTTAGATGTTCTGATCCACTATGCAGGGATTTCATATCTGACACGGTCTCTAGTTAGCCAATTACCCTGAAAAAATGCAGGATAATGCTTTGATAATACGTAGGATATACATTTGGAATGAAGCTTTCATTTGAAAAAAATAAACATGGAGTGATGTTGACTTGGTTCTGATTGACAATCTTTTGTTTTAAAATTTTTCAAAAGATGTTTTCTTATAAGAAATATCAGCAACACAGTGAGTCTAGCTACTTCAGCGATATAGGATTTAACCAATCATTTCTCGGGGCCCATGTGAGAGGGGAACTTAAGATATATCTCTTGGACTTGACCTTTATCATGGTGAGGTGCAGGTTTCAACTGGTCATTTATGCAAATGTTACACGTTTTAAATGGTCATTTATGCATGTTGGACAGGTTTCATATGGTCATTTATGCAAATGGCTAAAATTGACCCAATGAACCCCAGTGTTCACTATATATATGCAAACTTTTTATGCACACAGGTGTATACTTAGGGCAAAAACTTTTATGAGGTTTTTCTTAAATGTGATTATCAACACTTCATGTTTATCTGTAATCACTTTGATTTTTTATTCCTATTATGTTATGGTATATTACAATTTAGTCTTTATGTAAAATACAGATCTCATGGAAATAAAAAAACACACATCTAGTTCCAGTATGTGAGACCTCTATTGGGAGTATGTGGTACTAAAGAGTTAGGTCTAAATATTTCTGATAAATGGCCACTTAATGAAACTCTACAAAATCCGAAAATTGAATTCTTATATAGGTTGTGACTGGATATGGACTTATCGGTAAGATTTTATGGGTTACTTTGTATACTACACAAATAACTTGGTAATACAGCATAGTTGAAAAGAGGTTTGCAGGAAAGATATTGGCTAATTTTCAATTAACACTTATCCAGTTATATGACTGTTATTGGCATCACTATAATTATGATACCAATCCTAATTCTATGCTTTAGCACCCTTATGAAAGTGACTGGTATTTATTAATTTCCATACATTCCATTTCACCTTTTCATTACCATATATGGTAACTGACCGTTGCCTGTGTTGTAAAGCAGCCTGGTAAAATGAACCCACATATCAAACTTCCTGGTCAGCTTAGCCAGCCCTCTCCCTTATTATGATGCTATATGAAATGTATAATATATACATATATATATATATATGTATATATATATATATATATATATATATATATATATATATATATATATATATATATATATATATATATATATATATATATGTATATATATATATATATATATATATATATATCTATATATATATATATATATATATATATATATATATATATATATATATATATATATATAAACACTGAATAGATGATGAGATATCCTGGGTCGCCTGATCGATACTATTTGATGCCATCCCTACTTATGATTTATCCTATTCATATTTTCCAAATTGTCCTTTCAACAAAAATGCCTATAAATTATTTAAGTTGTGTTTGTGTGTATCACTTGGAAATGAATATTTATCCGATTGGAGAATTATCGATATTTGTTTTAGTTTTGTTGAAAAAGGATATTTGATAGTTAAATGTCTGTGTGTCTTAATCCGTTCTATTTCCTTGGCTTAGTACCATGGGGGTAATTATTATTGATTTTGCCTGTCTTGTTCTTGTTCTCTGGTGGTGATATGGGACTAGAATGCGGCAGAGGAGATTAAGTCTAGATTGACTGGGGATGAATAAGCAGCAGAGGTCCTATGAACAGGACGGCTCTGCTGGTTATATCGCCATATCCAGTACATCTCACCATAAAGTACAATAAACCTGTGATAGCGTCTGAGAGTAGTGAGCTTGCACTTGGCTTAGAGACTCCTCATCCATGGCTATCTGTTTATGGCTTAACTCAGGGGTTACTCTAATCTTGCTGCTGCTTATAAAGGCCAAAAAAAAAAGAAGAAAAAATGAAAGAAAAAAAAGCCTACCAACCGACCCTTTTTTGGGGGGGGGTTTGTAACCACAAACATAACATTTTTTTTTTGGCCTTATTTATCCTCTTCATGCTTGAAGATTTTATGGGCAAGTGGTGCCTAGACTGATAACACTTGTAATTGAAATGGTTTTGGAACTAAGGAAATGTTCACAAAATATTGGCAAAATTTAAGTTCTTTTTTATCAATTATTTTACAAAATTAAATATTCGTCCCAAAAAATGTTCTGAAAAGAGACAGGATTTTAAAAAAAGTTGTTGTTTTTGTTTTGTTTTTAGCCTACAGGCATGACGAGTGAGGGTTGGTTGTTGAGAAAAATTAGTAAGAATTCTCACAGGATAAATGTGACTTGGGTACAAGTTAAGCACTGAATTTTAGAGCCAGGAGCACACGACTCTGGCACGGTACCATATATAGTTATTAGAGGCTCCCCGGCACATGGACACAAATCACCTTTATTCTATTAACCCATATCTTGGAGCATGAGGTGGAAGTGAAGGAGGATTTGTGAGGTGATGTGATGACTGGGAAGTAGAGGATATTCTTGCCTCATCGTCAGACTAGAGGATTGGCTAAGACTCCCATAACCAGGGATCGATTTAAGAAAAAGATTCTGGTCGGTTTTCGGGCGATCTCATATGATAAATGATAGTCAGTCTTGGGTCGGCTGGACAAATTTCAGGGCGTGAATACCGCCCGGACACCCACTTAAGTCAAACCCTGATAACTGACCTAGTATTTCTCCTGCTTTCTGAGGGAACCCTTAGAAGAAATTTTGGATGGTTACCAAATATAGCTGAAACTCCAAATGCAACGTCTGTTTATTATTAAGTTTTTCCACTCCAAAAAGTTTGGGATAATTCTCAGATATTCTTGGACTGATTTTTCTGAAAAAAGCACTGTGGTTGGGTGTTTGAAAGTTTTCAATCCACCTCACAGTATTCGACTCCATTTCAATCTCCACTTCCATGAAGGCCTAGTTAATGATGAGATTTTTGTTCTCCAATTATGTGGACACTCAGGTCATCTACTGAATAAATATGAATCCTCAGCTTTACAGCTGTTCTTTTAGATCTGAATTCATTTAAGCCTGTGGTGCCCACAAAAACCTTATTATCTTAGTGGTATTGTTTTTATTAAGATATCTTTTTGAAAATGTGTGAAGAGGAAATGTTAATCAGCATTTTAGCGTGCACGTGATGCTTGGCGAGCAGGAAAATAAGCAAAAAAGCCTTCTAGCAACAAATCTCCTTCAAAAGTGTATTAATTCATATTTTACTGCTAAAACGATTTTCAAAGAAAGCATATATCCAGATGATACTGTTCTAAAGGGACACCTGGCATGAAAAGGTTAATGTATTTAGATAATCAATTTTAACTCATTTAAGTTATGAGCAGTTAGGCAGCAAAAGAAAGCCATGTCAATCACTATACTACAATCATGGATTGTCAAAGTCCTAACTATTCTCACGTCATATTCTGATGATCCCAGTTCTCCAATTACTCATACTGAAACCAAAATCTGTCTCTGGCTTTATGTAAACCACATATATTTTACTCTTCCTCTCAGCTTTCATATTCAGTATTTGCTTCTATTCTCTGCCATAATATGATATCAACGATGAGGAATCAACAGAATTGTTAGGGACGCAGGGACGGATGCCATGGCAACATGAGTTCATTCCTCCATCTGTAATGATGTAATAAGTCTAAATAACAGGAAATGAGTATGATATGTAAGATGGCATTTTCTGTATTGTTACGTCGCTAATTAGCCCAATTGTAAACCTGATATGTCATATTCAAACTCCCCACTTATACTGGAAGATCTAGTACGGGTAATTGGGTATTGAACAGTACTATATTTGGATGAGACATGTAACTTGATACAAATATTAATTGAGAGGGTGAAGATGTAAGTTATGAAATGCAACAATATAGTATGGATCAAAATTATTTATTTTCATTTTAACTGGGTAACGCTAATTCTATTTTCGTCCTAGACACAAGGACGCAAAGATTTTGAAAAACATCTAAACCCTGTCATGTTGGTATTCATTGAAAAGCTCTTGCTGACTACTCTCAGATGGGTGCCCATGTGCCAGGGTTTTGGTCATTTTTCAGGTTTCTTTCATCGTTTTTTGATTGGACAAACTAGCCACCAGCTGCATAAGGGTTGAAATGTCATATTTGGTTTAGAAAGGTGTTTTATCCCTCATAGAATGCCAATGCATTATTATCCTCCTAGTAACTACGTATTGATGTTTCCTTTAGTTTGTGTGTCTTGATAAAGGGAGTCATACTATTGGCTGTTTGTCCCTGTCAATGATGTGATATCATTTTCTATTTTCTTTTTGTTAGTTATTTCAGATACCCCTTTCTGAGGCCTTGATCACCCCAACAAAGCAACTATGTCTCTCCCTTTTCATGGGAGACATTGTCTCTGGTAGTTTGTGTTTGGGTCAGTGTCTAAACTTAGCTGCAAGATACCTCAAAAATAGCTTGATGAGAACTTGCCATATTTTTAGGGAACATTTCTTATGGCATGAATTTAACTGATTAGATTATGGTGACCTTTGATTTGTTTTTAACCCTAATGCTGCTGGTGGCTAATTTGATCAATACAAAATAATGTGAAAAAAGCTGAAAAATAACTGATAACCCTGGCAAATGGGTACTCATCTGAGAGTACTCGATGAGAGCTTTCCAATGAATACCAAGATGATAGGGTTTAGATGATTTTCAAAGATTTTGAGTTGTTGTGCCTCAGTCTCAGCACTGAAAGGGTTAAGGGAATTTTTTTCTGGATGTATTGGATCTCGATTCCTTTGCTGGTCCGAACTTGCTTGTCTGACACAGCTAGTATGATAGTGTTCAATTGATTCTCTATGCTGAGTCTTAAACACAAGTTTTGTGAAGGATTTCTGTTAGGGGGTCGGTCGGAAAAGGGCCGCATTATTGACAACATGGATTGATTCTCCCCTGGACGTGGCAGGAGGTGATTGGCTTTGCCCTTCTCTTGTTTCATAACATGTCGACTGTGTTTGTCATCTGTTTACCGTAAAACTGTTTACATAATACATGGTTCCCTGTGTCACTTCCCCTGACTACACTAGTGATTGACAGATCAATATGTATGGCAGCATGTAACGCTAGAATCCCTGCATGATGAGAAGGAGTACCGGTCAGTGGTGGTCAGTAGTGACCAGCAGCATAATGACCAGTGTCTAGAGCAGTCTAGTTAACGTGATGCTGTGCTAGTAGTAGGAATAACATCTGCTATTGACCCCTGAGATAACAGTACATGCGTTCTCGCTATTCTCTCTATCAACCAGCGATAGCAGTGACAGCGTCAGCCAGTGCAGCAACTTCAAAATAGGTTGATCAGCAGCTCTATGTACTGTAGTAAAGCGGGGCACTGTGACCTACTTGCGTTGGCAGCAGCATTGAACAGCTAACGAGTAGCTGCGACGAGGAGCGAGAGGGAGTGTGAGTAAGCGAGACTTGCTGTGTGTGTGTGTGCTGTGTTAGTGTGCAGCTGGCTGAGTGAAGCAGCAGCAGCAGGGAAGGATCGGCCATTAGGTCTACCAGGGATAGCGGCTGCAGTCCTCCTCCTCTCAGCTGCGGCATGTTTAATTCACGCTTGGACGATAAGATCATGCCGGCAGATCACTTCGTAGCCAGACAAAGAGACTCAGGTAGGAAGCTCCTTCTCATTGGGTACTCCTCTACCCCACTCGGGTCAAAGGTCACAGACACGACTCTTGGCGTTGTTAGGTTTTCACCCATCCCCCTATCATGTTCCTCCTTCCTGGACCCTCTATATGATCCCAAGCCCCGTTTCTCACACAATACAGGATGTCCAATTGCTCTATAGTCCCTCACAAAGGAAATTATGTTTAACCATAAAGTAAATCTTGATATCGTGAAAATTTTATAATTGGTATTTGTGTCAATGCCCCTAGTGTTCTATATGCCAGTCTCAATCAATGTAAACTGTACAAACTTTGATTTTCTGTATAGATACAGCATAATTGTTAGGTTTTTCTCTATGTGACAGTACAAAGAGTAAGTTGGTGTAATAGGTATAGTGTGTGCACAGGTATAACCCAGCCCTCTATTAGCTGACTAATGCTGAGCTCAGATATTGTTTGAAAGGATATGGCTTTGTTCCGAAGCCAGCAGCTTACATGTACAGAGGGCGCAGACAAGAGGGAAAGGTTTAACAACCCCCTCCCCATTCTCTACGATCCTTATCTACCGCTTTAGCTATAATCTTCTAGGATAAGTCAGAATGTCAGTCCTAGAGAGTCTGTCTTCAGAAGGGGGAAGGATTGTCATCAAAACACATAATCTAGCTGTTATTACCTTTGAAGCTAGTGTTCCAAAGCGCCCTCTACTGACAGACTTCAGAGTTATAAGTTGTCCTCCTAGAGGGCACTTACTCTCTTTCTCTCTGAATGGGGCACTTAGTTGCTTGAGTCAAAATAAGAGGATTTTTACCGTGCACTTGTTAGATTTAAATAACGCATTAATCAGTAAGAGTTCCTGAAGAATTGTCATCTGTATCTTTTATTCTTGAGACAATATCTCTGGAATTGTTAGTAATTTTATAAAGTATTTGAAGGAGGATTGTTGGTAATGTTCCGATGAACATTTCTCTTTCAAATATTTCTTCCACTATGCTTTTGCTGCACCGATTTAACTAAAATCGTCAGGCTGTCTTTGCCGCAGAGATCATGAATGGGATGAGCATGAGGAACTTTTCCGCATTCTCTCCCTCACCCTCTCTTGCCCCCTATATTATTCACACCTACTCAGGGTCTGACACTTATATTTCAGGCTAGGGCCCCGAAAGGTCTTTCAATAAAAATAAGTGGTCAAGAACAGGATTTCTGGTTATAATACATACTATTCTGGGCCCCTAGTCAAAAAATCTAGGGGCCCACAGCAAAATCTAGGGGCATATGCCCCTGGGAAAGTCAAACCGTTCTACTAAGAAATCCAGAACTGGACAATTTTAACACCCCACTGCTCGGCCACTGGTCTGAGAGTACGGTATTAGTTCACCCAACCTCAAGTAATAGAGCTTGGCAAAGCTGGGATTGTTCAAGCTTCAATGTTAAGACCTAGGATTATCCCAAAATATGCTCAATAATCCCAAGTAATCCTACCTTTGTTCCCCAAGGGTGGGTGGTCTGTGTTTAACACATAAACAAGTGGAAGTTGAGCGGTTTCACTGGACCCATCACGAAATGACACACTATTCATGTGAATAAATCAAAGCTATAGCATAATTCATTTCTTGGAAGTCTGTCACTTGATCTATATAACCGACCAACCTACCCTATTTTTTTCCACCCATTACAGGAAACAAACAATTTCTTTTTTTAGGCCTAATATTCCAGTGGAAGTTGGACAGTCTCACAGGAATTATTTACTAAATGACACTATTCATATATGTAAATCAAAGCTAAAGCATAATTCATTTCTTGGAAGTATGTCACTGGATCACTATACTCCGGGATACAGGATTCAGGATTTGCAAGATAGATACATAACTGTATGTGGAGTTATAACTGTATATTAGTCCAGACTTAGCTGTTCAGTAGGTAGATGTGTACCTTTATGTAGATCCATGTAAATGTGCATTAGCCTTGACTTACATGTAGATACATGCCTTTACACATCTGTTTGAATGTAAATCTGCCCTTACTTACCAGTGTATCCCAGGTAGAAATATACCTGTACATACATTTTCCAATATATATATATATATCTACACTTACCAGTAAAAAGTTAATTATAGCTCATCCATGCTTGTAATATTCAAATGTATATCTGCTTTACATAACAGTTTTTGCGAGGTACAAATCTATGTGTACGTACTTATTTGAATGTACATCTACCCTTTCTTACCTATACAAACGTAATGGTACATTATATATACCTCTACATGCATATTTAAATATACATGTAGATACTGTCTTTATGGTAGATATTGTATTAGGCTACTGTCGCCCAAAGTTCAAGGATGGAAAGATTATTGAAAACCAATTCTAAACCCTGCCATGCTGGTATTCATTGGATAGCTCTTGCCGAGAACGTTCAGATGAGTACCCATATGCCAGGTTTGCGGTCACATTTCAGGTTTTTTGCATCATTTTGTATTCTCCAAATTAGCCACCAGCAGCATAAGGTTTAGATAACATATAGAAGTACATTGTGTAAAGACGCACCTGTACCTGGTAATTAGAGTGTTAACCCTTCCAATGCTGAGGCTACTTTCGTCCAAAGCACAGGGATGCAAAGATTTTTGAAAATCAACCAAACCCTGTCATGTTGGTATTCATTGGATATCTTCCGCTGAGTACTCTCAAATGAGTACCCATTTGCCAGGTTTTCGGTCACATTCCAGGTTTTTTGCATCATTTTGTATTGGCCAAATTAGCCACCTGCAGCATAAGGTTTAGAGGATGTTTTGTAGTACACTGTGTAAATACACACCTGTACCTGGTAATTGGAGTGTTAAAGCTCTCAGCCCTGGCTGGCTTTCTACCTGTTCAGCAGGTAGATATTAGATACCTGTATGTGCAGGTGGCATGCAATCCATGTGTACCATTTCATGCTGAATGTCTCCATCAGCCTGACATAGAACACCTGCGAGTATCAACATACATTGACACTATGAGACAGAATATCTCTACAATAGCACTCTCCCACCATGTGCACTCATAGCTTACCTTATTAACCCTTCCAATGCTGAGGCTACTTTCATCCAAAGTACAAGGACGCATATTCTACCCAGCCCTCTATTAGCTGACTAATGCTGCTCAGATATTGTTTGAAAGGATATGGCTTTGTTCCGAAGCTAGCAGCTTACATGTACAGAGGGCGCAGACAAGAGGGAAAGGTTTAACAACCCCCTCCCAATTCTCTACGATCCTTATCTACCGCTTTAGCTATAATCTTCCAGGATAAGTCAGAATGTCAGTCATAGAGAGTCTGTTTTCAGAAGGGGGAAGGATTGTCATCAAAACACATAACCTGTTATTATCTTTGAAGCTAGAGTTCCAAAGCGCCCTCCACTGACAGACTTCAGAGTTATAAGTTGTCCTCCTGGATTATAGAGGGCACTTACTCTCTTTCTCTCTGAATGGGGCACTAAATAGTTGCTTCAGTCAAAATAGGAGGATTAAATAACGCATTAATCAGTAAGAGTTCCTGAAGAATTGTCATCTGTATCTTTTATTCCTCAGACAATATCTCTGGAATTGTTAGTAATTTTACAAATTATTTGAAGGAGGATTGTTGGTAATGTTCTGATGAACATTTCTCTTTCAAATATTTTTTCCACTATGCTTTTGCCGTAAAGATTTAACCCAAATCGTCAGGCTGTTTTGGCCACAGCAAACATGAATGGGTTGAGGGGTGTCCACATTCCCTCCCTCACCCTCTCATTCCCCCAATATTATTCACACCTACTACGAAATCCAGAACTGGACTATTTTAAGACCCCACTGCTCGTTTAGAGAGTATTAGTTCACCCACCCTTATGTAATAGAGCTTGGCAAAGCTGGGATTGTTCAAGGTTCTGTGTTAAGTCCTAGGATTATCCCAAAATATCCTCAATATCCCAAGTAATCCTACCTTTGTTCCCCAAGGGTGGTCTGTGTATAACATATAAACATGTGGAAGTTGAACGGTTTCACTGGACCCGTCATGAAATGACACACTATTCATGTGAATAAGTCAAAACTATAGCATAATTCATTTCTTGGAAGTCTGTCACTTGTTCTATATAATATTCCAGTGGAAGTTGGAAAGTCACAAGAATTATTTACTCAATGACACTATTCATATATATAAATAAAAGTTATAGCATAATTCATTTCTCGGAAGTATGTCACTGGATCACTATATATACTCCGGGATACAGGATTCAGGATTTACAAGATAGGTACATAACTGTATGTGGAGTTATAACTGTATATTAGCCCAGACTTAGTGGTCAGTAGGTAGATGTACCTGTACGTAGATCCATATAAATGTGCATTAGCATTGACTTACCTGTAGATACATGCCTTCTATGTATATCTGCCCTTATTTAGTGGTGTTCGCTGGGTAGAAACATACCTGTACACACATATTTCAATGTATATCTACCCATACCATTTAAAAGGTAATGGTAGATTATCCTGTACATAATATTAATATGCATTTCTGTTTTACATAACAGTTTTTGTGAGGTACAGATCTATCTGTGCATACATATTTGAATGTATATCTGCCCTCCTACATGCATATTTCAATATATTTTTGCCCTAATTAACCTGTTTAGAGGCAAAAGAGGGTGAGAGGTACATGTAGATATTGTCTTTATGGTAAATATTGTATTAGGCTACTGTCATCCAAAGTTCAAGGATGCAAAGATTATTGAAAACCATCCAAACCCTGTCATGCTGGTATTCATTGGATAGCTCTTGCTGAGTACTCTCAGATGAGTACCCATATGCCAGGTTTTCAGTCACATTTCAGTTTTTTTGCATCATTTTGTATCATTTGGCCAAATTAACCACCAGCAGCATAAGGTTTAGATAACGTATAGAAGTACATTTTGTAAATACACACCTGTACCTGGTAATAAGAGTGTTAACCCTTCCAATGCTGAGGCTACTTTCGTCCAAAGCACAAGGATGCAAAGATTTTTGAAAATCAACCAAACCCTGTCATGTTGGTATTCATTGGATAGCTTCTGCTGAGTACTCTCAAATGAGTACCCATTTGCCAGATTTTCGGTCACATTCCAGGTTTTTTGCATCATTTTGTATTGGCCAAATTAGCCACCAGCAGCATAAGGTTTAGAGGATGTTTTGTAGTACACTGTGTAAATACACACCTGTACCTGGTAATTGGAGTGTTAAAGCTCTCAGCCCTGGCTGGCTTTCTACCTGTTCAGCAGGTAGATATTAGATACCTGTATGTGCAGGTGGCATGCAATCCATGTGTACCATTTCATGCTGAATGTCTCCATCAGCCTGACATAGAACACCTGCGAGTATCAACATACATTGACACTATGAGACAGAATATCTCTACAATAGCACTCTCCCACCATGTGCACTCATAGCTTACCTTATTAACCCTTCCAATGCTGAGGCTACTTTCATCCAAAGTACAAGGACGCATATTCTTTTGAAAACCATTTAAACCCTGTCATGTTGGTATTCATTGAAAAGCACTCGCTGAGTACTCTCGGATGAGTACCCATTTGCCAGGGTTTCAGTCATTTTTCATTTTTTGTATCATTTTGTATTGACCAAATTAGCTACCAGCAGCATAAGGGTTAACACTAGGCATCATCTCTACAGAGACATGATAGTACAAGAGGTAGTCAGATGTTTGTTATGATTGCATTCATTCATTATTAGTCCAGTTGCCAAAATTTTGGAGCTTGTATTTTATTAAGATGGGTAACTTAATGCGTTCAGCTTCCTTAGAACAACAAGCATTTTAGCATGGGATGGTTGTCTTCAACCTATTTGCTGAGGCCTGACACTGGTCCTCTTCAGATCACTATATGCAAGCAGGCTCTTTTATCAGACTCCTTGTTCTCCAGATCTCTCTTTTTCTTAACCCTTCTGATGCTGAGGTTACTTTTGTTCAATGCTCGAAAAAAGCAAAAAAGAATGAAAATCATCTAAACCCTGTCATGTTGGTATTCAATGGAAAGCTCTCGCTGAGTACTCTCATATGATTACCCATTTGCTAGGATTTCGGTAATTTGTCAGCTTTTTGTCATCATTTCATGTTGACCAAATCAGCAACCAGCAGTGAGAGGGTTAAGGCTAATACTCTCAAATCCATCACACCAAAACATTTAGGATTTTTGGAACTTACTTTCAATATTTTCTGTATTTATTGATATTTGAAAAAATCCAACCTGTCTTGATAGTCCACTAGATAGTAATCTTGTTGGTATAGGAGGTTTTTAACTCAAAGGGGCATTCACCTTGCATATACGTTTAAGTTGACAGGTTGCACTTTATGTGGCAGACACAACCTGGTCCATATATATTCTAGAAAAAAATGATGTTATGGAAATGCCACAAAAATACACCCCAGAAGTTGTTTACATGTAGGGGATGTGTCCATGAGATTGAGAGCTGAGGCGTTGGGCTAAATATACCACTACTGGGCTCCGAACTAGCTGGTATTTGTCCCACGTTTAAGTTCACACGCAGATGATACTGTGAAAACTCTACTGTCTGTGTCGGAGAAGATGTGTTAGCTGCTGTCAGCAGTGCAAGATGGCTTATCTGTGTTGTCCTCACCAAGGGGTGGAGGTTTTGTAGGAAATCCTGACATTGTATGGACATTTTGCCAGGAGATGCTAGGAGTTATGAGCTATAACATGCAAAGGTTCACAGACAATGGTAAGAAGAGTTTTGAATGTTTCTTTTCTCCCGATTTCTGCATACCCAATACCCTATCCATTTGTCAGTAACTGATTCTTAATTGTGTCAGGTTTATTGCAGATACACAATTTCATAATTCATTCATTTCAATGATCATTTTTTTAAAAGAACTATTATGGGATTGGACCGTATTGTTATGAACATGCATAGATTTCAAATAGTGAGGTATGGTTGTATACTTAGAATTATATATGTGTTTATATTTGTTTAAACATTCATTCAGGGTTTGCCATTAGATGAGTACCACATATAACACTTTTCTGATAGAGGTTAATTATCCTGTGAAATGGTAAGTAAAGGGTAGATGCTACCCCTAGTAGAAGGTGTGTATTACCACTAGTAAAGTGTGGATGACATCCATAAAAGGTGGTGGAATACTAGCCCCAGGTGAATGGTTGACACTACCTATAGAATGGTGAACACTACTATAGATGGCTGAATACTATCACTAGTAGAGGTTGAATACTACCACTAGTAGGGTGGACACCACTCCCTGTAGATGGCTGAATACTACCACTAGTAGAGGCTGAATACTACAACTATTGGAGGCTGAATACTACCACTAGTACAACTTGAATACTATCACTAGTAGAGGTTGAATACTACCACTAGTAGAGGTTGAATACTACCACTAGTAAAGGCTGAATACTACCACTAGTAGAGGTTGAATACTACCACTAGTAAAGGCTGAATACTACCGTGACTAGTAGAGGCTGAATACTACCCCTGTTAGATGGTATGTTTCCATATTGAGTATGGCCTTGTGGCCTAGCATGTCCTGTTAGAAGTAATCAATTTAAAGTGATGACTGAGTGAGTGGCTTAATCCATGGAGCTCTGATGTGTTTATACCAGCAGAACATGAGTGACTAACTGCCAGAGGTAGTGAGATAACTGACTCACTGACATTGGCCCAGAGATGACACAAGATCATCCTCTGTCTAGTATTCACTAGCAAGTCCAAGACAGTCAGGTAATAAGATAACTGACTCACCAACATAGGCCCAGAGATGAGCAAGATCATCCTCTGGCTAGTATTTACTAGTAAGCCAAAGACAGTCAGGTAATAAGATAACTGACTCACTGACAGAGGCCCAGAGATGAGCAAGATCATCCTCTGTCTAGTGTTTACTAGTAAGCCAAAGACAGTCAGGTAATAAGATAACTGACTCACTGACAGAGGCCCAGAGATGACATGAGATCATCCTCTGTCTAGTATGTACTAGTTAGCCAAAGACAGTCAGGTTATAAGATAACTGACTCACTGACAGAGGCCCAAAGATGAGACAAAATCATCCCCTGTCTAGTATGTACTAGTTATCCAAAGGCCAACTGGTGATAAGATAACTGACTCACTCACATATAAAGCCCAGAAAAGAGATAAGGTCATCCTCTGCCTAGTATTTACTAGTAGCTGGTAATAAGATAACCAACTCTCTCTTAGAAGTCTAGAGTTGAGAGATGATCATTGTTTATCAAGTATAATTCAGTATCTAATGGCGAATACTAGAAGCAGAGTCATACATGCTATAAGTCAAGAATATCTCTGCTAGAAGACGGTATCAGAAATTTTCTAAGATACATTGGCCCAGTGATAAGATAAAATCATCAACTGTCCAGCATGTACTGTTAAGCCGTGACTGACACGGAGAAAGGTTACAAGATACTGACTCATTGATCTAAGTCCAGAGCTGATAGATGAATTATATCAGTGATTTGGTAAATGCAAATATCTCTAGAGCTGAAACTGACGAACAGACTTTAGGGTACGAGTCACTCTCTATTGCCCACACTTTCCCCCGAGTTATTAAAAGTATTATGTATTAGAAGTCTTATTTCCCCCCCCCCCCCCCCCCCAAAAAAAAAAAAAATAATAATAATAATAATAAAAAAGTATGCCAGCAATACCTTAAATAAGTCCTATAAGTCTGCTATTGTCAACATAGTGCATTTTCAAAAATATGAATTTAGCGGTGGCAAAGTGGTTAGCTTGTTCGGCTTGCGACACGAAGATCGCGTGTTCAAATCCGGCCAGAGTCACTGAATTCTTTCTGTCCTTATAGTGGGGGGGCCTATGTATTTCTAGTGGGAACTTCACATACATTTTGATTTTTCAATTGAATTTTGCTCTTCATATAGGGTAGAATAAAATAAAACACGGCACCAATTTTTTCCAAATACGTAAAGGCGTTTTTATGCTAATTAGGTATGACATCATAGGTATTATATGAAAAATCCACTTTTTGTCATTTTTTTTGGTTGTGATACTAAGGTGTCAACTACTATAATTAAAATATGCTTGAATAATATGTATTTGTACAACAATAGCCACTAGTTTCTGAATCACTCACCTTTGGACCTGAAAACTTAATGTTTTTCAACATTTTGGGTCAAAAATTGACATTTTTGACAATATACTGGAATATTTGTCAACATATTTGGTCTAATTCAACTTAATACATTTCTTTAGTTTACAATGCATGGGCAAATTTCACTTAACACATACAATAGACAAATTGTATGAAATCTGTTAAATCCTTTTAAAAAATTGATGTATTTGTATCACATAAGTGTATATATTAGCATTCAAAATGTACACGTTTTGCCCTAGGACACAGATCAAGTAAGGTTTCCAACCCACCTTAAAAGTTTACTGAGGTTTCATCTTCACTGTCCTCTGACACAGTGACATTTCTGTTCTCACAGCTTTCCTCACATGAGGTGCACATGTCTGTGCAATACATGCTGTGTTTCTTACATCAGCATGTCTTTTTTGTGCAGTTTCCCTTACATGCACATTTCACTAGTTGCAGTACCGCTTCAGGAGCTGGTGGGAGTACAGTAGTGACAGGCCGGAGCACTTCCCCTTCCATACACTAACCAAGTGACATTGGTGGTGGAAGGGTCGGCTTGGCTTCACCAGCTTGTTTCCAAGAAAGAGTTACATAATTTGACATCTTAATCTTTTGCTCAAGCGCAGCTTTTGTTGGAGGGAGTTTCTCATCAGTGAACTGCCCTTTTCTGAAAAGGTGCCAGCGCATCTCTGCTACTGAAGTGATCTTTGTGTTTGGCATATATGCAAAAAAATACTAAGCCCATCCCATAAGTGAACAAATAAGAAAACTCTTTGGACGGGACAAATTATGTTTCGGAAACAGTAAATTATTTTTTCCCCTAGGAAAATGAGGTGTTCCAAGTATTTTTGTGTCATGTATGTAGGCTACTCCAAGGGACCTTGTGCCCACTACCCTATTTCTTTGAAATCTCATTACCATTTAGGAGAACACATGGCTCTTCGGATGGGACAACCTTGTTTCGGAAATTCATCTGAGGAAATATAGTTGGTTTCCCACAAAATATAGTTTAACATCTTTAATTATCCGCAATGATTTTTAGAGAGGTACGACATTAGTTTATCAGAAAATATCAAAATTACTAATCTCTAATAGAGGTATAGAAGTAGTATACTATCATGCATTTACCCATTGAAAAAAGGGGTAAAAATGTTACATGAAAACATGAAAATGGCAAATAACCTATCTCTCTGCCAAAAGGCATCTGGAAAATAACTTTTGTGACAATATTTTGGAAGATTTGAGAAGAATTTTTATTCACAATATTATCTACAACTCCATTTTAGATATCTTATGATCTCAGCGTCATATGTTAGAGGTATCTTCTAAAGTATCACCAATCAGGAAGACACATAAGAGGAGGAACTATTAGCATACATGGTTGATGCTACCTAGGACTTGTTATGGATCAAACATATCTATACTGGTCCACCATCAAATTATTGAATGCTTCACAAGTAGATGATGAATAGAGTGAAGGTTAAGTCAGCAAAAACTTTTGGAACCACACTATTCTATTGTAGTTGAGGCACCAATCGATCCAGGTACAACAAGCATGCAGAGATTGATTGATGTTTGTATTATTTGAGATTCTAGGGCTCAGGTTTTGGTTAAAAATTCTGGTAGACTGCAGGACTTCTGGTTTCTAAATTGCCATAGCTCCACCCAAGATCTTATAGCCCTATCTATACTCAGTTCTACATGTCCCACTGTATTCCTATCCCAAAACAATTTTAGTTGTAAGCTATCTTTTCTTTGTTATATTTCATTTTGAAACTGTGCTAAATGACAACTGAAGTGTCAAATGGTGTTCTTCAACTGAACATATAATCCTCTTAACATGATCTTAAAATGTCACTTTTCTTTTAGCCAGTCGGGCTACTAAGTCAAATATTGTTGTAGTTGTACCCCAGCTCAATTTTCCCTAGCCACGCACTATGGGGCTAGTGGATTAAGCTGTACGCCTAAGATTCATTCTCATATGAATTTAAAATGCTGTTAATGTGTCAATTCAGTATTGTAAATCTAAGAAAGTGAACAATATAGGAATACTATTTAACAGAATCATTCCAAACTACACAATCAATAATATTTAACACTCTTGATAGAATCCAATATCTTGTTTCAATTATTGTAATGGATCTTAATTATACATGCAGTATTGGTTTATTTCATAAGGTGCACTTTAAGCAGTTTCATTCAATATCTTGCATTAATATTTGCTTGAGGTTTGCAGTTTCTACTTAGAAGTGTAGATTTTTTTGCTGCAGATCCCCAAAATATCTCATTTTTAGTCATTTTTTAATAAAAATTACCCTAAAATCAGGCACTATATCTTTAAGTAAAGCAGTTTTAATCAATAACCTTCAAAGAATATCTGTGTGAGGTTTGTACTTTCTACTCTGAAGTATGTTTGTTCTTGGTTACATTGTCAAAATCTAACTTTTTGTGGTCATTTTTTGCTTGAATAACCCCCAAAATGCAGTCACTAAGGGTTTTTTCACATACTAAGGACAGTCACTATCAATAACTCTCTAAGTGCATTTGTGTGAGGTTTTTAGCTTCTGCTCCTCGGCTTAAATTTCGTTATTGTCAATCTCAAAAATCACACTTATTCTACTCTTTTTTGCTGAAAATACCCCGGAAACACACCCTTAGTGTCAATTTCATAATACATATTATACCAGTTACCCCAAAATTGCAGTCACTTAAGGGGTTATTCACAAACTTTACTGATGACAGTCATTATCAATAACTCTCTAAGTGTACTTGTGTGAAGTTTTCAGCTTCTACTCTCAGGCATAGGATTTTCTATTGTCAGATCCCAAAAATCTCACCTTTTCTACTCTTTTTTGCTGAAAACACCCCAAAAACACACCCTATGTGTCAACTTCATAATATTTATTACATCAGTTATAATCAGCAACCCAAGAAGTGTATTTGCGCTAAGTTTGGAGATTCCACTCTCTTCCCTAGATTTTTTATTAACATATTCCCAAAAAATCACGTTTTATGACATTTTTTGCCTAAAATACCCCAAAAATAGTCTTTTATGGTAACTCACGCCCTGGGACCATTAAGAATATTGCTCAGCATCACTCAAAGTATATTTGTTCCAAGTTTCACGCTTTTCGCACAAAGTGCACAATTTTCGTGTTAGCCGCCCCTCTATTAACAGAAGGTATTGTTTTTGCCTAATTAGCATATTTACTAATTTGCAAAATTCATTTTTTTTCAAGAGCAACAGAAAAATTATTTGAGCACTCAAATGACTTTCAGTAGTGATTAACATATAAATATATAGCTTCTTTCAGGTTCAATTACCATGTAATGCTTGAAAAGTTACCTAGACAAGCAACAGATGATGTCATTCTTAATTAGCATAATTAATGACCACCGCATGGTCGAAAAAATTGGTGCCATGTTTTAATTACTCATTTATATATCTAAGAAGCTTTTTCAGCAAAAAAATCAAAATGTATGTGAAATTCCCACTGGACCCCACAAAATGGACATAGGCCCCTCCACTATTAAGCAAGACAGCTTACTTCTCGTTGCTCAGTGCTTCGGAGGGCACTTTAAGCCGTCGGTCCAGTCGGCCAAGAGCCTTAGTAGCTTGTGTTTCTTGTAATTGATATACCGACTTAAAATAAAGATTACATTTACATTTTTTACATTTATTTATATCATATGTAGTTATTTGTGAGATTATCATCTTCACCTTGATGTTTGGGCCTGCGAGTCAGTGTTAATGGATTGCAAGTTGTCTGGGGTAGCGTCGAGCATGCTCTCCTAACCTTAGGCTACATTTCGCCTTCTTAACATCTCACACCACGCCCGCCGCGAAGGCCGCCGCCACTGCTTTACCAGGGAAAGGAAAAGAAATCAATCAACTCATAAATAAATGATATCATTTAGCTCCTTGGCCGGTGGCGGGCCAGCAGCCTGGGAAGTGGCAGTTTCCCAATGCCATTAGCAGCACACATTCTCACCTGGAAAAAACCTCTTCAGGGGAATCCAAAAATATAGTTCTCTTATAAAATAGTGGTGAAATATAAATTCAACTTTTCCCGACTATGCCCTCTGTCATTCTAGAATTATGTCCCTTGAATGCACTATACTGATGTGATGGTACATTAATATGAAACATTACGGATGAAAGATAGTTTGGTAATAGAGAATTTACTTTAATATCCATCTGTAGTATTGTTGGTGTAGTTATGAACAATATTTTCCTTCCAAATATTTTCTTTATGATCCTTTTGTTAGAATAATGTTGGCAAAATAGTAAATAACCAACAAAGCATGATAAATAGATCAAGGAAGTCCTCTAACAATAACATTTCTGGTACATTCTTTCCAAAATTTGTCATAGAATTATTACAATAATAGAATTGGATAAATTGATAATGATGATAATAATAATAATAATAATGATAATAATAATAATAATAATAATGATGATAATATAGAAAGAAGAATGATGATTATTACGATCATAACAACAACAATAACTGACATACAATATTTCTCTCAATTGAGTAATGTTCTATTCTTAACTAGGCTTCTGAGACAGAATGGTTACCAGTTCTTCACCTCTACCACCACACCCACGCCTCTACCTTTTAACCACGCCCTCACTTATAACAGGGATTCTAAATCCTGAATTTCTACTCTACACCAGAGAAGTGTGGGAGACACTGAAGGCCATGGTGGTTTCGTATGACCTTGGCTTGCTAATGCCACAGGTGAGAGAGAGTGTTATAGGCAGTAATTCTGCCACTGGGAACAATAAAAAACTACTCATCATTTTGTTTACCTGCACAGGTGTGGCATGAGGCATGTACATTACTTTAATGCTTCCTCCCACTTCCTGGTGAAAGACATCACAGTAAATGGAGAGTATGGCAAGAGCAAGCTTATCCTCAGCCTAGCTTAGCATGGCGAGCCTAGCTTAGCGTGGCCCAGCCTAGCTTAGCATGGCGAGCCTAGCTTAGCGTGGCCTAGCCTAGCTTAGCATGGCGAGCCTAGCTTAGCGTGGCCTAGCCTAGCTTAGCATGGCGAGCCTAGCTTAGCTTGGCCTAGCCTAGCTTAGCATGGCTAGCTAGCATGGCTAGCCTAGCTTAGCATGGGTAGCCTAGCTTAGCATGCATATAGCCTATCTTAGCATGCATATAGCCTAGCTCAGCATGGCTAGGCTAGCTTAGCATGGCTAGGCTAGCTTAGCTTGGCCTAGCTTAAGCCAATGCCCACACCTACATAAAGGCATGCATAGCTTTGATTATCAATTGTCCATTTGCAATACAAGTGCCAGCACTAGTACAGTCGTTTCTGTGTTGCTGAATATCAATGCCACGCACATGGGGTGTTTTTTTAAGCCACATATCCGAAGAGAATGGCATTCTGAGCCTGTCCTAGGAGACAGACTGTGTTCTCTACTGTATGGAGCAGTGATAGGGTCAGAGAACCTGCAGTACCAAATATCCTACTATGATTAAGGAGATTTAAAAATTTTAAACGCTGTTGTATTTCAATTTACCGTCAATCATGCATTTTGCCTGAGGAGGGAGATGGATCTGCATACCGTAAATTCTCGGAAATTTAGACCACCCTTAGAATTTGTGCCACTATAATTATTGTGCAAAATAATTTAAGGGAAATCTGGGCCACCCTTGATCTATCAGTGGTTGTCATTAAGAGAAATTAAAGGGAAATCTGTGCCACTATAGGCTAACTTGGATATGACTGACTCAATGGGACCAGGAAAATTGGTTAGTCATATGCAAAATCTGTCATATTCATATGACACATACTTGATATGCATCGGACTGGGACCAAGCATATCGTCTGTCATAGACAAAAGTCTGTCATACAGTGGTCCGTCATATCCAAGTTTGCCTGTATTACTCTGCTTTGTCTGTATATTTTCAGAAAACATGGTCCACCCTCAACCCATAAAATTGTAATTATTAAAAAGTGTCCCAAATTACGGTGTATTTACGGTATGTGGCTGATAATGTGTCGGGCAGCAGGTGTGCCGGTGCTGGTGGGAATGGTAGAGTGAAAAGAGAGAAATATATTGGCCGGGACTCGGTTAGAATTCACTTAGCATTCATACAACAGGGCCGTATTTCAGCACCGGGAGACAGTTATGCATTATAATCATAGATGGGCCATAAAATGCTGCCGGCAAATAGCTATTGATCAAGAATGTCTCTACAAACACTCTCTCTTAATGTTTCCTGGTGGATGCCATATGGCAGGAAATCTCTGACCTTGACCTTTGACCCTATCAGAGGTCAGGGGAGGGTGAGGGGAGACCTACATGGCTAGCTTATCACGTCTGGGTTTTTTGCCTCAATTTTCTGAGAATTCCTTTTGCATTCAAATAGGACTTCACTGGATCCAATCAATCATAAACAATTATGGACCTAGGATCATGTCTATGTCGAAAATCTAGCAAATCGATTTATATTTGATGCCCAAAATGCATGCTAGAAATGGCCTTGATTTATTGAAACTCAATAAGGGAAAAAAGAGCCAAAAGCCATTGTGGCTTGTGTGCAAGTGGTCTATGTGAGGCACTCTCATAGTTCAGCCCTTATTCTGCTCGCTGATACCTAGACATTCACAATTCATTATGAGGAGAAAGCTGAAGGCTTTCACATATAGCAGGGTACGTTGACTTTCCCAGAGGCCCGGGGGCATATGCCTCTAGTGTTTGCTGTGGGCTGCTAGATATTTTAGTCTAGGGGTCCAAAAAAGTATGAAAAATAACCAGAAATCCTGTTTTTGACCACTAATTTTTATTATAAGATCTTTTCGGGCGCCTAGCCCGAAATGTAAGTGTCAGACCCTATATAGAAAAGAAAACACCTCAAAATGACCCTATGTTCACACATCAACTGCATCAGCCACCTTATTCATACTTGTAGCATTTAACCAACATGGGTCTGCTAGTCTGGGGTACATTTTACAAAGGCATCATTTATTTAAAAAGTAACATTTTAAGAATAGGATCTTGCAACTTTTGATTCTTTTTGTGGATTACCTTTTGATGAAATGATTTTTGAATTCATATGCTATTCTTTTGTTTTGTTCAATTTTATTTATTTGTTTGTATGTTTAATTTGATTTTCTTTTAATCCATTTATTTTGATTTATTCTTTTTATATCTATATATTTATGTTTATACTGGCTTGCGTTTAAATGCCTTACAGCATTATCCTGTATGTGAATGAAGTGCTATGATGTCATCTATTAGCTTCCAGCTATCCATCAGCAGTTATTACTACGTTAACTTCAATTACTTCCACTGATCAATCCCTGAGTGCTCCATTCTCAGATTGCATACATGTACATGTAGTACCAGCGTTCCGTGGAGACTCATTTGTAAATGTGTCACCCTGTACATGATGTGCTACTCACTCCATAGATCTAGCTACTGATATTTACTCATGATTTCTCAAAATTACTTTTTAAAAGCAAATCCGTCGTCATTTTTACCTGTGTTTACTCAGGTAGACCTTTGTTAGTACAAGGCCATGCTGTAACTTGTAATCACCTGAAGTTCTTATTCTTACCTGTAATCAATGAAAAGTGCAACTTTGACTTAATGAATATACATTTGAGGTAAACCTGAGGTACATGATTATGAGGCCTAAGATATATTTCAGCCTCTATACCAGGAATGAGATAAGGCTTTTCCTATGATTGTGTTCAGCTTTCAAGGAGTTAACTTAACTTTAACACTTTATCAAAGAAAAATACCATTCTGACTTAGATCAATATATGTTTGAAGTAAGAGTCTGCGTGGGTTAGAATCTAAACACCCCACTTCCCCATAATCCCCCCTTGCAGCCTCTGTATTTATTCTTGCCATTTTGACTTTAATGAATATAAGTTTGAAGTAAGAGTCTGGTGGGTTAGAATCTAAACATCCCCGTCCCCCGTATCGCCCCTTGCAGCCTGTGTATGTATTCCTACTGTACCTGGGGGTGAGGGCTACCAGGATTTCCTCCACTGGCCGGGTATTTAGACTGACCCTCATGGCAGGAACAGTATTAGAGGCATATTAACTGCCCATTCAGGAAATAAGGCGTTGGGTTGGTTGATCCAATATGCGTATAATGGTGATTGCTCGAGACACGCCTGACCTGGCGCGTATTGCTACTCTGTAGATTTCTACAAGTGAATACCAATTTCCTTAATATCTCTCCCAGAATCTGTATGTATGAGAGTAAGAGAAAAATTATATAGTTTCACTGATGTAGTGGGGTCAGTACCAACTGGAATGCTTAGCTAATGCTGGACCTTGTGTATTTGATTCTTTCTGACCTGTAGATTCTTAAAAGTCTTAGATCTTTTGGTAAAATCTGTCACTTAAAAGCAAGATCTGGATATATTTTGAAGGATTAATGATAAATAGCACTCAGACTGCGCTTTTTGGCGGAAACCTGGGTGTGAATGTATTGAATTGTATTGTAGTGTATGTTTATTTGCCATGTCAGAAACATGAAATATACATTTACATCAAAAGAACATATACAAATAACAGGAACAGAAAAAACAAAAATGAAAGGAACTTGTTACAAATAGGAACACAGGAAAAGAAACTAATTATACATGTCTCTATCAGGCATAGCAGAATGGATTAGTGATTTTAGAATATAGTAGAATATAAAACCCATGAATAGTATTGCTTAATGCCACTTTGATTCATAACTTGTGTTTCTAGCCTGTATGTTGGCCTGATTTGGACATGCCATCACCCTTTGTGGATAGATTTTCTGAGAGAAATTTAGGCTCGAGTGGTTAAACCTGTCCTTGTAGCAGGTGTGTCTATTCCTTGTGTGCCTTAAGTGATTGCAAGAAGGATTAACCACCTGTTTTCCATGTGTATGATAATTTTTCCACTCCCCCTCCCTGCAGAATATTATAAAATCATGTCCTTTCTTCCCCTGGCGAGGCATTGGTATCCACCCCTTGATGTCATTCACTTAACCCTTCCAATGCAGAGGCTATTTCATTCAAATATTTCCCCGACTAGGATGTTTTTCCTGAAAAGTATTGCTTAAATCCTGTGTGTGCAGCCTTTGGCGGCTGGGAGCATGAATAAGTACTGTACCTGTCTCCATGCCCAGAGGCCCATCCAATCAATCTGCACACACAAGAGCCAAAGGGTTAATTGCAGGTAGAAATTGTTTGCCGCATAAAAAGGTGATTAACTGCTAACAGCACCTGTAATCTTACTAAGTCTAAATCTCTTGTGTGTAGCCACCACTACCATATACCACTAGTGGTGGTGGTGGTGGTTTAGTTGCAATGGAAATTGGATGAAAGCAGGCATGTTGTTGGAGTAGTCGTGGTCTTGGGATGGCCGCGGCGCGGGCTCTGGGGGGAATTGGCTTGTTGCTGAACATAATAGACTTAGTAGTGGTATTCATTGGGCTGCTAGTGGGAAGTGGCAGCTGCCTCCGCCGCAGTTCTCTCCCTCAATACCAGGCAACAGCGGCGAGCTAGCCACGCACTGGTAACCAACATGATGTCCGATAAGAAAAGAGCCTCTTTTAGATCCAAAGGTAAGAATACCGTTGCTGCAGAATACGATAATATGAATCGGTAGTTCATTTTGTTGTTTTCTCGCTCTCCCGGACAAGTCATTGGTAGTATTGGTTTCCATCATGATGTCCGATAAGAAAGAGCGTCTTTTAGATCCAAAGGTAAGAATACCGTTGCTGCAGAATACAGTAATTACGAAACAGCAGTTCTTTTTGTTGTTTTCTTGCTCTCTCCCAGACGAGGCATTGGTATCCACCATGATGTCCGATAAGAAAAGAGCATATTTTAGATCCAAAGTTAAGAATAGCATTGCTGCAGAATATGATAAATTTTGAGTAGAAACATCAGTTAATTATGTGGTTCTCTCTCTCCCTGCCGAGGCAGTGGTGAGCCAGGTTCTGGTATCCGCCAAGATTATGGAAAAGAGCATCATTTTGATCTAAAGGTAAAAATTGATTTGCAGTAGAATATGATGGACTTGATTGTATGAACAGTTGCTCTACGTAAGCTATGAACATGTACTTGTAGCTGGTATGATGTCCTTTAAGAGCATTTTAAGAGAATTTAAGGTAACAATTGGTAGAAACAACACTTATATCTGTAGCTTTGTCTTTGACAACACTGTTGTAGCTGCCATGATGTCCAATGAGAAAGCTTTCAGCTATAAAGTAAAAAATTGGTTTGTTGTAGAAAATGGAGTTAATGGTAAAAACAGTTACTATGGCGCCATTGTTTTGGACTTTCTGCAGTCAGCATAGTAGCTCATTGTAATTCCACAGAAAAGTCCATTACTATATTCAGTGTGATGTCACAGACACCAGTACGACATGAAATAAATTAAACTGGAATTTATCGCATTCAGATAAAGTTGATCACAAACTGAAGAAATTGATTGCAATCTGATCATATTGATCACAATCGGATGAAATAGATCACAATCTGGTTATCGATCGGAATCTGTGAAGTAAATCAGATTCTGATTGAATCTATCAGAATCTGATGTAATTGATCATCAGATTCTAATGAAATGTGTCAGATTCCCTCAAGCATGCTAGTCACATATATAAGTATGGCTTCTGTTCCCATGGTAACATGGTAGTATTCCTGGTATCTAGTGTAATTTCACATGTAAATTTCAATTCTGTTTCTATGGTGTTACTTGCATAGCAACTACATTGTATTGTGAATCAGGTATTTGATGGATGCAAGTTAGTACCTTTTCTTCTTGCCCCACATACATACATTTAGATAACAAGTGAGCAAATATGGTGTTTGTAAGTAAATATTTGATTCAGAGGTGTTTTATATGTTCTACCAAACAAAATACTTAACTTGTTTTTGCACTTTTGTTTGTAGAGATATCACATGATTGTTGAATGATGAGTGCTTTGAATGTGTGTGTGTGTGTATATATATATATATATATATATATATATATATATATATATATATATATATATATATATATATATATATATATATACATACATATATATACATACATATATACATATATATACACAAACAAGGTGTTAATTGCATCTTATTAATGATGGTGGTGTTTAAGTATCCAAGGCTCAGAAGGCCAGAAAATAATGTCCGCTGGCTTGCCTCTTCCAAAGATCTTCAGAAAAAAGGGGGGGGGGGGTGCAGTTATTTGGGGTCTGTGCGGTTAAACCGAGGAATACGATACCTTTCTACCCTATGTATCAATTCCTGTTGCAGCAAGCAAGCTCTCTCTAGGCCTCAGGTAATCCCACTCATTTTAACTCTTTCAACTGTAGCGTCTCAAAAATGTATGGCTGTTTTGGTGATGGTTTTCTCATCAATGCATGAATTCAGAGTTAATGTTTCTCAGAATTCAGTCAGCAACAGAGATATGCATATATGTGTCATTGTCTCCACTGGCAATGATTAAAGAGGAACTCTATATATGGGTTAATCCATTTCAATCTGTATTGCACACATGGTCATAGCTAATCATATACATTCGAAACTATTTGGATAGAAATCATTAAATGCAACAGGAACAACTCGAAACTATTTGGATAGGAATTATTAAATGCAACAGGAACAACTCGAAACTATTTGGATAGGAATTATTAAATGCAACAGGAACAACTCGAAAATATTTGGATAGGAATTTTTAAATGCAACAGGATATTTTGTTTGGTATTGCTTTGTTATTGAGATATTTCGATATGTATCATACTCAATGTATGTTAAAGTGCTGCTTAGGTTAATATGTGTGGGTGCAGTATTCTGAGGCTTACAAAGCATTTCATTTAGAATACACTAATCATTGTAAGCACTCTATATATAGAAGCATAAATCACAAGCTAAGATGTTCATCCATTATAAAAGGTATCATTTGCAAAGCCGGGCTATTTCGGTCTTTAATTAGAGATATCTATTTCTCTTCTGACTCTCACTCAATTAGCTTATGTGTGCCCAGAATTCTTGACAACTTAACCCATATTTGTCCATGGTAAGCACAATGTGACATCAGATCCAACAAGTTTGTACATAACTCATAAAATATTGAAACATTCAAAAAATAATTCAAAACAGATTCTTTTACCAATCAGGAACAACTGCTTTCAGTCAAATATTCCTGTAATTGTTTTGTTTTGAAGATATTGCCTACTTTGTCCTAACATATTTCTTACCATGTGGCAGATGCGAAAGGTTTAATGATATTGCTGAATAAAGTGATTATCACGAAGGTAGAGTGTGCACTCATTTTGATGGAATTTCATTTAGTGCCATTTTCCCACCATATTAAAGCTGAATTGGTACTTTAGTCAGTTCTTAATGGTGGAAAGAAATGAGTACTCCAAGAATACCTTCAAATAACCTGATGTCACTGGCCACTTTCTCACATGTCTTGAGCCAGATTCAAATCTAGTCAACAGTTAGGGACAACAAGCAGTTTGGGTAATGCCTTGGACCACTCAGCTATCAGGGTAAACCCATTTAGTTATTAGAGTATAGCCATTGAATATGAACACAAAAATGAGTTAGTTTTGTTCACCTGGCATTATTTCCTAAGAACAATAGATTCTACACCTGTCCATTGTGATCAAGTATAATTAAGATAAATGAGTAAGTCACTCTCTGATTCCTGGTATTGAAAATTTAGGATTTTAGTGACTTGTTGTTTTGTTCACCTGTCTTCTCTGAAGAACAATAGATTCTACACCTGTCCATTGTGATCAAGTATAATTAAGATAAATGAGTAAGTCACTTTCTGATTCCTGTTATTGAAAATTAAGGATTTAGTGACTTGTTGTTTTGTTCACCTGTCTTCTCTGAAGAACAATAGATTCTACGCCTGTCATTGTGATCAAGTATAATTAAGATAAATGAATATGTCACTCTTTGATTCCTGGTATTGAAAATTAAGGATTTAGTTACTTGTTTTTTTGTTCGCCTGTCTTCTCTGGAGAACAATAGATTCTACACCTGTCTATTGTGATCCATCACAAATCTGCTCATCTGACAGGTCAGTGAAAAGTGGCTCGTTTCCATGGCGATAATTTAATATCTTCTTCACCCCTTGGACATAGTACACTTAATTAGTTTCTCGAAGGTGGAAAGTTGCCACCAGAACTTGCTGCTGCGGAGAAATGATTGAAAAAAAAATGGCCGCACATATGAGGAGCCTCGTACGCCCTTCAGAGCCTAAGCCTCATAGAGACGTGCGCTCTTCAGGCATGCTGTCCAGAATGTGTGCGAGCAAGCTGAAATATAGTTCAGAATGACCTACAGTCAGCTGGATATAATGCATTTCTCAGGGATACATTCTGTCATGTTGCCCTTATTTGGATGTCACATTTGTTATCTGTCAATAAAAGATATTTTTGAAATATTTTTAATATGTAATTTGAATCATTTATGTAAAGAAAAACTTGGTCATCGAATCCCTTGCTCTTGCACATCTCTGCAATGACTCATGCTGCTGGTGGCTAATTTGGCCATTGTAAAATGATGTAAAAACCTGAAAAATGACTAAGTCCATAGCTAGCACATGGGTACTCATCTGAGAGTACTCATTGAGAGCTATCCAGGCAGGGTTTACATGGTTTTCAAAAATCTTTGGGTCATTGTGCTTTGGACGAAAGTAGCCTCAGCATTGGAAGGTTTAAGAATGGTGAGGAGAACCTTTGGCATCAAGAACTGTTATTGATCAAACATCACTTGCCGTGCACTGTTCTGAATTCAGGAGAGGTTCAGGAGAGACATGACATGTGGGTTTATAGAAGTTGGTTCGTTAACTCCTATTCAGAGCTGGTTCAGACAGAATTTTGCTGAGGCAATTTAGTGGGTAAGTCATCATAAATTGTTAACCTACTCATACACATAGCTCCCCAGTCAGTAATTAGGTTATTAAGTAAAAAAGGTTGATCAGGCTTCTGATGCTGAGGTTACTTTCGGCCGATGCACAAAAAAGCCAAAAAAATATGAAAATCATCTTAAACCTGTCATGTCAGTATTCATTGGAAAGCTCTTGCTGAGTACTGGGAGATAAGTAATTGTCAGGGTTTCAAATCTATCCCACCAGCAGAAAAAAAATCATAAAATTCTTGGTCTTGATATTTAAAAAAAAATCTGTCTCTGAGAATTTGAAGGAAAATATCCTGGCTCAGAAAATTTGGGAAAAATATACATTTGCTGACCTCACTAGAAATCAAATGGTTGATGCCTTAAGCCTGACTTTTCAGTAGGAATATGGACTATCCATGTTTTGTAGAAAAGTAGCAATTGAACCGCTGGTCTGCTGTACGCACCAGAGTGTAAGTAACCAGATAAAATGGCTCTCAAGATGATCCTGTGTTGTCTACAAGACTTAGAACCATCATGGCAATGTGCTTCTCATGTTTTTCCTGGCTACAATAGCATCTCCATTGAGCCGAGATGCACACACGGCCCTCGGAATACACACTCAGCCTTCACAGGCCTGGAAGTTGCTGTCAGCATTTGATGCCCATTAATACAGGGATGATCCCCTGTGACTAAAAACAGTCTGACAATTTTGATGAACTCTTGCAGGGAAAAGTATAGTTAGGAAAATATTTAATAGAGAAATGTTAATCAGGACATTATCAACAACCCTCCTTGAAATATTTTTGTAAAATCATTGTTGATTCAAAAGATGTTGCCAAAAGTATCATAGATCCAGACGACAATTGCTAGAGGAACTCTTGAGCATTTGATGTCCATTAATGCAGGGATGATCCCCTGTGACATTGTTGTTCCTGCAGCACTTTCTCTGTCAAAATGAGCCTGATGATGGCCGTCATCTATAATAGGAGCTCTTAGTAACATATTCATGTCTAGAATTTATGTCAAAACTACTTCTTGATCACAGGATAAATGTGGAAGTATACCCAGGGTCTGACATAAGAACTTGCCCCGGCAAGTGAATTTTTGAAAAAATGGCCTTCTGGCGAGTACGTTTTAGTTTCCACTTGCTCGAATAGGCAAGCTGATTTTCTGAGCAGTCCACACATATTTATATAGAAAATTCTGCACAAATACATAGAAATATGCAAACAATGCAACAAAATCAAAAAGAAAATGGTTTTCAAATCATTAAATCCATGATAGATAATACATGCCATTCTAGAATATGTCATAACTTATTTTGGGCAAGCCACAAATCATGTCGGGCAAGTAGAAATCATTCACTACTTGCCCGGCAAGGAAAGTTAGTTCTGAAACTTATGTTGGTGCGTGTTACCTGTTGTAATTCTACTGTTAAGAATGATTTTGAAGCATTTTACTGGAAATTCAATTGAGTAGTGATAAACTTTTGATGTTAACCAATATGATGCTTTTATGAGAGAAAAAATCACTAAAGTATGTAATACTATATACATTGGGTGACTTTGGAATGAATAGAGTTAAACTTAAGAGATTTCAAGTGATTTAGTATGCTGCAGAGATAGAGAGCCAAAAGGGGGTCTGTTTAAGAAATGAAATTAAAAGAGATAAAGTTTGCTTCAAAGATAGTAAGCCTGGAAGTGAGTCTTATCTATTTTAGAAATGAATTTATCAGTGGCAACATATGCTTCTGAGATAGGGAGACAGGAATTGAATTTGTTTGAGTATTGAAAAAGATAGTAATTAATTATGCCATAGAGAAAATGACAATGGAAATAGGGCTATTTAAGAAATGAAATAGTACGTGATGAAGTATTTGGCAGAGGTTGCGGGCCTGGAAGTGAGTCTATTTAAAAAATAAGATAAAAAAGCAGTGCTACAGAGATAGCTGGTTGGTCTTGAAGTGAGTCTATTTAAGAACTGAAATAATAAGTGCTATTAAAGTATGCTACAGAGATAGTGAGCATGAAAGTAAGTCTATTTGAGAACTCAAGTAAAAAAATGAAAAAGTAAACTACAGGTATGGCTGGTGAGCCTGGGAGCGAGTCTAAGAACTGAAATGATGGGTAATATACTGTGCTAATGTTATAGCGAGCATGGAAGTTAGTCTATTTGAGAACTAAAATAAGCTATAGAGATGGCTGGTGAGCCTGGAAATGAGTCTATGAACTGAAATGATGAGTGATAACCTATGCTACAGAGAAAGCCACCGTGGAAGTTTGTCTATTTAAGAACTAAAGTGAAAAAGTAAAGGTACAAAGATAGCTGGTTAGCCTGGAAGTGAGTCTATTTAAGAACTGAAATGATTAGTGAGTATAATTTAAGCTAGTCTATTTGAGAACTAAAGTGAAAAAGTAAGCTACAGCGATAGCTGGTGGGCACGAAAGTGAGTCTATTTAAGAACTGAAATGGTAAGTGATAAAGTATGTTAGAGAGATAGTGAGTATAAAAGCTAGTCTATTTGAGAACTAAAGTGAAAAAGTTAGCTACAGAGATAGGTGGTAAGCCTGGAAGTGAGTCTAAGGAAACGAACCGATAAGTAAAAAAGTAAGCTACAGGGATAGGTGGTAAGCCTGGAAGTGAGTCTAAGAACCGAAATGATAAGTGAAAAAGTAAGCTACAGAGATAGGTGGTGAGACTGGAAGTTAGTCTATCCAAGAGTTGAAGTGACAACAAAAGAGATCATCTGTATGGTGGCCAAGGCTAATCTCCAAGAGTGGAATCTCCAGTAGTCTGGCTACTGACTGAATAAGTCCTCAGCTAAGTAGCTTCATTGGTATCCCCTGCAGGCCTGGTCCACTCATGTCATCAGGCAAGTGTGCAGTAAATATATTTCATCCATAGAGATGGAACCAGTAAAAGCTGAGTCTGGCATCAGGGCAGATTTAAACATGATTGACCAGTCACATATTTTCACTTCATTTCACTTAAAGCAGGAAAACTGATAATCAGTTCTTCCGATTTTATTGGTAAATATTAAAGTTAGATTTGAATATTTTCATTTTTCTTTTTAAAAGAAAATATTTATTTGTGTGGTTGCTGCGAGGTTGGGTCATATTAGAAGAGACAGAACAAGACATCTTGATCAATCTCAGTAATGTTTACATTTCCTGTTTGCTGGCAGGCTAGAGAAAAGACTGAATGTATACCGTGGCGGCCTCGTATTATCTATAAGCTACACAGGACATCTTGATCCAGCACCAGTAATGTGTATTCTCCGTTGCCAAAGCCAGGGCCAGGCAGGACTAGGACTGTGGGACTGAATAAACATATATATAGCAGAAGGCCAGCATTATCTATAAGCTACAGCACAGTAATGTGTATTCCCTGTTTTCTGCGAAGGCTATAAAGACATGATGACTACAACTTTAGTTGAGGTACAAGACCTGAGATTGGCATTGGTTTTATAAGGAAGACTTTGTTTTTAGTCAATATTAGATAAAAAGTACCATTCTAAATGTAAGAATGTTTATGTAACACCTTGACTTGGGGTTAGGTGGTGGTTTTCTCTAGGTACTCCTGTTTCCTCCACTACTGGCTAGTCGTAAATTTGGCAGAGAACATAATGATAATTGAAATTCTAAAATATTGTTAGCATGGAATCTCTCAAACCTCCCCCCTTCAGGATGATTACTTAACCTTTGTTTGCAATGAAATGTGTGAATAATTTGATATTCTCTATGGTTCTCTGCTGCTCAGGAATGTATTATGCAATATTCATTCCCTGTGTAAATTACATAATACCTGCCAGGCACTAGCTTATCTGGTGATGTGGATTACAGCTTTGTAGCTGATTTGAGAGGATTTCAGTTAACTACATGCAAAGAGAAGACTCATGCTCTCTAGCAGGGAAAGTCTATTTAGTTAGGAGTCTCTGCCTGTAGTCATAAGCATCTTAGATAGCATGTTATCTGTTCAAAAAGCATTTGTATGAGGGTGGACAAAGGGGGGGGGGGGGGTAGTGTCAGCCTTTTACAGCAAAATAAATAAATGATAGTTCTACTCTAATTTGCAATGACCAATTCATTGGAGCCAGCCATAATTTTTCTGAATGCTCCATGCATCACCCTCCTTGGCTGGTGTCTCCCTCTTCTATCCAAACAAAACCACCTTCTTTGCATTTATCTTAAGTTTATACATAATATTTCACTCGCAAGGTAGAACTAAAGCAACATTTTCTCAAAGAAGCAAAATAAAACACTGAAGTTAGTAATTCCACTCTCAATGATTTGCAATGTCTGTTTCATTGGAGCCCAACATAATTTTTTTCTGCATGCTTCATGCATCACCCTTGTTGTCTGGTGCCTCCCTCTCCTGGCCACAAGGAGAACTAAAGTCCTGACATGTGACCTGCTAGTGTTTTGCCCTCTTCACACAGATTTGTTTCCGGTTGAGCACCCCACAGTCAGGGTGTCAGGGTACACTAAGAATTCCTGCATGTGCCTCCTCATAGTTTAACAAGACGTTGGCAATGGAGTCCGATCCCAATATGGCGCATCTGTTAAAGGTCCCCACGTCTCGCACTAGGACCGTCAGTGGGGGAAGTTACTATAGTAAATGTGAGTATTTCTCTGCAGCAGGTCATGCTGTATCACCATGTGTTAGTGTGTGTGTGTGGGTCTGGCTAGTCAGCTGTGATAACTAGGTCACCCTCAATGCAGGGTTAATGCACACTGTCTGACCGCCTGGTGAACCAACCACTCAGTGGCCACTGCTCAGAGCTCAGCACTGTGAAATGACCACAGTATGAATAAAGAAATGTGGTGTGAGAAGAGTCAATTTAAGGATTTATTGGTTCAAGATCATTTCTTTCATCTAAGTGGTATCACTATAGCTATTTCTTGTTGGTGTGAGTAAGTGGAAGTTTGTTTGAGTCCCCTAGCCTGTTCAAGTTTGCTCACAGCCTAGATTTCTTGGCTGTCATATGTATTTGTCTGTCATGTTTTTTTCTATTAGCAGGCACAAAATAGCCTAGGTGGTCATAGTTGTCGATTTAGTAAACTCTTATCTCACCAGGGGAAGAGGATTCTGTTTGATTATGACAATATCTAGAGAATGGAGGACCAGGTGGTGCCATCTATCTACTATACCTGGTACTACACCACACCGCTTGGTCAGCACAGAAGGGAATGTCAACTTTCTAGCTACTTGGAACCTAGTCTATAGTTATTTATCTACTCCACAGTCTGCTCCACTAGATATTCATTGACACTTTCCCACTACATAAACAGGAATGACAGTTGGCCACTGAGTTCTTACATTGATGTTTTGCTTTGATTGTCTTCTCCAAGTGTTTTCATTCATAAACAGTTTTTTTTACAAATGAATTAAATTTATAAAAATCTGCCTGGTCATAAAACTTGTATGAGACCACTAAAATTTGTTATATAGATGATTCATTCTATTCATTTCTTGATAAATGATTCATTCTCCGCATCACAGGAAATCCTATTGTCTGTACCACAAGGAGTGTTGGGCCCTCTGCTGTTCCTGATTTACCTCCTACCATTAGGAATACTGACAAGAAAGCATGGTCTAAACTCCATGCTTTTGCGGATGATACACAACTGACTCTACATCTCTATCAAACCTATCAATCAGTGTGCTGTCGACATATTAAAGGGTAGCTAAGTCGGAAAACTGCCTCACCGACTTCTATACATGGAACAGGGTATTTCAAAATAAACTCAAACTGATTGCAGGTTCTGTTTCTGATTATGGGTGCCCCACAGATGTGGACAAAAAATTAAATTACTAGTATCACTGTAAATTGTGTAATAGTATCAGTTCTTAATGAATCAGTCGGTTATCTGGGTGCTGTTTTTGATCCAAACATGAATATGTCTGCACATGTATCAAAAGATATCAAGTCATAAAATTACCACCTTAGAAACATTGGAAAAATTAGAAATTTCTAAATATTAAATACTGATACAACCAAGAGTGCCATTGTCTCAATGGTGACACTACGCCTTGACTATTGTAATGGACTTTTCTGTGGAATCACTGAGGCTTCAGAAAGTCCAAAACAAGATAATACTTTTCAAGATTCAGGGCTCGACGTTAAGGCTAGCCCCATAGCCCCGGGCTAGTTATTGAAAGTCAGGGCTAGTAAATTCTACCTGTGAGTTGCCCTGAGGGGCTAGATAGAATTAGAATATCAGCGCTTAAAAAATTATGAAGCCCACCTTTGGCTCTGCATACCTGGATGATAATTTAACTCAATTTACCACAATACACTGTATTCTTTTCATGTTATCAACAGAGGCTATAATATCAACAGAGGTCACTATTTGAAAAGAGCTGTTATTAATATCAGGGCTAGCAAAAATATTTCAGGGCTAGTAAAAGTTTCGGTAACTAGCCCTGCTGGGCTTATGAAGTATTTTCTTAATGTTGAGCCCTGAGATTCTACTTTTGACTTTCAAACGCATGCAAGGATGTCTATACTTGAGGTGGAAATATCAAATATCAATTATTATTCATATTATTATTCACATTATTATTCATATTATTATTATTATTATCATTATTATTATTATTATTATTATTATTATCATTATTATTATTATTATTATTATTATTATTATTATTATTATTATTATTATTATTATTATTATTACATATGTAAATATATTCATATATGCAATTTCAATCAAAATGCAATTACAATATTTCTTCAAACATTAAGAAGTAGTTTACTTCTACTATGATACTGGTTTTCAACACTGGTCCACTGATGATAATCCTGTACAGCATTTATCTTCTCCCTGGATAGGTAAAATTGTGATTATCAGGTCTTTCATCTTATCCCTATGTAAGTGATAATTAGGCTGGAAACAACAAGAATCCATTGATACCTATAAGTATCCCTCATAATTTTGATACTAACAGGGTTGTTTCATGCAAGAATGTAGTTATTTATCTTCCTTTTCTCAAAGCTCCTTATAATGAATTACCTATTCCATTCCCTTTCCTTCTAACTAAGAATATTGATACTTACCTACTTATTCGATTAACATTAAAAATTCACTAGAATGTTTACTTGACATCAGGGGCTTAGCAGCCTATGCGTCCAGCGTGTCATTTGGACACCTTGAACACTGTTTTTTGACAGTTTGGACACCCAGAAATTTATGTCAGAATTTGCTGATGATGACTTTTCCTAGAAGATAGAAGATGTAGCAGCTGTAGTGTCACTTTTATAAGACACACGAAGCAGTAACTGGCCTAAATAAGCAAAATATGTAAATATACAGGGTTGTTTGTATTAGTAGTATGTACTTTGTACCACACTTTGGACACGCAAAAGTCTATGAAACCTCCATTTGGACACCCTGTAAACTTCTAAATATTGGCTAAGACCATGCTTGGCATGCATGGGCTCTCTTTCAGTTTAGATCAGACACAACAAAGAATACTGCTACAGTACTTCAAGCAAGGAGAATATTTGATATCTCCAAACAGAGTAAAGCCCAACATCAGAATTCAAACAAGCTGCCATATATATGATATTGCAATGATACAAATTAAGATTAGATCATTATGTAACATACAATTGTAAGAAAGTTTTACAGCTATGCATACTCTCCAAAAGAGTAAGGATAGAATGGTTGATGATTGAAATTACGGTAGTATCCTGAAATCAAAAAGTGATATCAACTATGGTATCAAGGGGCAACGTACTATCAATGCACCATCCTTAATTGCCTCCCTAGGGATTCAACACAAGGTTAATCCGCCAGCCAATTAGTGTTTAGCTATTGTCTTTGTCCCGGCTATTGTCTTCAGTAAGTTGAGGTTGGGGATTTGGATATGTATGTAATATATAATATAGAGAATTATAAGTTTGTTATCTATACCCCTTCATTTAAACTAGAATTTATCAGCAGTTTCAAGTGTTGACCAAGTTAAGTTAAGTGTTGACCAATAGCTGATAAGGAGGGCAGGAACAGGTTTAAGTGGTTTCCTACCTGGTCAGCCTGACTCAGGTAACAGTAAACACTCCTTGTGACAATTGCTAATTGCCGTTATCAAGTATTGTTCAAGTTCACCTCTTACTAATTAGTATAAATAGAAGTGTCAGTAATATGTGTTCCAGTTGGACAGAGGGTAATGTTAGTGACCAGCCCTACTGACTTAGTGATAGTAGAGGACACCCTCAGTAGCAGACCTAGCATCAAGCAAAGAAAATGAAACCTAGGTTTAACCACGTTATGATGGAGCTGGACTCAGCTAGTGACCGAAGTCTATGTAGGTATTACTTGCGAAGAGGGCCAGGTAGAGAATGAGGGTTTGTTTTAGGACAAGTTATCTCGAGGGGAATGCATGGTTTGTCTCTTGAATTCAATACAATATGAATCACTGCACAGGGTCCCAGAGAACTGACACTCAGTCTCTGAGCAAAGCAATTTTGTAATGATTAGTTCCAAATAGGAATCTCACTGGGTTGCTCTATCATGTAAGCCTTCATACCAGCTAGAGAGACCTAGATCAATCAGTGATTGGTGGACATGTAATGAAATGACTTTTAGTGGCCTATGTTCCCTGAAAACTTGTAACAGTTATTTGAAAATTAGATATAATAAACCTATTCTTGGGATGGAAATCGGGTTGTATTCCATTACAGATCATCTGTTGATCCAAACCAACTGATTATTTAAGATTTTCAGTTTAGTGAATATTGTCTTTTTCAGGTGCAGCACTAGTGACACTCAATGCATTTTGACACCTGATAATGTAGATACCTGCATCTCCTCACTCTAATGAACTAATGAACTTTTACAGGTGCAGCACTGGTGACACCTGATAATGTAAATTCAGAAAAGATTGCGTTACTTTAATTTTTGCTGTTAGCCTCGGAAGCAAAATCAAAATTTGCAATGATTAGTGCTGCCATTTTAAGTGTATAGCTGGCACTCCATGTTAGCAAAGTTAAAAAAACGTAAAAATTGATTTTCTGCAAATTTGCAAAATTTACTCTTCATAATCTTTTGTGAATTTACAGTACCTGTATCTCCTCACTGTAATGAACTATTGCCCTGTTTAGGACACCTCATATTTACCCCTATTCTCTCTCGTTTGCAGCCTCGTACACAGGCAGCTCGTCCGATGAGGAAGAAATAAACCCTCGTGAGAAGGAGCAGAAGTCCAGCAAGGGCTTCGATGACTTCTGCGTGCGCAACATCGACCAGGCACAGTTCGGGCGCAGAGAGATAGAGATAGCCGAACAAGGTAAGCGCAACTGCATCTTGACAGTGTCGCCTATGCGTCCATCGTGTCATTTGGACACCCAGAACACTATTTTTTGACAGTTTGGACACCCACATTTTATGTCAGGATTTGCTGATGATGACTATTCCTAGAAGTTAGCATGTAGTGTCACTTATATAATACACACAAAGCAGTACCTGGCCTAAAAAGCAAAATTTGTAAATATATAGGGAGTTATAGACCAACAGGCCTGGTATAAGAATTCATCTTATACATTTACTAATACTTTGCTGCTGGTTGCTAATTTGGCCAATACAAATTTATGGGAAAACATCTTTGTCATTAGCAGCAAACATAGCTGCTAATGACATATGTATACCAACAGCCAGAGACAAGCTATCAATAGACTAAAATGGCTGCTCCCAGTGCCTCCATTTCTTGTGTGTTCAGATTTGTTTAAACAACAATATACTTCTTATATGAAGGTTGGTAGTGGTGGGAACTTGGGTCTAAGTAGAGACTACTCTAAATAACTATTTGGGCCTTTGTTTTATTATGGTGGAATTGTCCTTTAAAGATCATAAAATGTCATAGGTGGGTGTATAAGTATTTTCATTTAACCCTTACGTTGCTGGTGGCTAATTTTGCCAAAACAAAATGATGCAAAAAACCTGAAAATGACTGAAACCCTGCCAAATGGGTTCTTATCTGAGAGTACTCAGCGAGAGTTATCCAATGAATAGCAACATGACAGGGTTTAGATGATTTTCAAAAATCTTTGCATCCTTGAGCTTTGGACGAAAGTAGCCTCAGCATTGGAAGGGTTAACCCATTCATACCCGTATCAGCCAAAACTGCTACTAGTCAAGTAGATCTCCAGGTATGAAAGGGTTATAGATAATATTATATGATATATTATACATACATGTCATATGTACATGTATAGCATTGACACCACCATGCCTGCCATGTTTACTCTACTCGACTAACTAAATGTTATGTTAATTGCAATTACATGAACTAAGTACAAGTACCTTGTTGTTGCACCTGAGTGCTTTTCTGACTGGATTGTACTTATCAATGTGAACTGTGAAGCAGAGCTCTGGTGGCAGGCACTACCCTTCTCTGCTTAGAGCAATTGATGTGGCTGCACATTGCCATTAAGTGTACATGCTAAAAGGGTATCCAAATGAGTCCTATATTTTGTGGCTTTTAGTTCAAAAACTTGTCACCAGGTGGCTTTAGTATGTCAGAGTTCAGTACTGGAAACCTAGAGCAATTAATGGGCAATACAAGGTGGTAGAGTTCACATGTTTAATGAGATCTTTATCAACATAATAAATGCAAGGCCCAACATGGTTTAGATGGTTTTCAAAAAGCTTTGCATCCTTGAGCTTTGGACGAAAGTAGCCTCAGCATTGGAAGGGCTAACATTATACAAACATTACATCCCTGTGGGGTTGCCAACATGATTGTCTACTCTGAGTGAGCAATATCACCCAAGGGCGTAGCCCGAGGGTGACAATGCTCACCTAGACTATCATGTTGGCAACCCCACAGGGATGTCATTTTTTTATTATACCGAACAACAATTTCAAACCTCCTGTGTGTGGTTGGGAGTAATATTTAATCAAGCACTAGTTCAGAACAACTTCCTACATGAATGTGGCCTATCAAAATAGCATACTATGATATCCTATTGGATTTGACAGGAATTTATTCTCCACATATTAGCATGAGGAAACATTCATATATAATTATTATGATTATTATTTGTGTTCTATTCAGTTCATGATAAGCGATGTTAGAAAATGAAACTAAATCATTCATAAGTCATATTCACCAATATGAGTCTTTCTGGAATAGAGAAATGAATAGGCACTGCCCTTAGGCATCAACCTGCATTAGGCCTAAAAAAAGTTGTTTGTTTCCTGTAACCCTACCATAACAAGTTGATTGAATCACCCCAACAATGAATATTTTTAAAACTAGCACTTTTTTTTTCTTTTTTTTTTTTTGGAGTCTGACAGAAAATTTTCAAACCACTTTCGTCCGTAAGACACCAAAGTCGACTTTTTTCTTTTCTTTTTTTGGAGTCTGACAGGATTTTTTTTCCAAAAAAAGCTCGTAAGACAAGTAATTAAATTGGAGTGGCCTTAGGGTGTCCTATTTTTCACCTGCATTTTAGTATTGGATTATTTATCAGTCCGATAGCCTGAAATGAAATAATCCAGAGGGGAATATTTTTAATGGCAGTTCATTATTATTTTATTTCACTTTATTGTATTTTAATGTGTATATTTCAGAGATGCCTGGATTAATAGCTCTGCGTAAGAGAGCTGTCGGTGACAAGCCTCTGTCCGGAGCCAAGGTCATCGGGTGCACCCACATCACAGCGCAAACCGCGGTAAGTCGGCGGCAGTCATCTTGAGTAAAAAGCTTTGTGTAAAGAAAGAATAAGGACATCTAAGAACATATTTTAATCAAGATCATCGTTTTCTATGAATCATGACTGTTATTTGAGAATTCAAATAACATACTGGCATTTAATGTGAGTATTAGCACTCATTTGACCTGCAGGTAGGACCTCGCCTCCGTATTAAAACCAAATGGGGAAAAGTGCTATATTGTTTAAAATCTGTTGCACTGCCAAAAAAAATTAAAATTTAAAAATTTTAAATATGAAATTGAATTGCCCTCTGCTTGGGCAGCTCTGCATGAAGACTGTTTGATATATACTTGCAAACATTTAGTTACCATAGTCTATACAATAGTGAGCCTAGGCTGAAAGTTTATAGTTGACCTTGACCCCAGGCTTAGAGTAGCCCCATATATAGGGACTAGCTTGGTGTGGGCAGAAGCTGAGAATGCCTAATGAGGAATGGTGATCAGTCATAGTGCATGCAGGTCAGCCAGCTATCATGTCCACTGATGATGATGATGGAGAGAGAGAGTGGGGGAGAGGGAGAGGTGTTACATGAGTATTGATCAGGTTGGGGCTGGTGTTAAGTGCCACATAGATCACCAGCAGAAATAACAGCTAGCTCAATGGCTCTTCCCTTGAATGTCATCACCCCCTCACCAATTATTATCAGTGACCTTCCTGTACCTAAAAGTGGTCTCTCTCTCTCTCTCTCTCTCTCTCTCTCTCTCTCTCTCTCTCTCTCTCTCTCTCTCTCTCTCTCTCTCTCTCTCTCTCTCTCTCTCTCTCTCTCTCTCTCTCTCTCTCTCTCTCTCTCTCTCTCTCTCTCTCTCTCTCTCTCTCTCTCTCTCTCTCTCTCTCTCTCTCTCTCTCTCTCTCTCTCTCTCTCTCTCTCTCTCAATCTATATTCAAGGGTCAGTCATTTACCATAATGGCTTTTTCATCAATCACCCTTTCTCTACTAACAACACTTCAGGGAGGTCAGTTAATTAAAACTATGGCTAGTACATCGATAAACACAATTTGTGAAACTACCGCTAGCC
>OZ012687.1:14405680-14463680 GCA_963942565.1 Maea johnstoni | reverse complement strand
TTTATCGCTGGACTACCTAGCCATAGCTCTTCCATAAATGAACCCCTTCTCCTTCCAGCTGCCAGACAGAGGTAATTAAACCTCTGCTCTGCCAACAAAAGGCACCCCCCCCCCCCCCATTCTGTCTGAGGAGGGGGGGGGTGGGGGGCTAATTAACACTAAGGCTCATCCATCAACAGACTGGACCTGTCATTGGTTGACCCCTTTCTCAACTCACCTGTCTCGATCATTGTAAGAGGGTCTAGTTGATCATTTTATAGCTTTTCAATAGGCACTTTCCGCCACTGGGGGAAGGTTAGTTAACTATCATTGTTGATTTAGCAATAGCATCTCCCCACTGATATCGCTAAGGAGATATCTGATATCACTGGGATAATTGGCGTCGTGTCACTACCATTGCTAAGGATCAACCAATGCTCTTCCATCTTCCATCCATGGTGAGGGGAGTGGGTCAATTGAAGGAAAAGCATAGGTGAAATATGACCTCCCCAACATGGTAATAATAGGGAGGTCATGTTTTACCTATGCTCTTCTATCAATTAACCCACTTCCCCATCATGGTAAAAGTAGGGAGGTCATATTTCACCTATGCTCTTCCATCAAATTTACTCACTCCCCAATCATGATACAAATATTTCATATTTCACCTATGCTCTTCCTTCAATTGACCCACTAGGGAGGTCATAATTGACGCACTTCCCCCTCAGGATGGAAATAGGGAGGTCATGTTTTACCTATGCTCTCCCATCAATTGACCCACTTCCCCATCATGATGAAAATAGGGAGGTCATGTTTTACCTATGCTCTCCCATCAATTGACCCACTTCCCCATCATGATACATATAGGGAGGTCAATCGACTCATTCCTTCATCATGTCACTTGGGAGCTGTGGTCCACTTATGCTATTCCAATTGACTCCCTTCCCCATTATGGTATAGCTATGGAGGTCATGTTTCATGTATGCTCTTCTAGCTGGCCTATTCTCAGGTCTTTCAAAAAATCCATGCATCATTATCATCATCATTTTGTAACTTTCTTTCTACATCAATAGTAATGATGTCACTGACCATGCTTCTATTTGTGTGTTTTTTTTCTCTCAGGTGTTGGTGGAAACACTTGTTGCCCTTGGAGCCTCGGTCAGGTGGTCCGCCTGTAACATCTACTCTACTCAGGTAAGTAATTCTCCTCCTCGCCACAGGGGGCGCTCCATCTTGTATCAATAGTAAACACATGTTTAAAAAAATATGTTTACATGAGTTTCTTTGTAAACAGACAATTTACTCAACTACGGACATGGACAATGAATAGAATGGTTAAAAAGAATGATGTTTTTTGTAAAGTAGGTTGTAAATAATTGAGGAGAGTAATTTATTGCACTTGTACCATCAAATTTTCAACTCCAATATTTTTGTATCATTTGTGTAAACCCTTGTTTACTGGAACAGTTGGTTTACTCCTGGGACTGTGAATAAAATAGTTTAAAAAAACTGCATATGAACCAAAAGCAAATATTTGGAGAGGGAATTTTAATGCACATATTACCATCAACTTTGATTTCAAAAACTCATGGAGGAGAAAACGAGAGGAGTAGAACTAAACATCTTTATCCACTATTGCTTCCTTTTTTAAATGCTTGAGAAATCTTTCATGCTTTGCTTTCTTCGTATGAAATATTGCTTCTTATGAAATATTAATACATATTCTGGTGCTTGTATGTAAATGGTTTTGTCACAGTAACTGACTTGATGCCAGCAGCAATTTAAAGGTATCGTTGTTGATTTCAGAATGAGGTCGCGGCAGCCTTGGCTGAGGGGGGAACATCGGTGTTTGCGTGGAAGGGAGAGTCAGAAGATGATTTCTGGTGGTGTATAGACAAATGTATCAACTCAGAGGGATGGCAGCCAAATATGGTAAGAAAAATAAAGTTGTATGGAAAGTGGTGGAATTCCTTCCTTGAAGCTTTGAAATTTATGGTTAATGAAATTCCATAACTCACTATCGATATCTCACATTGACCCAGATGGCCTTCGTGTACTTGAAATAATCTTATTTCATCTATTTAGCATATGTGTAAATTGTAACATGATACATGTAAACTGAAAAGTTTTTGTCACACATAAAGTCACATCCTGGGTGAAGGATACACCTTACTGGTTTAACATTTCCCCTGTAAGTATGTACCTAGAATTAATTTTATTTGGAAAAGCATTTCCAAGTTAGTTTTGCCTTCTAGGGAGCTCTGAAAGCGAAGGGTTTAGGGCTAAGATCATCACATACAAGATATTATGAACTGAACTCTTTTAACCCATTAATGCTTAGGAGTTCCTCCAGCAATTGTCATCTGGATCTAGAATACTTTTTACAATAACTTCAGAATTGAGAATGATTTTACAAAATATTTGAAGGTACAATATGCTATTTGATATTCTACATGATATTCTGTTTTTCTTGTAGATTCTTGATGATGGCACTGTTTTTCTTGTAGAATCTTGATGATGGCACTGTTTTTCTTGTAGATTCTTGACGATGGCACTGTTTTTCTTGTAGAATCTTGACGATGGCACTGTTTTTATTGTAGAATCTGGACGATGGCACTGTTTTTATTGTAGATTCTTGACGATGGCACTATTTTTCTTGTAGATTCTTGATGGTGGCACTGTTTTTATTGTAGATTCTTGATGGTGGCACTGTTTTTATTGTAGATTCTTGATGGTGGCACTGTTTTTCTTGTAGATTCTTGATGGTGGCACTGTTTTTCTTGTAGATTCTTGATGGTGGCACTGTTTTTCTTGTAGATTCTTGATGGTGGCACTGTTTTTCTTGTAGATTCTTGACAATGGCACTGTTTTTCTTGTAGATTCTTGATGGTGGCACTGTTTTTATTGTAGATTCTTGATGGTGGCACTGTTTTTATTGTAGATTCTTGATGGTGGCACTGTTTTTCTTGTAGATTCTTGATGGTGGCACTGTTTTTCTTGTAGATTCTTGATGGTGGCACTGTTTTTCTTGTAGATTCTTGACAATGGCACTGTTTTTCTCAGAGATTCTTGACAATGGCACTGTTTTTCTCGTAGATTCTTGACGGTGGCACTGTTTTTCTTGTAGATTCTTGACGATGGCGGGGATGCCACACACTGGATGCTGAAGAAGTACCCGACCATGTTCAAGGCGGTGAAGGGCATCGTGGAGGAGAGCGTGACGGGCGTGCATCGTCTCTATCAGCTCTCAAAGTCAGGCAAACTCTCCGTTCCTGCCATGAATGTCAACGACTCAGTCACAAAAGTAAGCAATTTCAACATGAAAAGCACTTGGGTTTAAAAGAAAAGTAGCCATCTCTTCTTGGTTACGTTTGGCATTGCCTAAATAGAATTGAAAATAAATGTGTGAAAAAACAGAAATGTAAAAATTGTGTATTCATTTATTTATTTTGGTTTGTGGTGGGGTTTCATTTCTTGGCGAAATAAAAGAATTGTGGCATTTTGTCATAAAAGTTGTTTTGAATTTATTAAATGCATATTAGAGTAACCCTTGAACACCAGTCCTAGGTCTGCCCATAACTATTAACTCATGTGAGAAATTATGAAGGGAGATGATATACTTCTATGGCTAAGGCTATTTCTCAGAATCATTCCCTTTCCGAAAATTTCAAGTTTTTCAATTGCTATGAGATCTAGTCATATCAGATGAATTTTGGAGATTGAAATATTCCTCAAGTTCTCTCATGATATTCTGAGTTTTGGTACCAAATTTGTACAAGAAATCTTAAGCCTAAGATTTGGGTGCGATCGCAAATGAAAATTCTATTAAATGTGTCACATGTTTTATTTCAAAGAGATTTTAATTTTGTCTTTGTCTTTGATTTTGTATTTTTGTGTTCTTCAGTAACATGTGTATATGTTTTCTTCCTTGTAGACAAAGTTTGATAACCTCTACAGCTGCAGGGAATCTATACTGGATGCGTAAGTACTCAATGTCTCTTTCAGATACATACCCATAGTAGTACAGTTTAGAAGTCGGACTCTCCGCCCAGAAACAGCTCCATCAATCGATGAAATGGCCGAGCAATTAATCGGCATTGCGAGCTTTACTACTTACATTGTATCAAGTTAACAACAGACGCAAAAATGTCCCTACCCCAATTTGATCGTTGTACCATTCCGCATCGGTAAACGAACAGCCATTTTAAAAATCACATTGCTGATCCTGCCATGAACGTGATTTTGTTCAATTTCAAAATGAATTTGTTGAGATATCAAAAATAGCTAATAGTCATTCTTGAGTTCTTGCCTATCTTATGAAACTAATTGTTATTTTGATTTTACAATGGCCACCCTGAACCCATAAAAATTGTTATCATTAAAAAGTGTCTCAAATTACTGAGAATTTACACAGTCATTCTTGAGTAAAACCTAATAACCCTATTTTGATTTTACAATGTTCTTCCCTGATTATTGTATTTTTGTTTTGATTGTACCACAGATTGAAGAGGACGACGGACATGATGTTTGGAGGCAAGCAGGTCCTCATCTGTGGATACGGAGAGGTGAGAATTCAACTGTTTTCGCAGAACTTACACGAATATTGGGAGACTTTTCTTATATATTAACCATCAATCTTCAAATAAATGATGAATGACTGAATTATTTGCAAAAACAAATAACGTAGAATATGTAGGACACTGTTGTATCAGGAAAGGTTGTATGACTTGAACCATATGTCCTACATGTGAAAGTTCGCAATAATGCCTCAACAAAAGGCTTTTCTCTAGAGGAGGTGTTCAACTTGATGAGACGTTCGGGCTGGTGGATTCTATCACAGCCATTTCAGTTATATGGCAGGGACTTAGCCAGAATTTAGAAACTGGGTGCCTAAAATTGGCAATTGTTAAATTTTGGGGGGTCCAAATTTTTAGGGGGTACCACAATATTCTCAGATTTCAACCATAAACATGTATAACTTTATCAAAATAAGGCATGCTATCCTCATAGAATTTCATGGAAATTACATGGGGATGAAAGTTGCTTGAGATTGACATTTTAAGAAATTCCTCACAAAAGATTTTGGGTGTCCTGAGGGGTGCCTTTTAAGGGTTTGGGTGTCCAAAAAGACACCCAGACGCCCTGCTGGCTAAGACGATGTTATATGGTGTTAGCATATATTCTTATCTAGTATGTCCAATAACAGTTATGCAAATGTAATATGAGGTGATTTACTACATTTAATCATGATCTCATTTAATTTTACTAGAGACATAATTGAACAATGTATTTATGAATTTTGTAACATTAATTTGTAAAGTGATACCATTTCACATTTTCTAAAACATCACATTTTATTTTGTTTTCCTCTGGACAGGTTGGCAAGGGTTGCTGTGCTGCCTTGAAAGGTCTAGGAGCTGTCGTCATGGTAACAGAAATAGACCCAATCTGTGCCCTCCAAGCCTGGTAAGCTAAGAAAAGAAATGACAAATACCACAGCAGTACAATATGCATATATAGGAATGACTAAGATTCTGTTCTCTTATATCAGCTTTAGTTAGTTAAACTGAAATTCTTTCTGGCAAAAGCTTGGTTGGGAAAAGATATGAATAAGAAATTTCACCATACCACTACCAGCAACTCTCCTTCAAATATTGTCTAATTCCAAAGTACCTGGAATGTGTTTTAACCCACATGCATCAGGGATGTACGCATTGTTTGACAAGTATGTACTCCAGCATTTACATCAACTCTCAGTAAAATATTTCTCTAAATATTTCTCTTGTTATGTGTGTGTGTGTATGTATACATATATATTTATTATGTAGAAATATTTTTATTTGTTATATGTATATAGAAAGACCTAAGGAAAGTCCTTGACTTTGCCATGCTTCCCTTTTATGGAGGAATTTGAGTAATCCTGTATGATAAAGAAGTACATGATATTTTCAGTTAGTAACAAAAGGATGTAACAATGGCCTGCTCATCAGAGGCCTTCTTTGTTTTACAAGCCCTACTGTGAGGTTTTCACCCTTAGGTGCCTTTTCCGTTATTGGCTCGGTACGGACATTGGTCCACAGAACTGTTTCATTAGACCACCATTTTAGTGCTTATTATCCAGAACTTATTTGAAAAAAAAACAAGACTACAAGTAAGTTTGAATCCCTGATCTTTACAATTAATGATGGTGCTAGTAGCCATTTAACCTATTTACACTTAGAGCGGCCAAAACAGGCCTGACAATTTTGATAATACTTTTCTAACAAAAGCATTTTTTGGAAAAAATTTGAAGGAGAAATGTTAATCAAAAGCCAAGCAACAACTCTACTTCAAATATATTGTGAACTTTTGCTTTATTCCCAAGTTATTTTCAAAAGTGTGGAAGTAGCAGACGATACTTTCTAGAGAAACTGAATGGGTGTGAATGGGTTAATCATGATTCATCACAGTTTTCATTGCAAATTGTCTCTGTTTTGTGATTTCCAGCATGGATGGCTTCAGGGTGGTGAAGCTTACTGAGGTGGTGCGCCAGGTGGATCTGATTGTAACGTGTACAGGTAAGACCAATAAATCAGGCATTCAATCCTTAAAATTCAAAATTTTATCTTCAATAATCTTTTCTCTATTGACTTGGTTGTCATGCACAATTATGGTACTTAACCACTTAAAACTCAACATGTTCCAGTGCTCCAACACAAACAAATGTAGTGGGTAAAAATGGCACTGATTTCCTATTTGATTCAGTTGATCAAAGACTATTGAAGTATTTTCTATCCTTAACTCATTAGAAGAGAGAATGGTGCTTATTAACCCTTCCAATGCTAAGGCTACTTTCGTCTAAAGCACAAGGATGGAAAGATTTTTGTAAACCATCTAAACCTTGCCAAGTTGGTATTCATTTGAAAGCTCTCACGGAGTACTCTCAGATGAGTACCCATATGCCAGGGTTTCAGTAATTTTTCAGGATTTTTGCATCATTTTGTATTGGCCAAATTCGCCACCAGCTGCATAATGGTTAATGATTGCCTACTGGCCTCTCAGATATGAATGTAACAGGGAGAGGAAGTCTCAACATAAAACCATCATTTAAACATTAGACATTGCATTATAAAGTGTCTCCTGTCGAATGATTTCATGAAAAGCTAATAACCTCCTCTAAGGAAACAGTGGCTTTATAACTTGTATCTGCCCATGAAACCTGCAATGGTTTAACCCTTATGCTGGTGGTGGCTAATTTTGCCAAATTAAAATGATGCAACAAAAAGCTGTAAATGACTGAAACCCTGGCACATGGGTACTTATCTGAGAGTACTCAGCAAGAGCTATCCAATTAATACCAGCATGACAGGGTTTAGATGGTTTTCAAAATCTTTGCATCCTTGTGCTTTGGGCAAAAGTAGCCTCAGCATTGGAAGGGTTAACCATAAGAGAAATTATTCAGTGAAGGCACTTGTAAATGTAATTTTATGGAGACACTCATGAGGCATACTTAAATCATATCACTTCCTGTTTGGATTGTGTGGACTGGTTTTAGTGTATTTACTTATTTGTATACCTGTTTTTAATAATGGTTAATTTTATCTTTCATAATATGAAAAAGCGATACTTGTTAAGATGAAATATTCGTTTTGTTGGATATTATATCTTTATTTGCAATACAATGTATCTGAACAACCTATTTGTTTTGTTTCCCAGGTAACAAGAATGTAGTCGTGCGTGAGCATCTTGACCGCTTGAAGAACGCGTGCATCGTGTGTAACATGGGGCATTCCAACACGGAGATCGACGTGGCCAGCCTGCGGACGGAGGAGCTCACGTGGGAGAAGGTCCGCTCCCAGGTGGACCATATCATCTGGCCCGACGGCAAGAGAATAATTCTGCTCGCCGAGGTAAGCACAGCCTAGCTTTGAGGTCTTAATATCAGCTGTAGAGGATTTTTTTACTCAATTGCTTCAATTTTGCTAAAACAAATTATTCAAAAACTTTTAAACTCAGTGTTTTTTCATATTCGTGTACCTGATTCCTTTTAATATGATTACATCTTTTTCTGTGATAGGATAAACAAATATGATAAACGGATAGGTAAATTGACCAGTAATAGATAAAATTTGAATGCATGAATTATGATAAGAATTGATAATTTTGAGATCAAATTACTTAAGAAATGAAGGTATCTTTTAGGAAAAAGGGAAGTTGGTCAAGGGGGAAGTATGTTTTCTATAGATTAACTTTCATTGATGGAAAATTATGAATAGGATTGTTTTAGCCTTAAATCTTTATATCGACCTAAAGTCTTCAGTCCCTCTCCATATCAACACAGGAACTGGGAGCGTCCATTGTGTTTGCAATTTGCCAATGTTCCATGTAGCTGCTGGAGGGTATTCAAGTGCATTCAAGCACTCCAACTATATATTTATTGCTGTATAGATATTTATTTAAAGAATGTTATTTTGGCGCTATTGTGCAAAAATAGCAAAATTTAAACACCTGTATAAAATACCAGTAATGCAGTATTTATGTGTGTGTTTGTGTCTCTGTTCCAGGGTCGGCTTGTCAACCTGAGTTGCTCCAGCGTGCCATCATTCGTAGTTTCCATCACAGCCTGCACACAGGCCCTGGCGCTCATAGAATTATACAATGCTCCCAACGGACGATACAAACAAGATGTCTATCTGCTGCCAAAGAAAATGGGTAAGGCAATGCATCTCTAATTTCAACTTCCCAGATGAATGCAAAAATCAATGATTTTTACCTATGATTTTTACCTTCAATATCACTTACTGTCATCCATCATAGTCAATGTATAGAATGATAGCAATGCTAGATATTCATTATTTAGGAAAATAGCTAATTCATTATTTAGGAATATTGTTTTAACATTTTCAAACATTGAGGAGATAAACAGTGGTGAAATACCTACGTTTAAATTATTAATTTATCAGAATATTAATATTTTTTGGTATATTTAAAAATAAGGATTATTATAAACTTAAGTGTCTTTACAGTGATGGCAGTTTGATAATTATAATTAAGATAAATAAATTGTGCTCACACACATATGCAGTGAGACAGGACACACATTTATGAAGTGAGACACAGATCTCTGTATTGAATTGTTTGTGTTTCAGATGAATATGTAGCAAGTCTGCACCTGCATTCCCTGATCTATCTCTGTATTGAATTGTTTGTGTTTCAGATGAATATGTAGCAAGTCTGCACCTGCATTCCCTGATCTATCTCTGTATTGAATTGTTTGTGTTTCAGATGAATATGTAGCAAGTCTGCACATGCATTCCCTGATCTATCTCTGTATTGAATTGTTTGTGTTTCAGATGAATATGTAGCAAGTCTGCACCTGCATTCCCTGATCTATCTCTGTATTGAATTGTTTGTGTTTCAGATGAATATGTAGCAAGTCTGCACCTGCATTCCCTGATCTATCTCTGTATTGAATTGTTTGTGTTTCAGATGAATATGTAGCAAGTCTGCACCTGCATTCCCTGATCTATCTCTGTATTGAATTGTTTGTGTTTCAGATGAATATGTAGCAAGTCTGCACCTGCATTCCTTTGACGCCCACTTGACAGAGCTGTCTGATGACCAAGCTAAGTACCTTGGCCTCAACAAGGCTGGACCTTTCAAGCCAAACTACTACAGGTAAGTCCTCCATGCTGGCAAGATACCCTGAAATACCCTATTGGTCAAAGTACCTTGGCCTCAAGGTATTAATTAGAAACTATACTGTAGGTTTGCGTATATAAGACAAACTTTTTTTACACAAATTTTTCCACTCAAATCGGGTTGCGTCTTATACACAATGCTAGAAATCTAGGTTGTTTTACATTGCATCCCCAGGCCACACAGAGATCCGGTGGATTGCCTGATCATTATTTTTGAGGTAAACTTAAAGCATTAACTAGATAATACCTCACTACCTTACCTGCCTTCCATATACAGGTGAACTTGGATATGACGGACTCAATGGGCCCAGGAAAATTGGTCCGTCATATACATATGACGAATACTTGATATGCATCAGACTGTGACCAAGCATATCGTCCGTCATATGCAAAAATCTGTCGTACAGTGGTCCGTCATATCAAAGTTTACCTGTATATGAAAATTTGTTACTCAAGGGTAAAAGCTGAGTGCATAAACAGGACTATCACTTTTATAGATTTCTATAATTGCATTAATAATGCTTTTCATGCTTTTTCAGGTACTAACACACACAGTCAATTAGGAAATCAACAAACGCGATACCAAGCATATCAGAAACATTGAGTCATCTGAACGCTCATGGCAACAGTTACCATGGCAACCTTGCAAGCTCTGAAGACCAAACATGAAAACTGTGATGGAGTCCTCTTATTGCAAGATACCACAAGGAATAGTTAACGCAACATTTCTCTGTCTCCTTCTAAGTGACAGTACACAAATATCCCCAAAATGAGCAGAATGGGAATGAATGATATTTGTTTCATCTGAGATTTGTTATTATCCACTAATAAGTATTATAGTGACATCTTAGTGTCAAAGGGATACTTCGGTCACTTGGACAGGGGAAGAGAAGTTTTAAAATTTAGCTGGCTGTAAATTGTGATAGTAAATGTCATGGTTCACAATTAAGCAGTCACCATGGCAACCTCTTGGTGTGGTACCATGGAATTTCTCAGTACTCGAAAAATAAGATTGTAATGTCTTGCCCATGTTACATAATATAACATTAAGAAAAAAATATAGGGAGGTATATATTCAAAAGATTGTTTTAACAAGAAAAATATAAACCTTAACTCAAAGTGTTGAATATACACCTTTACTACGCAAGAAATGTAGTGAAATGAACAAATAACAAAATTTTATCAAATAACAATACAAAGTTTGGTTATAGGTATATTAAGCCTTCGTTATCTTCTCGCTATTTTGGACTGTGTGTATAATTTTGTGTCAGGGGATGAAAGCATCTTTTATTTGTCACATGATATTTTGTCCAAAACGCTGCCTCTGCACATTAATGACAACCTGCCATAAGGCAGTAGGATCACTTTCCATGGAAAACATAACATAATGTATATTGGTGTGTCTATATATATATATATATATATATATATATATATATATATATATATATATATATATATATATATATATATATATATTTATATACATATATATATATATATATATATATATATATATATATATATATATATATATATATATATGTATATATATATATATATACATATATTTATACATGTATTGGGACAGATTTAATACAATAGTAAAAATTTAAATATTTTCTGTTACCCTATTTATGAGTTGTTTCATTGTTTGTTCTCGCTACTTGAATGGTTCATAGGGTGACTATGAAATAAGAAATATGAAATAATAAAAGACATGTAAAAACAGCTATGCCTTACATTCATGTTTTTAACCTTTACTCCAAGGGGCGCCGTTAGTTTGCGCACCTGAGAGCCGCATTGTAGCTTTCATTTAACGCCGTCTGCCAGATTTAAAGATGCCTTTTTTCACCTTGTACATAGTTGAAGGTCTGGGTCACCTTGCTTATGATATAATGACTACATTGTATCCATTCCCTCTTAGTCCGAGGGTATGATGAGCCTGTTATATAACTACCTACTCTGTGTGGAGATCACTTAGCAAAGATGAAAACTTCTCCTTGCTAAGATAGAGCTCACATGGAAGAAATCAGTGTTCAATGAAATATGCAGGGCTTGAATATTTGATTAAAGAAGAATCTTAACATATAATTGTCATCGTTACATCTTTTTAATGTATGTTTGAATTAAACTTATTAGCAGAAATATGATTTCATAACTAATTCCACAAGGGTATGTTTCAAGTTCAGTTGGCTTAGTGAATATGAAATTTACCAGAATGGACAAATTTATAACTTTGATACATCAAATAACAGATATATAGTACAACTATCTCTCAGTCAGTCACCTAGGAGTACTGAATATATACCATACTTCTCACTTGATAGCCATGAATAGTTTCTAAAAAATCAAATTATTAAGGTTCGCATGCGATGAATTTGTGTGCAAGTTTCTTACCACTTGGTTTCTTGCGATACTCTTTCAGGATTGTTGCAGGGATAGTATGTACCTACCTGACTTATCACCTGGGCGCAGTGGAATGAGAAAGTAAACCCTTATGCTGATGGTATCTAATTTGGCCAATACAAAATGATGCTAAAAATCTGAAAAATGACTGAAACCCTGGCATATGGGTACTCATCCAATAGTACTCAGCGAGAGCTATCCAATGAATACCAACATGACAAGGTTTCGATGTTTTTCGAAAATCTTTGCATTCTTGTGCTTTGGATGAAAGTAGCCTCAGCATTTTAAGGGTTAAGTGAGATGTATAATTTTTCTCCATAGAGCACAGGTGATAAAGGTGGTATTAGTATCAATTGTTTCATGTACCTCAAGTATTCAATCATTGGTGACAAAGGGGATGTGCTCATTCGCTAACTCAGTCTATATTCTTATCCATTTTATTCATATTTGCCAACAATAAGGTGATGATACATCGTCGTCCAAATTCACAACTTGACCACTGACCAGTGCGATTACTAGAGCAATGCAGTTTTTGAGTAACACCTGATATCTTCACAATAGTTAATTATGTGCTATTGTTTTATAGCCACAGAAGGCTAAGGTTGAACTTGCATATTGATTTTGCACTAGCACAATGTTTCTCTATGTTTAATTCTAAATTTATTTGGTTAATATATACAACTATATGTATATATTCAGTTGCTGTATTTTGTGCTTCAATGTTTTTGAAGGATGTTGGTTGACTAAACCTCAGAGGATTAGTATATAAAAGCATTTTATTTTGTCAATGTTTTTCTCTATGTATATGTATATGGCATAGAATCTTCAACATAGAAACTTGGAAACCCTTATTAGCAGGTGAGATAATTAAAATTTAACCAATTTCACTGTTAGTTTATTTGCTGAATAGGAAATTATAGCTAGTGTTTGATAAAGGGAGTGGCCATCACTTACACTGCTTGAAAAAACGTTTTTAATAAAATTGGCAAGACACAAGAAACATTACATTATTTCAGAAGAATTATTTATCAGAGGTTTCGACTACATCCAAACCTTGGCTGTTGTATGTTCTTTTTGAGCACTTACTATTTTTGTTACATTAACTATAATTTCCTGCTCTACAGTACTAAGAAAATTTATTAGTCAGCTCTGAAATAAGATTTCTTTTTAACGAAACATTTCCCTCAAAATTGCGTTTTGATCATTGCTCCTAGATATAGGAAAATCCTACTGGAGTTGTTAAGGAAACTGTTAAGGTAAATCTTCTCTTGAATTCTCAATGTGATTGACAGTGACATTGAGAATTCATGTATCTAACATATGATTAAGATATTATTGTTGCAAGGTTAATCTCTACCACAGCAAAGTGGTAGGGATTTTTCAGTCCATTTATGTACATTTTACTGAATTGTATCGATGGTGAGTGGTTGCAGGAAGTGATGATAGAAAATGAGGCCTTGTTCTTATTTCGTCTTGCCTTTGCTGTGCCTCTGATTGGTTGGTGATATACTGACCCGGTTCTGATGATCACAGCGCCACCTATTAAGTCACAGACTAAGCGACAATCAGTTGATATTTCAGGGAGACATCTAGGGGAGAATTAAAAGGTTCATTGGAGCCTGATTGTCCTCTTTGCTTCAACTTGTTATTTTCAATGCAAAAATGCTTTTCCCTGAAAAAGGAGGACTTGATTGTTGGTCTGTTGGGAGCTGAATTCACCAGGAGCAATAATAAGTTAGAGATGTAGAAATGTAGATAATAAAATGGACTTGACAGAATAAAGATGGTTATGATATATAAAAATGTTTGTTGTTTCTGTTTAATTTGATTTACCTTAGTATTTTTTGCCTGTGATTCATGGTTAGAGGTTTTTATGGGAACTTGAGTTTCCTATTCCTTAACTACTGTCTAGTCTTGATTTACCTGAGAATGTCAGGAAGTGATGACAAAAATCCTTAAATGCCTATATATACCTTTTTCTGCTGGTTGCTAATTTGGCCAATGGGTACTCATCTGAGAGTAGTACGCAAGAGCTATCCAATGAGTACCGACATGACAGGGTTTAGATGGTTTTCAAAAATCTTTGTGCTCTTGTGCTTTGGACGAAAGTAGCCTCAGCAATGGAAGGGTTGTCTTTTGCCACAATGTTATTATCTCAGTAGTCTCAAAACCATCGACCAGTTATTTCTAAATATTTCATCTCCTATGTGACATACTTTGTCATCTACTTTTCCGGTAACCAAACACATTTTCCCATAAGCCTCACCTCCCTGAATTGTTCTTAACAGAAATATTACATTTGCAATAATAGATTTAGAAGGTGATTTATATTTCTCCCAGGTCCCTATGATCGAGATTTTCATATTTTACATGAAAGGAGTACCAGGTATTTAGGTGTGGTTCGCCAGTAGATTGGGCCCTCACCCAAGAAATGCATTATTACTAAGTCATTCAGATTTCAACCCTTATGTGCCTCAAGTTCCCAATAATCAGTGTCATCTCGTTTTGTGATACTTCTAAAATTATGTGGCAATAAAGCATTAACTTAGAATTTTTGAAGGAGAGATAAACAGATAAATCTCCAGGGCTCGACATTTAGGCTAGCCCCAGCCTAGTTATTGAAAGTCTAGTAAATTCTACCTGTGAGTAGCCCTAATAGGGGGCTAAATAGAATTAGAATATCAGCGCTTGAAAAGTATGAAGCTCTCCTTTGGCTCTGCATACTTGGATGATAATATAACTCAATTTAACACAATATACTATATTCTTTTCATATTATGAACAGAGGCTATGTGATCAACAGAGGTCCCTATTTGAGAAAAATCGTCACTAATACCAGGGCAAGCAAAAATATTTCAGGTCTAGTAAAAAAGTTACAGTAACTAGCCCTTTTGGGCTTATGAATTTTTTTCTTAAAGGGCAAATGCACCATCATAATGATTTAGGTTCAAAATGTGCCTATACGTGTCACCTTTCTAATAAGACCACCCGCAAGTCTGTCCTCCTCAGCACTCCTCAGATATGGCTTATGAAAGTTAGTAAAAAACTAGCCTGAGTCTGGGCATGGAGGCTGACATTGCAGGCCAATTAAGCCCAATTAAGCACAATCAGTGGTATGGAGTGACTGCCAGTGCTGCTTCTGATTGGTTGAGAGATATCAGTGGCTGCCACTGATATCTCTCAACCAATCAGAAGCAGGGCTGGCAGTCACTTCATAAGCACCACTTCTGATAATGGCAGCCTCCATGCCCAGACTCAGGCTAGTTTTTTACTAACTTTCATAAGCCATATCTGAGGAGTGCTGAGGAGGACAGACTTGCGGGTGGTCTTATTTGAAAGGTGACACATATAGGCACATTTTGAACCTAAATCATCATGATGGTGCATTTGCCCTTTAAAGGGCAAATGCACCATCAGAATGATTTAGGTTCAAAATGAGCGTATACATGTCACCTTTCAAATAAGACCTCCCCCGAACCTGTCCTCTTCAGCACTACTCAGTTATAGCTTATAGAAGTTCAGCAAGCAACTGTCCTGAGGCAGCTATACAGGGCCTCCATGCATCCCAAGATGCACTCTGTTTTTGACACCTTCTAAGCACCTGCCTGTGTCACTAGTGCTTAAGAGATAGCAGTAATAGGGGGCTGGGCTCCCCTTTCCTGCTTAGATTTTCATTACTGGCTTTCAATAAGTTGTCACAATTCCCAAAGATTGAACTTCTTCAATTTCCTATTGTATATTCCAACAATCCTTGGAAGTTATACTATGTGGCTTGTCTTTGATTTGTAGCTTATTGTTGGGTAGAAACCATTACTTCCTAATTGCTATGAAATCAGTTTGTGCTAATCACTTACAGGAAATTGCAACACTTGTGTCAGTTAGCAGTTACTCATGGGAATAGTGTAGGACTTATTAGTATGTGTATTCCTTCACATCCTGTTATCAAGATGCTATCTTTGAGTTAAGAACCTGGCACCATTGAGTAAAGTATCATGTGGGTCTAAGGGAGAAGTTCCCTAGGTGAGTCAGATATTTCCATTCCTCCAAATTTCTGAATTGCTCAATTCTGCCATACTATGTGAGCTTTACTTCTTCTAGTTTTATTTGCTTCCAAAAATTGTGATCAGGAATGAGCCAGGAATAAAGATTAGCAAGTAAGGGAAATACATGCAGGCTTCTCTGCTACTGCTATCTCTGAAGCACTAGTGACACAGGCTGGTGCTTAGAAGGTGTCAAAAACAGAGTGCATCTTGGGATGCATGGAGGCCCTGTATAGCTGCCTCAAGGACTGTTGCTTGCTGAACTTCTGTAAGCTATAACTGAGTAGTGCTGAAGAGGACAGGTTCGGGGGAGGTCTTATTTGAAAGGTGACATGTATACGCTCATTTTGAACCTAAATCATTCTGATGGTGCATTTGCCCTTTAATGCTGAGCCCTAACCTCCTGCAATATTTGCTAAATTACTTTCATGAGGAAGCATTGACCATGAAGGGGAGGCAGGGCTCCGTGCTACAGGCATGAATTGGAGCTGACCTGTCAATCATAATTGAATGGATCTACTGGGTCCAGGATTGTCCAGGATACGTGAAGTCCCAGGGTAGGAGAGTACGAGGTAACCTGTATATCTATATAGATGAGAAGAAAAGGTAAAAGTGTAATGATAAATAGCTAACCACAACAACTTTTAAAATATCACTTGTTAGTTTATTGTTTGCACCTCCTTGACTGAGTGGTGAGATAAGGTGATGCTGAAGTGATGATATACAGATGATGCAGGTAAAATAATAAAGACAGAGACTTGGGAAGAACCGTGTGAGCAGATGATACACCAATCATACCAATCATACTCGGAGCCAAAAGGAAACTAACTCAATAATGCAAATATCCCATGCAGAGTTAAATGAAATATTTGGTATGAAGTGGAATCCGGCCTGATATCCAACCTAACTCATCCGCCTAGTGGGATCTGGATGTCTGAGGGCGGATAGCATGCCGGATTGCACTTTCCAACAGGGCGTAACAAATTTATCACCTACTCTTTCATGCTAAGAAAAAATAACAAATACATCTCAATATTTTTTTAAATAACTTTTGAAAAGAACAAGGCTGGTGGCCAAGTGGTAATACTGTAAATCACTTAAATATGGCGTGAACATTATATAGCGCAATTACGGTACTGCCCTGGATAGCGTGATCTAATTATAGCGGTGGGAGAACCCCACTGTTTATTTTTACATAAAATTGCAGTTAGCCGGGCTCACTAGGGATCAGGGGCTAAGTACTTGACCTCCGGGCCCCTGCCAGATTGTGAAGGCAGTGGTTAATGGCTGTATGCAGTATCCATGTACATCCCCATGACTAAGCTTTTGTTCTGCCCTTCAATACGTATATTGGGCAATTTAATAAAGACGGGACTTTAAAATAGCGCTTATTGGCAGAGCGCTATTATCGCTATATTATTGTTCCCTCTATACTTAAGTGATTTACAGTATTAAATTCTGCCGTTTGATATTGATTCTACGTGTGAACGGCTCCAGATCTAACACCTATTTACCAATCAGCATAGAGAATTACAGCAGAGCAGGTGATAAAGAAATATACCAATCATACTCGGAGCCAAAAGGAAACTAACTCAATAATGCAAACATCCCATGAAGAGTTAAATGAAATATTTGGAATGAAGTTAATCTTCCTTTTAGGAAAACTTCCAAAGTAACTTATTCATATTTACATATTTACTCAAAGTACACCCAGAGTCGACAAATAGAAACATATTTTGAAAAAAAATTGACGGAAATATTTTTAGAATATTGTTGCTCCACAAGTTATGTTTAGACCCTTTATGTTGCATATAACCTGGGGAATTCATGAATAGGTGCAATTACGAAGACGTGTCACCACATGATTACATGGAACCTCTATTGTTAGGGGTTGTTCCATTTAAACAGGGAAGTAGGTTGACACATTGTAGGAAGTCTGCAAACGGCACACCATAAATCAAAATATGGGACCACTGATTCATGGAATTAAGTTGAGAGGGTCAGTGGGAGGTTAAGGATCATTCTTTATTTTAACCCATTCACACTCAGAGATCCCCTAGAAAGTACCGTCTGCTACTTTCATACTTTTCAAAATAACTTGGGAATAATGCAAAAGTTCTCAAAATATTTGAAGGAGAGTTGTTGTGTGATCTCTGGTTAATATTTCTCCTTCAAATATTTTCCAAAAAATGCTTTAGTTAGAAAAATATTTCCAAAATCGTCAGGCCTGTTTTGGCCGCTGTGAGCATTAATGGGTTAAGAGAGCAATCCTCAACAAAATCAGGTTTCATTTTTCTATAATCTAAAAAGAAAAAATTATATGATATCTATAAGAAAAATCCCTGACACATTCATTGGTGATTTCCAATCAGCCTTTTTTCATACATACTGTGAAATATCATCAATCTCTACTGAAAACATCAATAAAGCTTTGGAAATGAGTAATGTACATGATAAAAAAAACAGGGCACTACATCTCTAAATAGACTAAGAAATTTGTCTTTCAATTTACAATAGATTTATCTTACATATATTTTACAACACATGTCTACTTTCTTGAAAAATCAACAGCATAAATTTATTCTTATTTCATAACAAATCATTTTTTGAGGGCCAATACTCCTAATCTTATATTCCTATTAGAACTTATATAAGTTTTGTCGCTTGACAATCAGATAAAATGATTGTCAAAATATTCTCTGTTGAGAAGTTATTTGGCCCTCTAGACTGATCTCACCCTTGTAAGAGGGTATCAGAATTATGATTATACAAAATCTTGCTCTAAAAGTCATATCATACACCTGAGCATGGTTTCTTTTTACCCTCTACGTCGTATTAATGCTGTGCTGCGTCTGCAATTTGTTACCAGTTATATCTTTCACATAAAACAGAACTTGCAATGAATGTCCCACAAGCGGAGTAGAACCTGTGAACTTGAACAACACAAGTGTTATAAAAATTCACAGGTTTCACTCTACTCATGGCAATCATTTTGGGACTAAAAATTGCAACCTCCATAGATAATAACTGGAGCGATAGTGGAATTACACCCAAATAGAACATCCTGAATTTCTACACTCACTTTAACAACGTAATTCCAGGGTTATGTTAGATCATCAACCCTTCTTAAGACCTCACGAAACCACAATTGTTAAGTTGCATCTATTCGTCCTTCCAAATATATGTTAATGTCAATTTAAATAACTTATATAATTTGAAAATGACATCGAGTTTTTTTAATATAATTTGAAAATGTTTACCAATAGGGTCAACTCCTTTAAAGATAATTCATAAGACTCTTCTAAAGATAATGTATCATAACTGTTGGCATGGTCTCAATAATACTATTGATGTTTCGATTCACTTAATCAGTGTATGTGAACAACATTAATTACTCTATTCGAAAAAAAATACATACAAGATTTTGCTTGATCTCTATCATAGCATTGAACATAAAAATCCTTCATCCAAAGAAATCATGAAATGTGATGCTAATGAATAATGAACTGAGAGATACACTTTGCATTCCAAAACATCAACAAACTTAGCCATAAGAGAATTGCACAATAGTGAAGGGATGGCAAAATAGCAATTACAATAAAATATTTATATACCCATTCAAATGAAAAACAAACTATAAAGAAATGTTCACAACTGAAAGTTTCACTTCTACTTTTCATAACAAATAAACATCACTTAAACCAAAAGCTCACCTTTGACATAACATACAGACAATGTGGTGAATATGAATATGTTACCAATACATGTACTAAGATATTTATATTTATGAATATGGACTTGAGAGGTCTGCAGAGTAGAGACCAGACCATAGCTGAACAGTTGATAGTTACAGACCTGTTACTGGATGAATCTTTTCAACTTATGCTATAGCTTCAAATTAGCCATATGTATACATGGGGTTGGTGTTAATGATTCAAATAAATTGACTATTAGAATTTTCTGTCAGAACCAAATATTTACTTTTTGAAACAAAATACAAACAAAAGGTATTGGGAGCACTGTTTGGTACTTATGACCATCACAATTAACTTGTCTCGCAAACAAGTAGATGTTTGTGTATAAATGTCTGGGTGAAAAGCATAACTACCTCAGAAAATAAGAGGTTCAATGTCAAGCCCTCCATAATGTCCAGTTGATCATGAATTCATAGCTATAAAATATCAAAGTTGGCAAATACATTACCCCTTCAATATCCACATGCATTGTCCACATTTAACCCTTCCAATGCTGAGGCTACTTTCGTCCAAAGCACAAGGACGCAAAATTTTGGAAAACCATCTAAACCCTGTCATTTTGGTATTCATTAGAAAGCTCTTGCTGAGAACTCTCAGATGAGTACCCATTTGCTAGGGTTTCAGTCATTTTTCAGGTTTTTGCATCATTTTGCATTGGCAAAATCAGCCCCCAGCAGCATAAGGGTTAAAGTCTGGGGTGAAGTGCGAAACCCCAAATTTACACAACTTCAATCAACTAACCTCTTTAAAAATAAAAGGCCTGGTTTGTCCAGGTCTGGTCATTCCATGAGATTCCATTCCTCAGATCTGGAAATAACTTATGACCACACATCCATGCAGCATGCCTGAGAAACACGAACACCAGATATATACATACACACTCTCCTCCTCCATAAATACACTCACAGGGGGGCTGAGAAAAAAAAACATTTGGCAGCAATCAGAAAATGTGACAAATACAACTTGAAGTGGGCCAACTTTTCACTTTCCATCAGTACATGCTTGTGTGACATGAAGCTTCTATTATTGTTTGATGATCGTGACTTGTACCACACTAACCATTTAGAGCACTGAGCAGAGGAACTGTATCAGTTACCATAAAACAACAAGACGTTCCAGCAGATGTGACTTCAAAATCCCACGACTGTTACATGCCTTCAATCGCATCTTCAAAATGACTATAAACAGCAGAGATTTCTGACAGTGTAAAAGTACAGCGTTTTTATATATAGCGAAGCGGAACCACACGCTATGTACGCTATATATAAACAGACGCGTACATTGTGTGTTCTACAGTATAAAGACTGTTCCAACTGCTTTGTTCTCTATCCAAATTGTCCCTGTGAGAAGCCAGTTGAACGCCTGTGATTATTTGGTAGTCGCTGCACACCTATGATTGTTCTACCGTCATAACTTCCACGGCATGTGTAGCATCAGGTACATCACCTGAAGATTGGCTCTCTGTTGTCGTTGTCGGCGCCATGGCAACCTGTACCCCCTGCGTAGTTACAACATGAGAAGGCTGGGCTTGCTGTGGCTGCTGTGGATGCTGTTGTTGCTGCTGCTGCTGTTGATGCTGTTCGTTTAACTGTGCTATACTGGTCACTACTGTTTGGTACATGGACACGGGTATTGTTACCATGTCTGGAAAATAGAAAATAAGGCTAATTCAGCTGACTGGTTTTAGATAAAAACTGCTTAACACAGATGTTAAAATGTAACAGCTTGATAGAAGTGGATAATTTCAATGAACAAATAAAAATTTATAATGTTCAAAATGAACAATTAAAAAAAAAAAAAAAAAGTGCATACAATAAGAAAATAAAAACCTTACCCAAAGCAGATATCTTATTTTGAGAAAAAATAAACACTATTTCAAGTATTAAGCAGGATCTTTGCCAAGATTAAGAATTGGGGCGCCCAAAATTGGCAATGATGAAATTTTGGGGTGTCCCTTTCCTCAAGAGAGACCATTCAGATAACAAACATAGTGAACCATTTAAGCGAGAAAAGGTGAAATGTTGTACCCTATTAATGCACTCAAGTGAATTCAAGTAATAAAGGCAAATAGGATGCTGATCTACTTACATTTATTTTGGGAACCATCTCCTCAAGAGAGACCATACTGATAACAAACATAGTGAACCATTTAATAATGTTGTAACCTATCATGCACTCAGGAGTGAATTTAAGTAATAAAGGCAAATAGGATGCTGATATACTTACATTTATTTTGGGAACCGTCTCCTCCCGCTAGTCCGCTGGCGTCTCCTGTAAGTATGATTTGTGGTCCGTCCTGGCCCATGGACGCCTCCGCTAGCGAGGCCACGGCCTGTGCTGCCGCCTCGCTGCTCAGCTCCACGTTGACCGACTGACCCATGGCCTCGTGCTGCGTGGCCGCCACCTCTGCCAGCGTCTGCACTGCCTGCGTCGCCTCGTGCGTCTGACCGTTCTGATGGATCTGCAGGTAGAGTAACGATAGAGACACACATAAATACAAGATAAGACCACGTACAAACTACACCTGCCACAAGATAATTATTGAAACTCCACCAGGGGAAAAAGATATGTAATAAATAGCACCATCTAACCCCACCCCTGATGAAAAAAATATCCAATTTATATTTGGGTCATTGTCCAAACCTTTACATAAATACAAAATAAGACCAGGTACAAACTACACCTGCCACTAGGCAAGAATGGGCAATCGTTGAAACTCCACCAGGCGGAAAAGATACGCAATAAATAGCACCATCCACTCCCACCTCCCCCCATCTCCCCCATGAAAAACTTATCCAATTTATATTTGGATCATTGTCCAAACCTTTACCATATGCAGAAATGTATAATCGAAAAGAAAACATACAGCCATCCCTTCATGGTCCACACCACAGGTTTAAAATTCATCAAAAAATCTTTTTCAGTAAGACGCTTGGTTAGTGTGACTTGTAAATTTGACAATTTCTTAACTACATAAAATGCATGCATAAAAACAGATTGATAACCAAGAGAAGTTCCTCAAGGATGAGCTTGAATTAAAGTTGAGCATCGTTACAAAATAAAACAACTTAAAGGCAGAAGCACTGTAAGTCATGGGCAAACTGAAGGGAGTCACATTTCCAAACCTAGTACATGCCATCGTCCCAGAAGAAATCCATGGTAGAAGGGAATAGGAATATATAGAAAATAACTCATCAGACGTATCAGGTGATATCAAAATTCAACTGATTATGCTCAGTTCATGTACCTTACTACACCAATTAATTAAAATTCAACAGCCTGTTCAGAGAAGACCATGAAGACATCATGAATGGTGCCTGGAGTGAATTTTATAGCTTCTTTCAAAATTCACAAGTGTTTCCAAGGTATTTCCTAATAATATGGCTTTTCCATAACTTTTTTTTTTATTTTACCAGATTTTTTAGAGTGAGATTCTTTCTTTTATAACTTCCAATTTCTTCCCAGTCCCACTTAATGTATATATATAAAGCTAAAGCACCAATTGAAGCTTCAAGCAGTTATTATCTGAACATCGTGCAGCAGTCAAAATGAAAAATAATCACCAAACATTGTTATTTTAAAGAAAATGTGTAAGGGGGAACAAAATGTAGTGATCATAAAGATATGCTTTCAAGACTGGCAGGGTTCGACTTTTCCAGGGGATTTGCCCCTTGATTTTGCTGTGGGCCCCTAGATTTTTCAGGCTATTAAAGGGCCCAAAAAAGTATGTATTATAACCAGAAATCCTATTTTTGGCCACTTATTTTTATCAAAAGACCTTTTCGGGCCCCTAACCTGAAAACTAAGTGTCAGGCCCTGACTGGTAAACATTTGGTTGAAATTTCAGAATATGAATGATGGACTTTGTATTAAACCACAACACAGTTGAAGAATTATCTATTTCCTAAGGCCTGCAAAATACGGGTCAGCTAAATTGGAAGTTTCGGAAGCAATAAACCTTGTGAGTTAGGTGCTACTTCATATAATGTCACTACTTAAATGCTAATCAAATCAAAACAGAGAGTATGACTTTCGGAAACAAACCTCATACTCTGTCTTGAATGGCTGTAAAGGAGAATGATATAAAGAGTAATCACTGACCCTTCATTCAAGATTTCCATGAAATTAATAGGAACTTGAACAAATATAACTGGAGTAGGAAAAAAGGAAAAAAGAAATTTGCAATATTGAACCTATAGTTTTTTGAACCACCAAATATGAAGCCTAGATGACATCCTTGATAATTGTGATTCTTAGATAACTTTGACTTTTTTCTTTGTGGGAGTGAGCATGTAGAATGTATCAGGCCTGTCATGCAGCAGTTTTTTTTTGTTTAGTTCTTTTAGTAATAAACATACTGTGATTTGGTGAAAGTGATAGGTATCAATTTTGACAGAGGGGCCCAGGGTCTTAGCCAGCAGGGTGTCAGGGTGTCTTTTTGGCACCCTGGTCCCCGAAAAATACCTATTTTGGGGGGAAAAGACACCCTATCTTTTGGTTAGAATTTTTTGAAAACATTAATTACAAGTAGATATTTCAAAAAGTGTTATCCTTAAATGATAACTAAGACATTTGTTGAAGAAATAAAGCATATAATAACTAGATTTGTCAATGTGTATGGTCAGTATGATGACTTATTTTTTTTCAGTGAGGGGGTTTGGACACCCTGTCTTCTTGAAACCCCATTTTGGACACCCTGTTATGAAAATCCTGGCTAAGACCCTGCAGAGGGCCATACCTCTAAAAGTGATTCCTACCACTACCAGATGCCTTTAAATACAAACCCTATTTAGGCTATTTACATATATAGATTATTTTGCTTATTCTCCTTCAACTTCAATCCTGTGATTTCCTGTACACACAACACAGTGCATGTATTAACAAGAGAAATGACCTACCGTTTGCACCAGCTGGGCCTGTGTGCCATCGGCTAACGTGACCACTGTATTACCGCCCTCGCCAGTATCTATCTGTATGATGGACACGGTGCCGTCTGGATTGTTGATGGTTTGTACCATGGTGGGCTGGGGGTAGTGGGAGACGTGTGAGGAATTCTGGTGGTGGTCATCAAACTCCGGCAACAGGTCTTCCCGACCGTGGTGCTTGTAACAATTTTTCACAATAGTTCTTAAGGCGTGTGTCCATGACACCTGAAATAATATAAATGCAAGTTAGATATTATAGATGATAGGCACAGAATACTTTAAAGAGGCACTATATTCTTAAATGCAATGTATTAAAATCATATTTTGCTAGGTAATACACACCAACGGACCAACCTATATAAAAAGTCAAATCATACTCTGGTACTGCTTATATTCAGTTGTAGCAAAACAAGATATCAGACAATATATGCTATGTTGTGCTATATCTAAGGTAACAAGGCTCAATCATGCTTAATGAAAAGTGATGTTGATATCTAGAAGAAAAGTGTTGACACTCTTCAGTCACAAAAATAGGTGAGTTGTTAGTCAAATTCATCCTATTCTCTTTAAATAACTCATCTCCTTTATGATATCATTATTGTCATTTTTTTTGATTGCAGGTCAAATGATTAAAACTTTTTGTATCAAAGACCATTCAGAAAATTTAAAATAATCCAATATCCAACAATCATGTGTGACATGACCAATATTAAATAATAAATGAAGGAAATAGATAAATAAAATTCATCATTATTGAAAAGATAGCAACTAATGTATAGGAGGTTCAGCAGAATACCAAAACATCACTTTTAGAGCTACTCATTGCATCTCTCAAAGAGAGCGCCTCTAAACCTTATTGTGACATTCAGTATGAGCTAGTGACTGGTTACTTCAAGAGGGGCAACAGAGGTTCAAGAATAGAGTTAATACCACACTGAATGGTGTTAGATAATAAATGTATTCTTTTGCAATACTAGCTGAATAAAACTCTTAAACAAAAAATCAGATGCCAGTCGGTTACTATTCAGTAGTGCAAAGTGTAAATCTATAGGGTACACAGGGTGAATTCTTACAATCATGCACTAATATCTAAAAAGTAAGCTTATTACAGTAAAACAACTGAAATGTGAACCCTTGGGATCAGGACATGCATGTTAACTTAAGGTGTATACATCTTTGAAGTTTTCCTCACTGTGTTTATAGGAGAAAATATGAACAGAAAAATAAGTTCAAAATAGGCAATGTTATCTTCCAGGTGTTCACATTTTCAGGTTTCACTGTAATCTAAATTAGCTGTACTGTACCAGGAACAGTATATGCTAAACTGTTCCTGGCTGTACATAGATCATGAGTTAGATCAAGTGTGTAAGGCCTAAAAAAAAGATGTTTGTTTCCTGTAACCCTACCCTAACGAGTTTTTATTCAAAAAAATCCCTACCCTATAGTTTTTTCCGCACTCCCCAACTCCAAATCAACGTAAAACATGCATAAAACACACATTTTTGACCAAAAAAATAATGCAAATTTTTTTTTTAACAACCTACCTACCCTATTTTTTTCGACCTTACGGGAAACAAACAATATTTTTTTCTTGGCCTAATCTAGAGAAGACAACATGGCAGAGGATGAAGGAGAGGGGGATGATGGGATAACTAGTGAATGGTGTGCTGGTAGCAGTAGCAAATACCTTCTTTTTCTCCTCCTCAGTACGGACATCGCTCCTGACATTGGCCCAGGGTAAATCACTGGGCCACCACACGGGCCGACACTCTGCCTTGCCCCATCCAGGCTTACTGCGGCCCGTTGAGTATTTCAGCATCTCGGGGATGAAAGCACGTAACTGGGCCTGGTAAAACAACGAAGCGTACAGATTAGTCTAATGCCATTTACCTTGGTCTTTACTTCCGGAGGCCGTTCATCACTGCGAACGTTTGCCCAGGGGACATCGCTAGGCCACCATGGGGGGCGCCACTGTAGTTTTCCCCAGCCTGGCTTGCCCCTCCCCGTAGCATACTTCAGCATCAAGGGGATGAAAGTACGCAAATGTGCCTGGAAAGAATAGGGGTGCAAGTTCACACGCAGGGGAGGAACCTTTGCAACAAAACCTCCTTGAACATGTGCAGGCAAGACCTGATACCTTCCAATCCAGAGCAGGCTCAGAATTCAAAGCTCCTTTCAACAGATGCATTCATTAGCCTCTTCTAACTAATGAAGAACAGTCAAAGATTTCATCAATGCTGTTTAAATTGGATGAAAAGAAAAAGCAATTTAATACATCAATCAACCTCTTTGTTTAATAGAATACATATTTTCTGACGATATAGTCTTGTATTGAAGTAACTATATTCCTAGGAGAATAAGGATCTTACCTGTGTCATTTTATCTACAGGTGTAGGGATACCATCTATGATGAGTGGAGGTAGCTCGTGAAGGGCTGGATTGTCTGGGACTGAAGGAGGGGTCTGTTGTGCTAGAGCAGCTTCTAAGTCCTGTAAGACCACACCCCTGCAATTCCTTAGCTGCAAGACAAATACAATGCACATGCATTACTAAAATTTAATATATGTTTAAAGTTTAATCAGGTACAAGTGAAATAATCAAAACCTAAGCTCATGAATAATTCCTCTAAAATATGTTGAGTGCAACTACCCTCAAGTTTTCCTTCATAGGGACTAGTATGACTAGTCCCAGGTATCTAATTAACCTCACTCTTCTTATTTCTGTCTTTCATATTGCAATGATCCAACTTAATTCTAATCCTAGATAAATCAAAATAATCAAAACCTAAGCTCATGAATAATACCTCTAAAATATGTTGAGTGCAACTACCCTCAAGTTTTCCTTCATAGGGACTAGTATGACTAGTCCCAGGTATCTAATTAACCTCACTCTTCTTATTTCTGTCTTTCATATTGCAATGATCCAACTTAATTCTAATCCTTGATAAATCTCTGGATTGCAATGTTTGCAAGAAATGAAGGAAGAAGTTCCAATTTTTTAACCTACTTCAAGTTTCTGCTAAAGATACTATATAGTACTCATAACAATGCTTGAGTCTCAAACTATCATTGGCCATTTGGGTAATGATTAGTATAAATATAGTCTCAGTAAGATATAAAACGCAAGCTAAGACTGTAATTTTTAAATTATCTTCTGGATATAATTTGGCTTATTGTCTTCTCTAGTCAAATATTTACTCATATGTAAGAAAATGATAGAAAAAAATTCTCAAGAATCAAAACTAAACCACCTTTAAATGGTTAGCTTGATTCAAAGTTCTGACAAATCATGGCCTAAAACATCCCATAGCGTTCAGTTTCAATAATATTTTACCTGACAATGAACATTGTAAACAAATCATGACAAAATGACCCCCTACAATAAATCAATATCTATAGATTCCTCTCCACTTACCACATTTTCTAACGGCTGTGAACCAAATACTTTAAATGCTTGAGTGAGTTGATTGGGTTTTCCTGGCGTGCAGCAGAGTACCACTGCTTGTTGGCCTACCCTAGTTGTATATTCTTCTATGGTATTCTTTAATTTTCTGCAGAAATTAAATAAAAAATATATAACAATGGTGAAAAAGTGTAGGAAAAATATCCACAAAAATTGAAAATACTGGACACTAAACAATACCATCATATTTCAGAGGCAGGAATAGTGTAGTGGATAAGAGTTCTTGTGCCTTCAAGAATAGATGAAGTCCCTATATATCTAGTAATTGCCTATATATGAGTATCATCTAGAGAATGAGGAATAATGTATTTTATGGAATAAAGTATGAATTAACTATAAATTTCATGGATAGATATTGGAAGGGTTCTGATTTACAATTCTTTTCAATAACTTATAAATTCTTTTTAAGAAAGATATTACAATAAGCAGGACTATGCATATATTTCAATCCCACTTCTTTATTTTAATAGGCTTCATTATGTTATCTCAAATAAGTGATATATTTCTCACATTTTCATCAGAAATTTTTTGTTGTCCAGTATAAGGCACCCAGAAATGTTAATGGTCAAACCACCATTTTTTTTCTTACCTTAATAAACGGGTCTGTTGTCTTTTTCTTATAGATGGATTCGTTTCAAATGAGTGAGGACGCTTGCGTTTTCTTCCTGTGGCTATAGCCGCAGCAGCTGCTACTCCTATAGGCCCTTAGCAAGAAACAAAGGAAAATATTGCCGGTAAAATCCTGAAGGATTGGAATATGCATTCAAACAAAATATAGGTTTGATGCCTGCAATAAATTGATTTGATGTTGGTTATTGCATAAAAAAGTTAAGATATGTCATACATAGACCACTTAGTACTTCATGGAAGCAATCCATAAAACTACTTCCGAGGTCTTGAAAGATAATGTTCAAATTCTTTAATTTACAACGTGAAGTTATGGTTTTGAAAAAAATATATGACATTAATCTTCCATCCAATCAGATGATCGATCGGCTAGATTGCAACTGACCTGCTGCGGCGAGCTGTGCTGTGACATCATCAGAACATGTGGAGTTGAGCAGATCTGAGTCATCAAATGTTGTGCTCTCTGGGGAGCTGGGTTCACTCATCTGATCGCTGATCATGCTGGTACTGATGGTGGTGTTCATGGCGGACCCGATGGAATTCATGGCGGACTGGAGGGTGGTCACGATATTACTGTGTGCCGGACTGGCTATTACATTCATACCTAACTTGTCTGAAACATCAAAGGTTATATGATTTAGAGACGCGTTGAAAAAACACACAGCATAGCTGTTTTTTTTTAGAGAGAAAGAGAACTTCTATAACCTATATTTAATAACAACCTAAATTACTTGGGAATGTATATTTTCCTATGACATACGTTAACTTCCTAGTTGTCCTGGTTTGTTTTAACCATTAATGTTGTTTCCTGCCATTTAGATCAACATGGAACTTGTGAATGGATCAATTCAACATTAACAAGGTTTCCTCATTCACCACAGATTTGGCCATTACATCCAGAATGAATTTGATTGAAGAATCTTGATATTTGCATTAATAACTAACTTTCAGTTTTCTAGTGAAGTTCCTATAAGCTCCTCAAATGATAATAAGAAACCCATTAAAAGATGGATTAAGATATTGGGTACACACATAACTTAGGAAATTTTACCACTGCATTTTCATATCACAGGGAGATGAGAAGCAGCCAGAATACTGAGATTACACATTCATTGGAATGCATATCATGCATATTTTATATAATAATATTTCCAGTGTACAAAGCTGTTTTATTGGTGTGAAGCAAACTAAGTCTTGAGTGATTGGACAAAAAACTGAGGTGAAAACATGGTTGAATTTATAAGGGTGCAGCAGCAGGGGTTATCAGTGGGCTGCTTGGACCAGGGGCTTAGCTAGGACCAGTCCTGCCTGTCTTTTGGATAGGTAGTCTCCTGAAAACCTCCCTTTTGGACAGGCAAAAATTTCTATAAGGAATTTTCAATTTTAACTTTTAGGGGGTAATAACCAAATATTTTCCTAACAGCCACTTTTTAAGACAGAGCTGAAGTGAGAATTACCTTTTTTGACACAATAGACTATCAAATGTAGTTGGTATAAGGATTTGAAGTACATTAGTGATTAGTAGATAAATCTAGACGGGCAGAAATTTAGGAATTGCTGTTTTGGACAGGCATTTTTGAAATCCTGGCTAAGACCCTGGCTTGGACAGTTTACACTTTACAGTATTACCGTGCGTAATACCAATAACTTATATGCATTTTAGGAATTGTGAGCGATTGGCTTAACACAACTAAGATTTGCTTCCACATTTGCCTATTCTCCAGTTCGTTAAAATGGATAGATTGAGCATGCCTACCCTGATGCCTAGCACTTGGAAACAAATGTGAAGGCCTGAAGGGTTTTTGAACATTGATTGTGGAATAAAACTGAATAAACCTTTAAAAAAATACATTTGGTATATATGTTAATCATAACAAATCAATGAAATGTGTTTTGTAGCAGAATGGGGTACCATCTAGCAGTTCCCACCAAAAGTGATCTACATACAGACATCACATTGCCAGGTTTGCAACATTGAACATTAATATACCCTATTTTTTACTTTTATTTGTGGCCTAACCTTATTCCTTAACCTATCGCCGCACCCACCCCAGAAGAATTTCCAGGGACTCACTGTCTTTGTAAAGAGAGATATTTTAATGGGGTGGGGTGGCAAGGCACAAGTAGCATCAGGGTTCGGCTCTCCCAGGGGCATATGCCCCTAGATTTTGCTGTGGGTCCCTAGATTTTTCAGGCTAGGGGCCCAAAATAGTATGTATAGAAACCAGAAATCCTGTTTTTGACCGCTTTTTTTAAATCAAAAGACCTCTTCGAGCCCCTAGACGGAAGTCTTAGTGTCAGACCCTGAGCATATCCATATGGCAAGGCACTTTTTCAGGGGAAACCCATCAAATGCTCTATTTCAAGCTGCTGGAAACTGAGAAGTTACCATTAGGCTGGTAATTTGTGTGAGAACTGTTTGAAAAGGGAATTCTGAGATAAGATGAATAATAAGATATCAATAATCTAAATCATAAAAAAAAAGAAATTTGCACAAAAAGGGGATGAAACTTGAAAGGGGTGGGGTAAACCACATACCACAACATCAAGGGCATCAACAATGAAAATAAATTCAAGTGAATATTAGTGAAAAACTGAAAATAAACAAAAAAATAACTGCAAGTAGGTTGACAGTTACCCAATGAATAAAGGATAATGTGTTTGGCCATTCAAAAAAAGGGAATTTGTACCAAAAGGGGATGAAACTTGAAAGGGGTGGGGTAACCACATACCACAACATCAAGGGTATAAACAATGAAAATAAATTCCAGTGTATTTCTCCTAAAAAAATAAACAAAAAATAATTGCACTAGATGGCAGTTACCGAATGAATATAAGAAAATCTGTTCTGTCGTTCAAAAAGACCCATAGCCTTCACATATCATTCAAAAATCTCTCCATACACAACTTGCTAAGCTCGCCCAGAAAACCTTACATTTTCATTCATTTTAGGCCTCCAATAGAAAATGGATGACCCACTTATGGAAAATCCCGCCTTTAGCTACAAGGTCATTATCTTTATTTGCTTCAATGTTTTAAAGGCCATTGATGAAAATATGCAATTCGTGAAGTTGCTGTGTCGTGTGTCCGACCAAAACAAATGCATGTGACCGAGAAATAGTGGCTTCACGGCGCAAAATCGCGAGCTGAATGTGTGTTTAGATTTGCGACTGCGCTTGAGCTTGCGCGAAAATTTGCCCTTGAGAGCAGGGAGACGAAAACAGAGGTATTCTAGGTCTCGAAATAACGCACAATAATGCCATCATGAGGCATCAGGATTTCTCTCAAATTTGAATACGACACTCTTCTAGCCAGTAGGATGTTTGCAGGACCATTTTAATTTGATTAAATCATCCAAAATTGTAAAACTCTGAGGTGATTTTTGATCTTCTAAAACGAACCACTGCGACTGCGCGGGCATCATGGAAACCCGATCCCGACGCCTATTTAAGGCCGATTTTCTCATAATCGGCAATATGTGGTGAATATATGATTAGATAGATGTAAAGAAAAGATATGCATCTTTCACATATATGAGTTTCAGCTTCAAATACTTACCATATCACTGTTAAAATTGGCTGTAAACTTCGGCAATTGTCAAATAAATTATGCGCGGTTTTGTCCGAAAGTCGTTACACACTGAGCAGGCTGATCAATTGTCCGTAGAGGGGGATATGAGGAATTGGCGCTCTGGAAAAACCTTCCATAACAACGCCCTCTTTTATTTGCTCGCATAACTAAGCGACAGGTTCCCTGTGTTATATACTGAAGGAGCAACCATATGAAAAAAACTTGTTGGTTATAGAAAATTAGTGACGACAACTTAAGACTAAGAAATAAGCAATTATCACAAGAGGATTGATCCAATTATGCGTTATAGTTATTGAAGTTGAGATGTAAATAATAAGTGTTTTATTTGATTACTTAAGAACTTAATTTTTATAAGCAATCAACTGAAGAAGTCATTGGACTACCTTAAAGATCTTAAGGCATTGAACAGTAAAAACTTACCACATTAGAAGAGCAATACCTTTCCAATGATCTGTCAATGCTTTGTAATGTGTGAATAAAGAATAACATTTCTTCTTGTAGAATTAAAGTTTATTTTTCTTGAAAAGTGTCACATTGGTTGGGTTATTTAACCAACCTATGACCCCATAATCAATAAGATTGTAATAGCTAAGTTTTTGATATATTTAAAAGGAAAATCCATAAGAAAATATCTGAACGTTAAAAAAACTTCAGCATTTTCTGAAAGTGGAAAGCAATACAGAAAATAATATTGCTATAAACAATAATTCCCCCCAAAAAGTTCTAGGGAATATGATCACCAATACTAAATGCCCTTGCAAAAAGCACTTAATATACCAAGTATTTAATATACAAAATATTAATTGCCCTTGCAGAAAGTGTTTCACATAATAAGTTTCAACATCAAATAGCACTATTACTAGCAGTTCCCACCAAAAGTGATCTACATACAGACATCACATTGCCAATGTCCATATTGCCAATGTCCATATATCAATGTTTAATCTCATCAATATGTACCTCTGTATTAATTGTGCAATGACCAAACATGCAAACAAATGAATAAAAATCCGACATCAAACCGGTTTGATGCTAAAAAATTTTTTTTTTAAATATCACATTCTTGTTCTTTCCCCAATAGTATTGACATTTTAACTACCAGAGACCTTTTTTTCTTAGTCAGGGCTCAATTATTTTTTTCAAAGAATTTCAGGGCACAATTATTTCTTTTTTCAATTCGATACACCCCCACCCTCGCTGGATACCTAATGGTCAATGCCTTAGATCCCTTTTGAGATTATTCTGTTGTAGAAATATGTTACACACCAACCGATTCTGTCGAGAGTTGAGGGGCGAGTTTTTATGCGATCACGAATGTCGTGTTCGCTTCATCTAATAAGATTCGATGAACCATGTATAATATGTTATTGATTTAAAAGCCCATTATCCCCGAACTGGAGGAAGTCTCAGTCACCGATTGGTAAAGCTTTGTGTTTCTCATCTTAAAGTCATTGTATCTATTGTGTCTATCGCTATCGGAGCAAAGGTTTTAGTTGTTTAACCCTCAAATTTCACTTCGAATAAAACAGCCTTTGAGAGGCTGGCGCACAGCGTCCAAGACTGAGAAGTAGACGGTCAGCTCGGATTCGCAGAATTCATTGGAAAAGAGGCAAACTATTTTATTCGGAAAACCACAAAACAGCATCCATCATTTTCTAATACATAAACATATGAATAACCCTTTTGTTCATGATCTTTTCCAATCTTTGCTGGAAAATGATTACGCCTTGTTACTTAGACACCGTGCTAAAATCGACAGCAAAAAGAGTGCAAATAAGTGAAATAACGACAGTTTCACAACCCCTACAACATTAACAGGGACGTATGTACTATGCACACATCCCAGATATTGGTAAGGGGTAAAAAAAATCAAAAAAGAAAAAAAGTCACCGCTTGTGGGTCATATCAAGCATATGCATAATATCATTAACACATATTCCTATAAGTGATCAAATAAAAAAAATACGTATTTTGCATACAAAAAATGTAGAAAGGTTGCTTTACTTGCTTAGTCCAGCATGTTTGCTAGGATTTAGAATTGAAACGACGTGTGCATAGGCAAGTAGTATACTGCACCTCTAGGCAATCGGTTATGAAATTCGAAATAAATCATGAATAAACACTTCGAAAAAGAACTTGAAAAAATTGGATGTAACTCTTATACTTCAGCATCTTTTGACTAAATCATGAATAACCACTTTGAAAACGACCTTTCAAAATTTGGATGTAACTCTTATACTATATATATATGTATTTCTAGATTTTTAGATACATGTATGTGGGATTTGTTTATTGAGCTTGTGTATATCAGTTTGACAGAAATTTTCCTCGTTCCTGATTTTATTTGACTATTCAGCCCCATTGGTAGACTAGCTCCTAGTCTATGATTTACTTAAATATTGCTTTTCTCTATTCTGGTCTATCTTTTGCCCAATATTTAGGTGTTAGTTTTTAGTTGCTGTTGATAGATGGCGCCAATGGTGGTCACCCTGGTCAGTAAGAAATCTAAAGAAAACCCATGCTGGCCGCCTGGTGAGCAAATATAGAACTAAACATGAGTAGACATCTTAGAATGATATATGAACATTAGGTAAGTTATTAAAGAAGTGAAATGAATTTCTCGGCCTCGAACTAGGCTACCCCTTCATAAGTTATGCTTTGCCTGAAAGGGCTTCTAATAAAGGATTACGTCATTATGAGTACTCTCCCAGTTGGGTGAAAGATGTGAGAGTTGAAGTAAACAAAAAGAACATGCTCATGACGGAGCTTCTATCCACAATTCTGGTTTGGAATTTTTGGGACCATTGAATTTCATAAATCTGGAGGAAATATCAATGTACAGGGTAGGGTTTCATTTTTTATTCTAGCGAAGTACACAAAGTTTGTTACTTCTTCATTCGGAATTTTATTTGAAAATGAGAAAAAAGTGCTTTTCTCGACCTAGAGATTGTGCACGACTGCAGAGCTGAGTCAACATCGCACAAAATGAGGTACCCTTCCCATTGTTATTGTTTTTGCTATAATCGTGTCAGGTTTCAACTTTCAAGCAAGTCTGTTATAATTTGACATTATATGTATTTGAATGTCCATATTTTGGTGAAATTCAGTATTAGAGAAGAGCCAAAAAGTGACATGCACAGTGCCCATGCTCCGAATAGGGCAAATTGTCTCGTCGAGTCTGACGTCCAAAATTGTATACACTAAAAAGTACACAGCAACTATTTTAGAAATTCAGAATTAGACGGTTTCATCTCTTCATTGCATTTTTAGATACTGAAGAATATTTTGAATTTAAAACAGTTGAATGAGAAACGAGTAATTCACTTTCTTTTAACTTAGAAATATGTCCTTTTGAGGTTCAAATACCTTCGTGTAGTCATTTAGAAAAGAGAAAAAATGCCTTAAAACACAATTCTTGAACCCATTTCTGACAAGAAAAGTTAGTGGCTGCAAGCTGTTTCGCCCGGAGCATCAAAATTGAATCTTCATTTAAGTGGGTTAGGGACCTTTGTTCTCAGAGTTAGACTTTCATGTCAAGATTGATCAATAGCTTGGTCTATGTAAAAAAAAAAGCCATAAATGACAGTAGACTAGTATTTTATGAAAGCTGAGGCTCTTGATAACTCAATTATTATAAAATCATTTTTATTGACATCTTCACAATTTTCTAGTGGTGGGGATAAAAGACAAAATGTGGATTTCTAACATCTCTTTTTGCAAACAACCCTTTAATTAAATTGTAGTTTTACAAACGCAAAGTTATACATGTCATAGAAAACATCCTATCACACATTGATTTTTTAATTATTTTTTTTCAATTTTTGCTCCTAAGGAATTTACAGCACGTTGAACTTGTGATAAGTGTTCTTCACCAGAGATATGATATTCTCAATGAACTTGATATTGAACAGCGCATAAACATTCTTAGGCTGGTATGGGTACATTTACTAGTTAAGTGTGGCTCTACACTGATTCTTATTGCACATGCATTCTTCGATTTACACACACTTTCTAACATCTCCAAAAGTGAGGAAAGTATCCAAAACAATAACTCCAACATGGTTCTATAGGCTTGTCATTCATCGACTGCAATTGGACCACATTTTCGAAATTTATTTAGTTCGCCTATACCACGATATAAACAATCAATTTCCACACATAGGTATGTATATGATATTTTTTATCCTTGCATAGAGCAGAAGATAATTGTTCATATGTGCGGAAACTATTGTACAAATATTACGGTAGGTGCTTGGTCTCAACTCATGGCCGAAACAGAAATGACCCCCGGGTACAGATGGGGGCGGCACCTTACGTATTTCGCGGAAGAAGGGGTCTTTTTTTTAAGACCTCCGCATGTCCGCGAGTTATTTTGTAAAAGAAGGGTACTTTTTTGTACCAAGGTACGAAGTACTGGGGTCAAAATCCCCCTACAATCCACGAAATATACGCGGCTCTGACGCCGATTGACTCCCGAAGTGACTGGGCTTCCGAGTCTTCTGCCGCCCCTTGCTGCCGCTAAACACGCAGAGGATTATAAAATCTTAAGTTAAAATACGTGTTCCCGTTCATCCAATGTCAGTGTTTTGATAAAAGAAGGGGTGTTTATTTAGTGAAAAAAGCAGCGTTTTATTAAAATAAGGGTGCTTTTTTGGCCAGAAATCAGTGCTTTAGGGGTATTTTTTAATTTTGATATCGAACGTATGCTCCCCCTAAATACCCAAGTGCCCCCCCCCCCGGGAAATGATCGCAAAAGATATTGCAGGGAACTACAGACTTACTGAAAATGCTTTTTTAATACAGAGGGGAATAAAACAATGGGCCTTTGACGATGACTTCGGTCAAGTAGATGAAATTCCCATTCACAACAGTCAAAGTTTTAGGAGAAAAGCAATCATGAAAATGAAATGGAGTGATTTCCAGAAAGCAGGCATATTAAGATGATTGAAACATCAAGAGGGTAGTTCACATACCAATGGCTATCCAAACAGTTTAATCATACTTCCTGGTAGAAAAAAATCAAAATCAAACAGGCCCTGTGGGGAGGCTGCTGGTAGTTAAATAGCCTAGTCCTAGGTCAAGAAATTGATATCCCTTCTTTAATAACGTACTTAATGTGTATATACCATTCAAAAGATGTCTACTCATATTTAGTTCTATATTGGCTCACCAGGCGGCAGGCATAGGTTTTCTTTGGATTTCTTGTATGATTCTCGGCTGACTGACCAGGGTGACCATCTATAAACAGCAACTAAAACTAACACCTAAATATTGAGCAAAAGATAGAACAGAACAGAGAAAAGCAATATTGAAGTAAATCATAGACTAGGAGCAAGTCTAGTAGTTAAATTGCAGTTTGAGGATATAGCTAAATTGAAGATATTGCAGGGAACCACAGGCTTCGGAAAATGTGTTTTTAATAGGGAGGGGAACAACGTACCGCAGAGAATCTACCAGGTGGCGACCCCTGGAAATCACTCAGGTGGTTTTACAGTTACATCATTTCTAAAATACACCGTGAGAGATCATCAGGTTCGGTATCATTTGTTAGCAACATAAGTCGGGCTGGTGGTTCCGTTTGTGACATCACTCAAAATTATTTCCGTCTAATTCTTCTCAAAAGTATTTTCGCTTCGCAATATCCATATTTCACAGCAAACGTGTATGTCATTCGCATTAATCCTAGTTTGCTTCACCCAGTATCATTTACCTACTTATTCATAACCTTAAAGCTAGGAGTATTAACAAGGGTAGGGTAGTGGAAGAATCGCCTGGGACAATGGGTATCGGGCACTGACTCTGAGTGATAAGTACTGATGTCACATTTCACCAGGGAGATTCTATTTATCATTGAAGTCCCTGATTTCACGCATTTCGAAATGCGTTTTACGGGTTTTCTAGCGTTATTCATGAGGAGTTGATTTTCCACAATATTTCCGAAAAGAGGATGCGCACTAAACACAAAGCTAAGGTATATACATCATTTTAAAGGCCTGAACAAGGGGTGCGTCTTAAGCCCCATTCTCACATTCAGGACTCACGGCCACGACCTACCAGGACTCAGGAGTCCTGGTCGATCGTGGTGAGTCTGCAAAAAATATTATGTAAGCGTATGGCAGTCTGGATAGTCGGCACGAGTCGTATTGAAGTCAGCGTCGGCCACGACTGTTTTGAAAATTTCAAAACAGTCGTAGCCGATCGGCGACGCCTCCACATACAAGTAGGTGCCAATAGGTAGCGTATGAGGAGCGTATGAAGGTCGGCAACAGCGTATGAAGGTCTTGGATAGCGTATAGCAGTCGTATAGACATCGGCGTCAAACGAATGCAAAACCGTGGGAAAGTTGCATACGACTGTACAGGACTGCCATACGCTAGCTATTGGTTACCTATACGCTTTCCCGGACTCTTATACGACTGCTATTGGTAATCAAAAAAAGCAGTCACGTGACCGGAACTGGCCGCCATGACAGTAGCAGACAGTTCGCTACGAGCATGGGGCGGCCACGCAAAACATCGAGGAAAGACGCTCCTAAAGCTGCAAACTTGAAGAAGAAACTGGTCGTCGAGGTAGATAAGGTTCAGGACAGTCCTCAACCAAAGGATGGGCACCTATCAACCGCCGAAACTGCCGAAACGTCCTCCAAGCCGGGTGAGACCCACTTCAAGAAGAGGATACTCACCAAGGCACAGATGAAGGCATACCCCAAAGCAGACTCCCCATCCCCTGAGGCTTCGGAGCCAGATTCTGAGGATGATGAAGAGGAGGGAGGACCACAAGGGGCCATTGAGGAGGAGCCGGTCAGTCCAGCTGGGCCATCGCCACCTCCCGAAAGTATGCATCAAGAGCCGGAGAGACCGAAACCTACAGATGCAGGGAAGAAGAGTAGAGGGCGCCACATCCAGACCTACACCTTCAGTGATGAGCAGGAGGCAGAGTTGGCAGAATGGTTTGGGGGCCAGCCCATGTTCTACAACCGGAAGCTGAAGTTATACAAGGATTCGGCGAAGAAGGAGAGAGTTATGGGAGACAAGGCTGCATCCTTGGACCCCCCAGCTACATGTAAGTACAAAGTTGATAAATAATAATAATAACAATGTGCAACATGTATCTCCTAAGTCTGATAAGGGTAGTAATAATTAAATATAATCCATCGGTTTCATATTGGTATGTCCTCATTTGCTCTAATAAAATATATACTGGAAATGTGTGTACCTACATTTGACCTTCATATATTGCTTCCTATTTTGTGTAATCAATTCTTGGCTTTATCTATGCATGTTGTAATGTTTAATCATTCCCATGTACTAACTACACTTTATGTTGCAGAATAAAGTTCTAAAATAGTTTCAATTTCTTCTGTTTACAGGTTTATAATAGATGGAGCAAAAGCAGTGTAAATTTGAATATTATATATATTAAATCCTTGTCAAATGCTTATGTAATATTTTATTTATTTTCAGACAACCAGCTGAAGATGTTCTTTGACTCGATGCAGACACGCTTCGGCCGATTGACCAACTCAGGGAAGTCAGGGCAAGGTTCTAAGGAACTTACGGAGAGGGACCAGTTCGTCCTAGACAACTTCAGCTTCCTCAAGGACCACATCAGGAGGTGCCCAACTCGCTCAAACACCAAAGTGGTAAGCATTATAAAATCTAAATCTATATTGTATAGTCATGAAAGAAAAAATAAACCAACAAACACTAGATCAATTGTAGGATTTCATTTATTTATATATTGTCTTCACTGTTATATACATCATGATATCTAAAATTCTAAGTCTGTATTGATTGTCGCAATGTCTAGTATAGTGAACATCTAGATCCATTCCGAGTTCTTGATTGTCATCATCTATTGTTTGCTGTTGCTTGATTGCCATCACCTCCATTTACATCCATTCCATTCACCTCCTATTGTGGGAGCTGCAACAAATGAAAATGAAATTTTGTCATTTATTTGAACATGTATTTTATTCATATATTTTCAGTATGATCCTCCCAAGACCACAGGCGGTATCGATGAGGAGGTGGATGCTAGTGAGGTGCCGTCGGATGCGGAATCCACACAGCCACAGAGCAGTTCAACTCCGACATCTACAGGTCCACAGAAGGCAGGCCCTAAGAGGAAGCGCAGCCTTAACACGAGTGGCGAGACAGACACTCAGGAAACCGAACTACTCAACAAGGTAATTATAAACATAAAAATGACTGTTGTATTAAGAAATGCCTACCAATTTCATTTCAGGTGAAAGGTTATCGATAATAATCTTATTCTAATTTATTCCTTTTTTTAGGTTACCTAAGGAAATGACATATATAACACACTATTTCTTCCCTTTCCTTTACAGATGCATTCACTGGAAATCAAGGTTATTGATGTTTTCATATAGTTTATACATTTCAATTATGTATTTCAGCTCCTCAGGCGTGCCGACCAGGCGACAGCTGCCGTCGAGGTGACCGCCCCATCGAAGACCCCTCACGAGGAAACTGTGCACCAGTACTGTTCGTACATTGAAACACTGTGCAAGCACATCTCACCGGAGTTGTGGCTGGACTACTCCTTAGAGTCACAGCAACTGATCAACAGTTACATCTCGCGCTCAAGGAATCCCCCTGCACAGCGCCCATTCGAGCACTATCATCACCATCTGCAGCAACCAAGAGCTTTTCGACCAACCTCCCAGGACTCTGTTGGGCGGACATACACGCCACTGTGCCCCATGCCCAGCACTTCCAGCTCAGCATCATACAGACATCACGGAGATATTCCACCCGGTCCTTCACCACCATTTGCACAACCTGTGCCATTAGCTGCACCCACTGTCACTGAGCCAGAAGACTTTGGTAGGAATATAGCATCATTGTTTGAGTAGTGCTTGGCCATATTGGCAAGTTGTTAACAGAAGTGCCTTAGAACTGATATATTTTGTTTGTTGAAATGTTGTGATGACCATGTTTTTATACATATTTTAAAGTTTATTGTTCCCACAATCATGGGATGTTCTTCGGAATAATTCGGGTGCCATAATTTTGTTTATCTTTTGGATGGTGAATTTATTGCACAAATGTGCATATGTAACTACAGTTGTTGATTGTAATAAACACCATTCACCACTGACATACAGTAATACTTGCTTCTGTTCATTTTTTCCTAGAAATGTACAATAAATAATTATTTAGTATGTGAAACCTACTATGTATTATTTAATGTGCATTTCTATATGTCCCCAATAATAAATAATTATGAAACAACCTTACCTTATATCATGTCCTCCTGCCAGGGAACACTGCCAGCAGGTGAGTTGTAGTAGGACATCAGGTAGTTGCGTTGATGCTTCCCAGCGGCGCTCATAGTGTTCCTACCCATAGCCTGTAGACCGACCATAGCGTCATTGTCTCTCCATGTTCCAGCGATGACTTGGTGTGTTTGGGGGTCCTCAATGTCCGGTCCACATCCGCCAATGTTTGGGTATCGGGTGAGCATCAGATTATGCAGGATGCAGCAAACCATGACCATTCCCTCCACACGTTCTGGCATCGGCATCATCGATGTGAGGAGACATCGGAATCTGAAAATTTTAGATATAGCATAATCTTTAAAAAGCTTTTAAATACAACATTAGTTCAAAACAATTATATGTCTTCTGCACCAAAGATGTTTGCATACATCATAATCTGAAAAAGAAAGAGAAGTGTTATTTCATTACATACAACATTCATACTATTTATCAAATAGTTACCTGTGAGACAGGATCCCGAAGGCATTCTCTACCACTCTGCGGGCCCTGGACAGACGGTAGTTGAAGATTCGCTTGGAGTTGCTGAGGCCGTGATGAGGGAACGGCTTCATCAGCCAGGTCCTGAGCCCAAAGGCATCATCTCCGACGAATGCATATGGAATGGGCTGATCGTCATTCGGAAGTGATGTTGGAGGTGGGATTCCTGCTCTTCCTCCTTCAACGGCCTTGCATAAGCCTGTCTCTCTAAATACTCCCCCGTCCGAGCAGATACCATTCGCCCCGATGTCGACATAGATGAACTTGTAGTTGGCGTCAACTACCGCCATAAGCACAATGGAGTGGAACCCCTTATAATTGTAGTAGAATGTTCCACTGTTACCAGGGCATCGTATTGCCACATGTTTGCCGTCAACTGCACCGAGGCAGTTGTGAAAGTTCCATCTTCTTGAGAATCCCTCAGCCACTTCCTCCCAAGCCGCAGCGGTCATCGGCGACTGTAGACACTCCTCCATGTATGCCTCAATGATAGCCTGGCAGGTGGTGGGGATGAAGTTGCAGATGGTATTAACTGCAACCCTGAAACCATATTGCAGGCTCTTGTATGAGTCACCTGTTGCCAGGTACCGAAGCGTTATGGCAATCTTCAGGCCAGGATCGAGTGCCTTACGCCAGAAGGTGTCCTTTTTCTCTATAAGAGGCCCGACCCTCTCCACCATCTCATGGAACAGCTCTGGGGGGATACGCAGGAAGTTCTTGAATCCTCGGATATCCTCCCTATTTAACTCCTGGAGTAGATGCTCGTACTGTCCAAAGATAGGCCTCCTCAGCAACCATGGCTTGACCCAACAGGTCTTCCGTCCTCTTCCTCTTCTCTGCCTCCTTCTATTGGCTCGCCGGACATACACTACAGCAATAGCTGCAAGGAGATTGATTTCTTCTGCTAGCAAAAGACGTTGTTGCACAGGATCCATTTTCTTCTTCTCCTTCAAAAAATGAGGCTCCCCACCCCCCTTATATACTGGCCGGGAAAGGGCAACCCTGAATTTAGACACGTAGGCCACGTATTTAAGTCGTATAGCAAGCGTATGAGTAGCGTATGATAGTCGGGGTATACGTATGAGCATCGTATAACGGTCTTCCTAAATACAACTACATGCGGGATAAGTCTTGAATGAACGTATACATGTCCAATAACAGTCGTGACTCTATCGCCGTCAATCGCCGACCATCGTATGGCAATCGTATGGTGGTCGATTAACAGTCCTCTTTAAAAAAAAAACTGAAAAATTTGCATAAAAGCGTGCTAGAAACGTATAGCTCGGTCTATTCGCTAGATCGGCATGGTCGTGGCGGAAGTCGTGAATGTGAGAATGGGGCTTTATACGTGGGTGCGTCCTGTACACGCGAAATTACGGTAAAACCCTAGTAGTATCTTGTCCTTGAATATTAGGTACTTATGCCTGAATATTCTGCGATCACCACCAGCATTCGCTTATCAATTCGCATTCTTCATACACGCCCCGACCTGATTAGGACAGGAATAGGGTAAAATGAAAAATATCATATATACACACAGCTGCGTATAAATGTCCAGCTATTTCGAAAACGAAAATTGAGAAATTTATATAATCACCTGTGATATTTTCTATATAAACAGAACGATATTAACTGGATACTTATACAAGAAATAAACATATAATACAATACAATTAGAAATATATCAGGGATATTGTGAGAAAAGCACTCAGTGAGGGACTGCAGCTTAAATAATCATTGCAATAATGCAATTCGTAACTGTATTGCAACGCATTAGGCTGCTTAACTATCTTTAAACAGCTATTTGATTGAATAAAAATGTTCAAATATAGTTTTATCAAAAGTTTAAAAAAATAGAATTCATCTATAGAAATATTCTTTATTTTTTCGATTTTGCACAAAGTTTACACTCTTTACATCTTTGTGGGTGACTTCCTATTTTGTCCAGTAGGAGCTACTGCTCCCGCTCAGTAATATCAATTGACCATGTTTTCACACCTGTCATTCGTCGACCTTGATTGGGCCACATTTTAGAAAATTATTTACTTGGCCTATATACCACAATATGAAAAATCTATTTGCGCTAGGTGGTCATATTATATTTTTATCTTTGCATTTAGTAGTAGGTACTTGTTTATATGTCATACTTATGGCGGAAAAAGTTAGAGCTGGTGCTTGCTCTCAATTCAAGGTCAAAACTAAAATGATACTGCAAGGAACCACAGTAAAATGTGTTTTTCATATAGAGGGGAATGCCCTAACTGATTTCTCCATAGTAGGTTGGGCAAGGAAGAAGTAATTAGTAGACTGAAATGACGCTTTTTAGTATGACTACTGATTAAACTAGTTCCACAATAAAACTTTCAATGAGACTTTATTTAAAGGGCAAATGCACTATCAGAATGATTTAGGTTCAAAATGGGCTTATACATGTCACCTTTCAAATAAGACCTCCCCCGAACCTGTCCTCTTCAGCACTACTCAGTTATAGCTTACAGAAGTTCAGCAAGCAACAGTCCTGAAGCAGCTATACAGGGCCTCCATGCATCCCAAGATGCACTCTGTTTTTGACACCTTCTAAGCACCAGCCTGTGTCACTAGTGCTTAAGAGATAGCAGTAATAGGGGGCTGGGCTCCCCTTTCCTGCTTAGATTTTCATTACTGGCTTTCAATAAGTTGTCACAATTCCCAAAGATTGAACTTCTTCAATTTCCTATTGTATATTCAAACAATCCTTGGAAGTTATACTATGATTTGTAGCTTATTTTTGGGTAGAAACCATTACTTCCTAATTGCTATGAAATCAGTTTGTGCTAATCACTTACAGGAAATTGCAACACTTGTGTCAGTTAGCAGTTACTCATGGGAATAGTGTAGGACTTATTAGTATGTGTATTCCTTCACTTCCTGTTATCAAGATGCTATCTTTGAGTACAGAACCTGGCACCATTGAGTAAAGGATCATGTGGGTTTAAGGGAGAAGTTCCCTGGGTGAGTCAGATATTTCCATTCCTCCAAATTCCTGAATCGCTCAATTCTGCCATACTATGTAAGTTTTACTTCTTGAAGTTTTATTTGCTTCCAAAAATTGTGATCAGTGATGAGCCAGGAATAAAAATTAGCAAGAAAGGGAAAGCCATGCAGGCTTCTCTGCTACTGTTATCTCTGAAGCACTAGTGACACAGGCTGGTGCTAAGAAGGTGTCAAAAACAGAGTGCATCTTGGGATGCATGGAGGCCCTGTATAGCTGCCTCAGGACTGTTGCTTGCTGAACTTCTGTGAGCTATAACTGAGTAGTGCTGAGGAGGACAGGTTTGGGGGAGGTCTTATTTGAAAGGTGACATGTAAAAGATCATTTTGAACCTAAATCTTTCTGATGGTGCATTTGCCCTTTAAGAATTCACAAACAGTATATCTTTAAATTTAAGCACCAAAATTATGTTATACTTTTTCAATTAGAAAAGAACAGGTCCTCCAATTTTAATTTTAAATGCTTGTATAATTGAAGCTGACACAAGGTTTCTTACAGGTGACTCAGACTTGATCATGATCATCACTAAACCATGCTATGTGATGCACTTTTAGCAGAATCTTTTAGGACTAAATAGTATTTCCTACAGGCAACTAGCTTCTCGAACAAGTAAAGACTATAATTCATTCAGATTACTTTAATAAGTTTACTTTGCTTCACCATTAAAACCCTTTCATACTTGGCATAGTCCGATACATATAGTAATATCTTGATAACCGAGTCATTTAAAGAAAATATTTGGCTGAAAGTCTTTTATCCTAAAGGCCTTTTCAATCGCACATAAAATACTTCACAAATATTAATGTAAACAATTTATATTCTATAAAGTCTAACTATCTTTGTGCTACTGGAGTGATTGAATCTTTGCATGAGCACATTGATAACCTGAACAAATGAATGGATGTAAAATGTCAAGTGGAATGCACAGAAGTCAACTGGTGAAAAAATACACAAAGTCAATATGTTATAATCAGACAGATTTATTCCTATGTCTAAAAATACCACTGTACAATGACAGCACATAAACACATATCACCAATGACAAAGTCAGACTGAAGGGAACTTGGTCATAATGCCTGTAAAAACAAACTATCTGGAGAGACACTGAGGAAACAATAACTTCAAAGGTACCATCTATGAAAATATTCAAAAGCTTGTAGTCTAAATACCTCAAGTTTCACAAGTTCTTGTCCTCTTACTGATACTTAATTCATACCAACAGCGATGGTATGAATTTCTCAAGTTAGTACCAACAGCTGCCAATAGGTGGCATGACTGAGTGGTGTACTCTTCAGCCATTCCTCATAGCGTTAATGATATGCAAAAGCTTTCAAATGCTGTCCCTATAGACACTATTGATTTCATATAAATGATTTGATGTTGAGAGGATTAATCAAGGCCCCCGAATGTGGATATTATACTCAACGGGGGCTGTGGTCAAAGGCACAAAGAGAGACACAGCAATACGTGTACATGTATCTTGTTCATGTTGTGAAGTAATAGGAAGGAATTAATTGATAAATAAAGGGATGAATGCATCAATCACCTGTCACAGATACGTCACTCAAACGAGGTACTAACTGCTCACAACATTTCAATCACAATACCTAGCAATGATGCTGGTTCTGAATGGACTCTTAGACTCTAGAAACCACCCACAAAGGCATTTCTTCCTCCTCAACAAGCTCAGAAAGGTAAACCCAATACCACGATGGAAACCAGCTGTGGTGAAACTCGTATACAGGTTCAGGCTAAGCAAGTGGACTATTCATTTTGAAAAAACGGAATTCGTTTTGGGCCAAAATTAAATGTGTGCACTTTACTGTGAAAATCTGGTATTCAATTTTTGCTCAGAACTCCCCATCCACAATCGAGACTCGAATGAGGGTTTATTTGCTGCAATTACAAACTGAACCGGTTTCCTTAACTAAATTGAGATGAAGATCCACACATATTTAGCGAGGCTAAAGAAGTCCTCCTTAAAGAGGTGGTTGAGGAGAGCAGATAAAAGTCATGCCATGCCATATACCAGATACTTTTACGCACCAGAGTCCAATTAGTCCGATTCTGCAATATTAAAACTTCAAAGCTTCTGCCTTAGTGATAGTGTAAAGAATATCAACAATAATTTATACATCAGTTGTACCACGGTCACTTCAACACATCTCATTCATTCCACCACTGCTATTCAAAAAGAGAAAAAAAAATACAGGCAAGAAAGAAATGATAACACATGCAATAAGTGCCTGAAAGCTGCAAGGTAATGGTAAAATGCTATGAAAAGTAGCTCTACCGTTTTCTATACTCAAAGTCCACGATATAGTCAATTAGATATGCCTATACAATATTTATCTTCAATGCGATGTATCAGATATCAAAGTACATTTTTATTTTCTACGGTAGTACACTTTTGACTGAGAATTCCCTTGAATACACACATTAAATACATAGTGTATGATATTAATTAATTTACAGTGCCGCTCCATTTGGAGGACCAAAACAACTCGAATTGGCTTTCTTATGTCACATTATTCAATTAGGTCTTACTATGTCTATAAATCATTACACACCCCTGGAATTTTTACTACCAAAATATCATCATCACCTCCAGTTCACAAAATTCAATTGCTCTCTATATTCATGTTTAAGGGATAACCCGTCCAAACCCACTGCCATAACCACTGCTTACACCACTAGGCATGAGAGTAAATACAAATAGTCAAACTTTTAAAGGGATTATAAATCAGGGCTTTAGCAAGCAGGGCATCATTTGAATAATCAAATCCCTGAAAAATGCATACCATGAAGCACACGGGTATGCACAGTAAATTCTAAATGTGTAGATTCCAAGCAAATAATTCAAAATTTTCAGTTCAATGTAAATGCTGAGGTATTACTCAAAAAGATGCCATGCATTTCTGAATATCTTGCATTCTTGCAGACTTTCATGAGAATAATGCCCATTTTGGATACCTTACTGTGGTTACAATACAGGATACCTGTCTGAACTACACGGTTAACTGCACCTACTATGCCTGAGTTCTAATTTTTGGAAACATACAAGTATGCTTAATTAAACTATTCCCGAAGTACCATCGGCCGATTACTTATCTCTTTTGATAATTTTGTCATAGAAATGATCTTATCCATTAGTGCTTTAAAGTTCAAAATTTCTCCTGAATATTATGAAGATCACAGGTGAATGAATATTTTGTTTTATGAGAAATTACAATTACAGTTTACACAACACAGTGTAATGAACAATGGAGAAATCACTTAACTGAACTATTTTCTTGAATCTTTCAACCATGTTATAAATACTCGCATAAGTTAAGGTACTCAGTATATGTGTGTTAAACGGCTATAAAATCTAGTGAGAATCGAAGGCAGGTAGCTGCCATTAACACATGACTATTGTATTCTGATCTCTATCATGTGGCTATACCGTCTTAATCAACCCACTGCTTTATTGAAAAAGCATATTTTCACATAACCTTCTCACCATGATTTATGTATAATTTGAATATGAGTTAATAAGCCAACTTTCAAGAATCAAACTCATGCTATACTAAAATCAAAAATTCTTTGTACATGATTCTAGTAACAGACTGGATGTATAACATAGTCGAACTTTCCATGATGATATCCATGAACAAATATTCCCTAACTTGATTTTCAGAGTCACAGTATGTTACCTGATCAATCCAATTACACAATGGAGGAGAAAAATGATTTTGCCACAATACCAGAAACTTAGATATCAATAAAGCTTCAATTATAGAGCCGCCACTGAACACAAACATCTCAATAACCCGATACAAGTTCATAGCGAGACCGCAGCCAGCATTGAGAATGAGGCTGCCGGTCACATGACTAGGTAATGAGTTTGCGGAGGTGGAGGCAGAAGCGGTGGGGTGGCGGAGGATGTTCCGGATGATTGGTCCACCCTCTAGGTGAGCACACGATGATCCGGGATTTATGTGACGAGCTTGATTGTGTTTTATAGTACTGTCCCTCCCCCTCAGCAGGCTCCACCTAACCTAGCTTCTGCTCCACATCACCTATGGAGGCAATTGAATTCACAGACTTCTTGTACATATCTGAAAGAAATAGAGAAATTCATAAGTTCACAGCTTTAACAAAAAGGTTACAAATAATTCACATTGCTTATAGAGGTATAAAATGAGGGGATTATGAATATAAGTTTGTTTGAAGATAACTGTGCTTCTTTATTCATGCAAAATTTCAGGAAAATTAAACAAATTTTTTTTCAAATGTTTCATTAGATTTTACACCTCAAATGCTTAAAAATATATACATGTATATACAAGGCGACATCATATAGAGTGTGACAAGACCATTAACTCAAGTTTAATAGATATAACTGACAAATTGTTTTTTTTTGCACAACTTCAAAACTGTCCATTTCCTGTTATAAAGCATAATCTTTTCAAAGGCCAACTGATTTTAAACCAACTACATATCAGAAGCAATTGAATTCACAGATTTGCAAAAATACATTAGTTTTCAGTAAATTACACTAACAATCTAGGGGTAACAATTAAGCATATATCTTAAGTATATCATAACATTCATCATTTAATTTGCAGTTTTGATCAGGTGCAGAAAAATTGTGTGCATATGCATCAGAACACATGCTCCTGTTATGGGATTCAGGAGAAACATATGATGTCAACTATGTAAGATCCTACCTTTTTAAATATTTTTTTAGAATAGACCACAGTCCTTGAGATTGTTCTTGATGATGACGTCGGTGACAGCATCGAACACGAACTGTACATTGTTGGTGTCTGTGGCACAGGTGAAATGTGTGTAGATCTCTTTGGACTCTTTTTTCTTGTTCAGGTTCTCAAACTGCATCTGGATGTAAGCAGCAGCTTCCTCGTAGGTGTTGGACCCTGCAATTAGGTGGAATATTTAGTCAAAACCAGTGTAGAATGGGGGAGGTGTGGGGTTGATCACATTTTGAGTTATCCACCAGCGGTTGGCATCTTACTTAGAAAAACCAGGGTCACAAAAAAAGTTAAAGGACTCAAAAAGGTAAATCTCTAGTTAAAACCAGTGAAGAATGGCGGAGGTGGGGGTTATTTGATTTTTTAGTTACTCACCAGCAGGGCCTCTTGCTTAGAGAAATCAGGGGCACAAAGATAGATAAAGGGCTCAAAAAGGAAAATCTCTAGTCAAAACCAATGAAGAATGAGGGAGGTGGGGAGTTGATTGTTTTTTGAGTTACCCACCAGCGGGGCACATTGATTAGAGAGAAACTAGGGGCACAAAGATAGATAAAGGGCTCAAAAAGGAAAATCTCTAGTCAAAACCAATGAAGAATGAGGGAGGTGGGGAGTTGATTGCTTTTTGAATTTATTTGCTTTTTACAAATCGGGTAATGAGATGAATACCAATGAAACTCTTGGTGAGAAGGGATAGCTATTGGTACTTGATATGATACCAAATACAGATATTGAAAGGGAACAAGTATCGTACCAAAAAATTAAGCACAAGTGGATTTCTGGCATAGTGAACAGCACCTTGAATTTAACAAGGCTTATCTGTAGCCTGGGTCTCTAGGCAGGATGTAGAGTTGCAGACACTGGGTGGCCAAAATTGGCAATTGTAATTATTGTGGATGTCTTATCTTTTCAAGATAGACAACAATGTATCAGATTCATGCCATAAATATGTACTTACTGAATGAAATAAGAAAATGTCTATATACACTGCCATGGAAATTAAATTGAAGTAAAAATAATAATTATATGCTTGAAATTAAAATTCTTTGAAAACTCCACACAGGGTGTCCCGCTGGATGGTTTTTGAGGGTTTGGGTGTCATTTTGGGTGTCCAAATGACACCCAGATGCCCCGCTGGCTAAGACCATGTTTGTAGCATTGGTGGCTCACCTGTGTATTCTGGGAAACAGTTGGTGAGGGGGGACTTCTTGATCTTCTCCTCAAAGAGATCCTTCTTGTTTAAGAAGAGGATGATGGATGTATCCGTGAACCACTTGTTGTTGCAGATGGAATCGAACAGCTTCATACTCTCCATCATACGGTTCTGGGGAAAGAGATAGAAACATCTTCAAATTGTCGTCTGGATATATTACACTTTCGACTATAACTTGGATATTAGAGATCATTTTACAAAATATTTGAAGGAAAGCTGTTGTTAGTATTTAGATCCACATTTGTACTTTTCCTTAAGATTTTTCCATAATGCTTTTGCCCGGAAGATTCTGCCAAAATTGTCAGAATGCTTTTGGCTGCTGTGAGCATTAATGGTTTGAGACCAGAGCATTTATCTATATCACTCTACAGTCAGCAAGATAAAAATTCAACACTTTATCAATAGTTGGTTAAGGTGAATACAGGCAACCCTGTTAAGCCAAACAATGTAAAATTTGTGGCTTTATATCTGGTAAACAGCAACCAAGAACATGCACATTCAAATTATATTTGAATTACAAGTAATTTGGATTTTGTCTTCTCCAGACAGGCAAATCTGGTTCCATTATTATTATTATTGTTATTATCATTATTATCATTATTATCATTATTATAATTATTATCATTATCATTATTTTTATTATTATAATTATTATTATCATTATCATTATTATCATCATCATCATCAGCCTTATCATTATTATTTTAAGTAGTATTAGTATCAGTAGTATTAGTAGTAGTATTAGTAGTAGTAGTAGTAGTAGTAGTAGTAGTAGTAGTAGTAGTAGTAGTAGTAGTAGTAGTAGTAGTAGTACGGTAGTAGTAGCAGCAGCAGCAGCAGCAGCATCGACAAATGGTAACTCTAACAATATGCAGTGAATTACAGTCCAGCAATTAGTGATTTTCTCAGTAATTAGTCTGATGAAGTTGCAGCAGCAGCCGTACATCCTTGAGCCAACCACCATTTGTTGGCAGAGCTAGAGAGTGCTAGATTGATTACACATGAACCCTGCCCCAGCGTCGCTATGAGCTTACCATTTCTTGGTCCTCGGCCAGCGTGAGATCATATTCACTCATGGCCACAATGAAGATGATTGCAGTCACTCCCTCAAAGCAGTGGATCCACTTCTTTCTCTCTGACCGCTGGCCACCAACATCAAACATTCTGGAAAGGTCAAAGGTCAAAATAAGAGTGGGTTAGAAAACAGGATTATGAAATACCTGGAGTAAACAAGTCAACGTGTAACGGTCAATAACAGTGGGTTATTATATAAATCAGGAATATGAATTACCTATAGGAAAGGGGTCAACTTGTATAGATAAATGAGAGGCGGGTTAACAGGATTCAGAATAACTGATACCTAGGGTTTAATATAAAATATTCAATGGGCATCCGGTCAATAAACCAGGATTTATCCTTCCAATGCTGAGGCTAATTTTGTCAAATTTTTTGAAAGAAAACCATCTAAACCCTGTCATGTTGGTATTTATTGGACAGCTTTCACTGAGTGCTCTCAGATGTGTACCCATTTGCCAGGGTTTCAGTCATTTTTCAGCTCTTTTGCATCCTTTTATAATGACCAAAGTTGCCATCAGCAGCATAAGGGTTAAGAAAAACAAAAACATTCATAGGATCATTCAGAAATGGTCAATGTGTGTTGGGTTACAAGATAGGGTACATAATCCCCAAATTTTAGTGGGCATTCTGAGCTAGTCAATAGGAGTCGAATATAAAACATAACCTATCACCTACTCATTCAAAGTGATAAACACCATTGTCCAGTACTAATGGTTAGCACAATGTCTTCAGGCAAATAGGTGGGATGGAAAGTTCAACATTTCAAATATTTTTTTATGAGCAGTTCATGATTATAAGACAAACACTTGGAAAGATGGATTTTCTCTAATTATACCATTTGAAATCCTGGCTAAACCTAACTTGGCCATTGCTACTTAAAGGTTGGGTATGAATTTTACAATTGCCAATTTTGGGCACCAAGTTTCTAAATCCTGGCTAAGTCCCTAGCCATGTACATGCATTATAAAAGCTAATAAACCTTCTTTGGCTTTAAGCAGTTAGGACAAGTAAATTAAGTTATCAAACCTGTCAGTATACCAAAACTATCCAACATGGTCATATCATGTGTTTCTACTTAAAGAGCATTTGGGGAGTAATTACCGATCATTCTCAATTAAAGGTAACAGCCTCCATTAATGGATGGCTGATGCCCAACTTTCCCACAGCTTCTATCAATACTGAGTGCCCACGAGCCAAGAACTCCTTTATACCATTAGCAAAGCCATTTAGCATGTCTGAATGGCACGTTGGTGCTGTTAGCTACGGACTGATTAATGGTCTATCTAATAGGGACTAACAGGATAACCAGCTTATTTAAACCATAAGACTATAAATAAAGGACTTCAAAATGTAAAATGTAAAATGAGTAAAAAAATGGATAAGTAAAAGTGATAGTCTTTAGATGTAAAATGAATATAGGAATTCTTATTTTGCACATTTCAAAGTACAAGTCTATAAATTTGAAATGGGTATTGGCTTGTAATGTCAAAGTATGCTTACTTGTAGTACACACCTTTAAAGGTAAAGTGAATAATGGGATCTCGGACATTGAAAATGTGCACATTAAAACGATTTTTAAAAATGACTGAAGCATCCTATTTAAAAAGTGCGCCTTTAAAATGTGAAGTAATTCATGAATCCTTTCTCATCAAACGTGCAATTCTAAGATACTGAAATTGGAAATGGAATAAATGGCACACTTCAACACTTCAAGTGTAGGTGATTATTTGTGAAATGATTGACGGAATAAGTGTCTTACTTAAAGTGCAGGTCTTTAAATGTGAAATAATTGATGGAATAAGTGTCTTACTTAAAGTGTAGGTCTTTAAATGTGAAATGATTGATGGAACAAGTGTCTTACTTTAAGTGTAGGTCTTTAAATGTGAAATGATTGATGGAACAAGTGTCTTACTTAAAGTGTAGGTCTTTAAATGTGAAATGATTGATGGAACAAGTGTCTTACTTAAAGTGTAGGTCTTTAAATGTGAAATGATTGATGGAACAAGTGTCTTACTTTAAGTGTAGGTCTTTAAATGTGAAATGATTGATGGAACAAGTGTCTTACTTAAAGTGTAGGTCTTTAAATGTGAAATGATTGATGGAACAAGTGTCTTACTTAAAGTGTAGATCTTTAAATGTGAAATGTGTCTCGACAATTCCTGTGGTCTTCACTCTTGTCCGAAGGACGTCCTGTTCTGTGGGCACATAGTCGGGCTTGGTCAAACGATCCAACGCATTCAAATAACTGAAAAATGACATAATACAACAAAACTGTATTTCACAAACAAGACCTACACAAGTGTAGATAGCTGGAAAACATCATAACACTGAATCTTTTCATATCACGAAACATCATTGAATGTCACAAACAAAATCTCAGCAAGGGCACATTAAATGCTACACATATTAAAACACCTTAATGTCTTGAAAAAATACAACACGCACAGAACATCAAGTTCAAAATATTTGCCAGTAAATAAATGTTATTGTAGTTTGATCTTATTGGCATGATTACTAGGATGTTATGTGAATTGGCCATACCAGAGATATATAGATTAAATTTAAAACTCCCTGGCCATACATATGAATGTGCACAGAAGGGAGCATTTGGTTAAGTTCAGAAAATAATCTCCATCTTTAACAGTTATGTAAGAATGCACCTCATGATGATGATAAGAAATAATCTGGGCTGAATAAGAAAATTGCAGGTGACTCGTCTTAGTCAAGGAATCTTATAAGCTCATCTTTTTTGTGACAAACCTAATTTGATTCAGTTACACCATAATATATGACAAATGGTGCAATCCACAGGATTTAACTATTCCACATAGATTACAGAACACTTTACGAGTCAATATATTCTTTCAAACAAATAATACCTCACTCAGAAAAAAAAGTGTGTGTGTGTATAAGTGTGTGTGGGGGGGAGGGGGTGGTGTTTAATATTATCTTACACTATCATATTGTATAATATCATCTCTTACAAGCTTACATTACTCTATCTTTATTCAGACCTTATGCATTCATTCATTCACATTACTCTAAGTCTTACCATTATCAGTTTGCTGACCCTCTCCCCGAGAAGAAAGGATGCGGAGTACTTACTATTCTGCGGAGTCGTTGAGCTGATATTCCCGGGACCTGCTGAAGCACTCCTGGACCCCTGAGTCCTTCCATAACCTCTTCATCACTGACGCTAATTCAGGTGACATTTCCCCGTCCTCTGCGTTCCCTGCCAGCGCAAACAACTGCCGTGCATCTTCCTGAAAAACACAAGACGCCAACATGCATGAGGCTTGCTGCCTTAAAACCCATTTGCAGTGAAATTATGGATGCTCCTAACGCCAAGACACTCTTAAAACTGTGGTGGAATCAATAAAATATACAAATTACAGTTGTAGAAGTACTAAAAGCTACCTTCCTTGATTTATAATTGAGCAACATTTTAGTAGGTGATCTGTAACTTGCCAATGGTCATATAGCCAGAATTGTTTCTCATTTTGTCCAAAGATGTACTGTGCAAAGAGGTTGAATATATTCTTTTATCTTTACCCTTTGTGCTCCTCACATGTACAGCGAACAGCAAAAAAAGGAGGCCAAAAATAACAAACAAGAATTGGACTTGTATACAATGCAAGTCCCTGATGAAGTCACACTTTCTAAACAAGTAAATGAATATTCATGGTTTTACCTAAATATCATGGTCTCCTATTATGCATACTAGTGGGCACCCCAATTCCTTACAAGTGCTCATTTAGCCCTTACAATATGTCCAAAGCACAAGGATGCAAAGATTTTTGAAAACCATCTAAACCGTGTCATATTGGTATCCATTGGAAAGCTCTCACTGAGTACTCTCAGTTAAATACCCATGAACCAGGGTTTCAGTCATTTTTGAGTTTTTTTGTATCATTTTGTATTGGCCAAATTAGCGACCAGCAGCATAAGGGTAAGACACCCAGATGCAGTGTTATAACCATAGCTACAGCCCTACTAACAACCTCTTTGCAATTATGTTTCATAAAATGCCACGATCAGCACGGTTCTTAGAAAACCGCTAGCGTATTACTTTCAAAGGGATGTTATTCAGCTATTTTCAAGCACAAAGAGGCAGTTAATGTCAAGCTTAGATTTTAAGTCTCAGGCTAAACTGATCAGATGGTTCTACCGTAAATTCTCGGAAATTAAGACCACCCTAGGAATTTGGGCCACTATTATTATTTTGCAAAATAATTAATGGGAAATCTGGGCAACCCTCGATCTATCGCCAGTTGCCATTGCACAAAATATGTTCCTAGCAGTAAATCTTGCTGATACAGCATCAAGGTATTTTCCGAAAATATGGGCCACCCTGAACCCGTTATTATTTAAAAGTGTCCCAAATTACTGAGAATTTACGGTAACATCAGGAAAAGGAGCACTTTAGTTATTGCTCAGCTGTAGGGTTTTCAATAACTGACAGATTTCAATAGGTGTCTACCTTTCCAGTTTCCACCAACGTCTGCATCTTAATACTAATTGATTTACACCTGTCTGGAGGGTGGGTAATTAACAAGGAACAGGTGTACTGAATACCATTTTATCATTGCGTAAGTTAAATTATTGTGTACTTTGCCCACCTCTGAAGCCCACTTTTATTAAACTGTGCACTACTGTTTGGATATTCGCTGCATATTTTATAATGCTAGTAGATAACAACATGCTGACGTGATAGCTTGTCATTCAAAACAAGGATGCTATAATTAAACTGCACATCAAAGGCAGCTGCCTGCCGAGCTCATTATTATATATGCACAAAACTAACATGGTATACAGTATTACATACAGGGAAAGGTAGAGTTCATATTACCAGAGGATAGAAACAAAATCAATGGCTTAAATGTTAAGGGGCAGGGGACAGGGTTAATGCAAAATTTGACAATAGTATAAGTCAACGGGCTGGTCATGGTAAAAATGGATAAAGGATACAAAGGTCATCAGCCATACTAAGTGCATACAAGTGTTCAATCCAAAATGCTGTCTAAATCTACCTTTAATACTTATTAGTTCAAAACTCTAGCACTTGAGTGGGGTAACTGCAAGGTCCTCAACCCATGTTTATCTGAAGTGTACAGGTAGTCGAACAACCTGAGTGACAGTTTTGATGAAATCTTGCAAGCAAAAATAAGATTGGAAATATTTTAAAGAGAATGTTATTCAACCATTAACTCCTTTGCTACAAAGTCGCGCACCAGCCTATCCCCGGGAGCGCCTAATCCCGCTCACCCGGCTCATGCACCTGTCCTGTGGAGTGCCTAATAGCGCTCACCCAGTGGCAGCCATGAGAAGACCGTCTTCATGTGAATTTCACGAGAAAAGTTAAGTTTTATTTCTTTCTGGATACCGGATCATGTTGAGGAGATGTTTGGGGAAATTTAGCTTTTATTTCAGGTGAGAAATCAGTCAAAAAAAGACAGCACACTGCCACATACGTTGCAAAGACCCAGGGGCCTAAGGACCAAACTAGCTCTGAGGTATTTCAAGAGTTAACTACAACTCAAATATTTTACAAAATTATTCTTGATTATCAAAAATATCCTAGATCCAGATGCCGATTTTTCCTAGGACCTCTTAGGTATGAATAGGTTAAGCTGGCAATGCGGGGAGGTGAGTTCAACCTTGAGTCTCCTGCCAGCAGAT
>OZ012687.1:14245444-14405480 GCA_963942565.1 Maea johnstoni | reverse complement strand
ATTGGCCATTACTGCACCTTTGCACTCTCGCTGTTCAGCGTGCTTAGACGCTTGCCGTAACAATCCCGCATGTAATAAGATCGTTTATTGGTCAATAGTACAATCATGCGGTAATATGAACAGTGAGAGTGCAAAGGAATTGCTGAAAATGCACAATTCAGCACTGGTTTGCAGGCATGGCAAGAGGAAAGGTATGTGATTCCGCTTTTCTTATTTCTTCTGTGGGGAAGTTTTACCCATTTTTCATGACAGTTGGGCCAGCCATTCCCCCTCTAACCGTAAAAAATAGGCCTGTGCGCTTATTGAGTCATGTGCACTTAATCGGACGAATACAGCAATTATGATTCCAGACGCCGGTTGGTGTTTACTCTCACCTCGGCTCCTGACAGGCCTAAAAAAAGAAATTGTTTGTTTCCTGTAACGGTTAGAAAAAAAATAGGGTAGGTAGGTCGGTAATTTTTTTTGCAATATTTGTTTGGTCAAAAATGTGTGTTTTATGCATGTTTTACGTTGATTGGGAGTTGGGAGGGCAGAAAAAACTTTAGGGTAGGGATTTTTTTGAATAAAAGCTTGTTAGGGTAGGGTTACAGGAAACAAACAACTTTTTTTTTTGGGGGGGGGGGGGGCCTGATGAGTGAAGTCAGCAACTAGGAACTTGTCAGTATCGATCATAATTTACCCAGTCAATTCCTCAATCAGAATGTAATAAACGTATCCTGTTTACTTGACATGGTCTCCCCCACACAAGTTTGACACCTGATTTGCCTGTTAATGTCATGAATATGCTGATCGGATGATTTTCAGAAATTTCCCTAATCTATTATTGTAGTTTGTCAGACACTCAATGGGTGCCACTGATTGAGTATATTGTAAGTCCTTAAGGACATACTACTATGATGCGTTCCTGATTGTTGATTTCCTGAATTCAACATAAAAACTTAATTACTTCATTAACAATCTACTTTATCAACAAGGAATCAATTAAGGATTGAATATGGTACTTACTTCATCTGTTTAACAATTGTACTTTTTCCTGATTCTCCAGCGCCTGAAAAACAGAAGAGGATAAGTGTAAGCTTAAGCAGAGGTAAAACATGTCAGGTTGATTTGTGATTTGGTAAGTTAGAATCACCATTAGGCCAAGTAAAATTAATATCAAGATTCCGGGGACCCGACCGACCCTGTCAATTACCGCCGAGCTTGAAAATTTTATTTACGTCCAGCATGGCTGACACCATTAGTCTCGCTGGCACTTCACAGGGAGTTGATAACAAAAGGAGATAGTGGCCTGGGAAAGATTCTATACTCCCCATGGGGTTCCTATCATTACTGCTGACCCACTGATGCTGCATGCTTATTTACGGCATGCTTATTCACGGCATGCTTATATTCACGCCAAACAGGAAATACAGCAGTTAATGTGACATCTCTTAATTGAAGAGCGTGATTACCTCACCGCTAGGTGCCGCTAGTTGAGCTGATAAGCAATCATTGTTTGAGTGTTGCGGGTCGCGTCACAGCTGGATTACTAAGTGGGGGATGACTTTAAGAACTTGATGAACAAGTATAAACATTCAAGCATCAGATTTCTGGGAAATCATGAACACTACCATAACAGTTCTAGTAGGTAGTATTGTAACATTAGTGGTAGATTATACTGGTAGCCAATTGCTCTTACCAGTTTTGGATGGAGTGTAATTATGATTAACCAGGTTTACTTATATGCACCATTCAATTGAATCCTCAGGAGGGGGCGGATAATGTACTGACCTTCTGCCCTATTAACTAGCCAAGTGGGCATCTAAAAATATTGAAAATGGACTTGAAAACAAACTTTAATTGTGTTGATTTGCAGAATGACAAGATCTAAGTTCATTTGTTTGATCACTGTTTGACAGCTGATAGGGCTTAACCAGGCTTATCAAAAACAAGTAAATAGGATTACTGTAACCTGTTAATATCTTGTTTTTGTTAATCTGTGCATCATATTTTAACACTATCTTCCTGTATCTCCTTTTTGAATATATTTCTTTACTGTATTTCTTTATGCATCCTGTTTTTTTCTCTCTTATAGTCTCTCTCTCTCTGATTTTGTATGTATATTTCTTTCATTGTATTTCTTGATGCATACAAATAAATTCTATCCCTGCTGTTTGTTATTTGTATACATGAATAAACACAGCCATGCGTTGTCTTATACCCTTTGAACACTATTAATACATAAAATGGGTTGCCTGTATTGATCTTCTGTAGTTTCCTTCAATGATCTGTTCAAAAGATAAAAAATTCAAATGTTTTATCATTAGATGTACTGTGAAAAACATCAAATGACCTTCCTAAATTGCCAATTTTGCTTGCAGGATAGCCCTTAGAATGCACTTCAGAGCATGTAGACCCTTTGGCTTCTGGGGGCCTTGAGGTGTGGCACCCAGAGGAATTTTGCTGATGATTTTGCATGGGGTATATATAAAGTTGAATTTAATAAGACATTTTACAGAAGCTTATTTTATAGAATTTTCTAGTCATCCTAATCATTGTACTGTTATTTTGGAAATGCTTACTATTGAAGTAGAATATACTAATTGATGTGCTAGCTGCTTATAATACTGGTCAATAATACCATAAGTGATACAGGTGCTGTGTTTTCAAAAAAAAAAAAAAAAAAAAAAAAAAAGAATTGCCTACCTACCTACCCTCTTTTTTCTGGCCATGTCCCCTGAAGCGTACTTTTATTTTTATTTGGCCTTAGCATCATAGCCTCAGCCTGCAAGGCATCTTGGTGTTATTTCGACACCCAAATCCCCCAAAATCACCTTTTAGGACACCCAAATTTTCGGGGTAGTAGTTTAGTAAAATGTTATTTTCAAACATATGATTGAATTCATTTTGAACACCTTAATATATATAAAACGGCAATATTCATGGATATAATGCCTTATTTCAATAAGTGAATGCATGTTTATGGTTATAATATAAGTATATTGTGGTCTCCTATAAAAAAAATACCCCAAACAATTTTAGGATTGCCAATTTTGGACACACAGTTTCTTGGCTGAGTCCCTGACTGGCATTCTTAACTGTTACAACCCCCTGGTATAAGTCAAGCCCAAGTCACTGTTCCGCAGGAGGCATGGTCTGACACTTATATTACAGGCTAGGGGCCCGAAAAGGTCTTTTGATAAAAAATTAGTGGTCAAAAACAGGATTTATGTTATTTTACATACTCTTTCGGGCCCCTTGTCTAAAAAATCTAGGGTCACACAGCAAAATCTAGGCAGGGGCATGTGACCCTGGGAAAGTGGAACCCTGGGAGGTATCAGTATGTAATGATGAGATCTATTTTCATCATCAAACTAAAGAAAATGGACATCAAGCTCCTGCTGTGGTGATTATTATGCAAGCTGAAGAGCAGAGGGAGTCAGAGGAAATCAACATCCAGGCATAGGCTAGTGGCTTAGTGTGGGTTATATAAGAAATAGGTAGGAACCAACATGTTTACATGTCGAGCTAGAATAAAGTACTAAGAGCATCATCAACGCTGCATGTTATTAATCAGGATATCACTAGGAGAGAGGTTTTAAGGGACAGCAAAAGATTTCATCTACCTGTTTCTATCTTGTACTACCAAAAGAGAACATTTTTTTTTTACTAAATACAAATTCATATAATAAATTAATCAAATAGACAGGGCTTGACAAATCCCAAATTTATCACTAGCCCAGGGAGGCTAGATGATACCCAACATTCACCAGCCCTAATATATCTTTTTCTAGCCCTTCAGTGATTACGATATGCAGGGCTAAACAATATCGAAACTTTCCACTCCAGCCAAGCAGGGCAAGATGTTCAAAATGTGTACTAGCCCTGACATGTTGACAAGCCAGAGGCTAGAGGGCTACCTTCGTTGTCAAGAATAATTCAAGGTATTGTATATGAATATCGGTCAGCCTCAGCTGGACGCAGTCACATGACCACTGGCCATGTGCTGCAGGAGACATGTCAGTAATCAACTGACATGCTCAGCTGATGATGTGCTGATGGGTTGTCCATCAATATGATGCTACTTAGAGCTTGCCACGTGGTCGGTATTAAAATAGAACTCTAGTTGATCATAGCAAATGTTTAAGTGGTGAAAATTATGCTTACACCCTTTGTACAGGTAAATAAAATATTGGGTTTACACAGATTTGTTCATCAGTACTCAATGTCCACATAAAACCAAAATACCTTTATTATATAGCAAGCCTGTTCATTCATTGATCACTTTCAAACTCGCATAAAACCTAGGCAGTCATATTAGTGCTCTTGGATTTTAAGACAATCATACATAGTCATTATACTATACATCAGTATCAGAGCTTGGTGTACTGAGGCAATAGGGGGTGAAATATAAACTGTGTGCCCTAGCTAAAAGTATCATTTGCCCGTATGCCAACCTAATGGTTCACCCATCACTTTACTGCAACGCAAACCTCACACATGCTTATTGAGTATCTAGGTCGATTCATTTATCAAATTCATCATTGAAATGTGCATTACAGTTACTTACTAATGCTGATACATATTCAACATCATTTTCATATACATGTGTAATATGCAGGCTGCATTCAGGGGCCATCACATAAATTCAAATCAGGATGTAACACAGTAATTGAAAATTACGCAGGTTCCCGACTATCACTTGGAAACATATCAAATGAATATCATACATGTAGGATATTCTATGGGCATGTGGGACTTCAATTCCGATATGCAGATTGCCTCTAAATAATGTGCACACTGGTTGGCTGGATGGGAAGATGAGTAGAACATCACTTGTACATTTCTCCTTTTTCATTGTGGGAGAAATATGTTCCTCCTTTTGTGAATGGGAAGATGAAGAATCTTGCACTCATAAGTGATTTTCTATTTTGGGACTCGGCAAGCCTCGACCCAAGGCACAAAATCAATCACTTGTGCAAGATTCTTTATCTTTAACCCTTATCCTGCTGTGAAACCTATAAGCACTGCTGCACACCACGACAATTGTTGTGGTTAGCAGGATAAGGGTTAGGATTATTAGTCTTCCCATCCACTTGTGATAAAACTTCCCTACAGGGTCTTAACCAGAATTGCAAGATTGCCTGTCTGAAACAGCAATCATAAATTTTCTTTGCGGAAAAATTCAGGTACTCAGCACTTCAAATCCTTATACCAACTATAATTGATTGCCTTTTGGGACAACAAGGGCAATTTACACTCCAGCCATGTGATAGAAGATGGTTTTTCAACAAGGGCAATTTACACTCCCGCCATGTGATAGAAGATGGTTTTTCAAAAAGGGCAATTTACACTCCAGCCATGTGATAGAAGATGGTTTTTCAACAAGGGCAGTTTACACTCCAGCCATGTGATAGAAGATGGTTTTTATGAAAAGACTTGGTTATTACCTTATTTTTACTATTTTTTCATATTTCATAAATATAGCTGACAGTACTGTTAGGGAATAGTTGTTGATATACCAATATGAAGCATATCTCTACCCCCCCCCCCCCCCCCCCCCATCCTTAAACACAATAAGAGATATTAGCCAGGCTAAGAATAACACCTTCACAACTCTTTAATACAGCTGTCACACGCACAAACCACCACATAGTGATACATTCATTGCTTGTCTGAAGAAAGAAAATCTGAACTTGATGATTTATTCTGCCAGGCACAGTTGGCTTTCAAATGTCAAGTAAAATAACATCCATTCTGTATGAATAGATGATCAACATGCGAATAAATATCACCTGAATTTAGAGCTTCTATACAGACTATGCTAAAATGTATTGTAAACTGGCATTTTAAAACCAACAAATCAACACCTGTCAACCATAACTTTTCTTCCTTTTTTCACATGATAATATTGGTTGTTTGAATATTATCTAGGTCAATTTCCCTGAACAGTTATCAAGACACCAGCTATTTGGGAAAATATCCATTTGACAAAAGCATATTTTGAAAAATATTTGAAATAGAAATCTTTATCAAAACTAAACTTACAACTCTTCTTTAAATACTCTGTAAGTGTGTGAGCACTTTATTTCATAGTAATTTCCTAAAGTATTGTTGGAGGAGACATGAATTTCAGGAAGAGATCTTGGGGGTGAATGGGTTAATTCCTTCATTTCCTCGCTGGAAGGGAGAGTATTATTGCCCAGTGAGGTAGACAGATATTCAGCAATATAACCACTTTATACACAGACTGCCAGTAGCAGTTTCCAAGCAGAGGAAATCTAATAAGAACCTTCAAGTGTGAAACACTTCAGTTCACCCGCGGCATACGCTATTCAGCTATTCATCGGAATGTGACTTAACATCAAAACATAAACCCATTAAGGGAATCCATCATTATTTTGGCAAACAGTCTCTCCTATCCCATATAAGCAGCGTGCAGTTTTAGATTCACTGATGTTAGTTAATAACTTCAGCTTAGAAGTGGCCTTCATGTGCACATGAAAGTTACATGGCTTTACTGTTTACTTACATCTCCAACCATGGGTGAAGTTGATTGGGCAATATTTACTTCTCAATTATTTTGGTAAGTCACATGTGGGGCCACCAGTGAAAACCAGTGTACTGCTAGTCAAGGCATAGACAACCTGTCTAGCCTTGGCCATTTATTCTCAGAGCATTTGCTGGTCTAGCGAAATTCCAATTAGTTTAAAACCAATTATTCTAAAGTCAATGTGGATTTAACCCTTTCGATGCTAATGCTACTTTCGTCCAAAGCACAAGGATGGAAAGATTTTTGAAAACCATCTAAACCCTATCATATTGGTATTCATTGGATAGTTCTCGCTGAACACTCTCAGATGAGTACCCATGTCCCAGTGTTCCAGTCATTTTTCAGGTTCCTTTGCATCATTTTATAATGGCCAAGTTAGCCACCAGCAGCATAAGGGTTAAGAAAACATTACTATCAATGAAGGTTGTCAAGTTTACTTCACACAGAGTAACCCCTTAGATACAAATTAATCCTTAAATTTGATTCTTAACTTTAAGGGTGGTAAGACATCCTTAGAATTTAAGAGCGAATATAAGGGTAACGAAACCTTGGCCTAGTTGGCCATTAAGGAATCTTTCAAGGATTTCTTATCTGAAAATATTTCATGCAACCTGGGCCTCAGGCTCTGAGAGAAGGTGAATACATAAATATAGATGTAAATATAAATATAAATATAAATATAAATATACATATATATATATATATATATATATATATATATATATATATATATATATATATATATATATATATATATATATATATATATATATATAAATATATAAAGGCTATAAGGCTGCTGGCCTCAACGCTAACTCAAACTGTTACTGTACCCGTAAGACCAGTAACACTTAGGATCTACTAGTCCTGAAAAATCTTTAGCACCAATGGGTGGTTGCTATTAAGTGCTGTTGTTAAATATTGCCATGGAAGGGGTGACATCAAGCTGCCTCATTAACTATGTAGTATGCAAAATCAATGTCACTGCACCAGTTGACTTCAAATATCTCAGGATTGCCTAATGTGACTAGTCCTGACTACATGCTAGTCACCAATAAAATGAGTGCAAAAAATGAGTGCAAAAAATGAATGCATTATGTAAAAGACGCCCTTTTACAACAGTACAATAATAAACATGTATGTTTGTCACACTCACACACACACACACAGAAACAAATTATAGGTACACATAAATATGTATATTGAGTGTGTTAATAGGCATTAGGCTTTAAATTCTTGAGAAAGAGAAAAACAAATGAAATAAAGAGTTAATTTATGAAAAGAAAAAAAACTGGCAGGATGTGCTAATGACTATGATTATTCATGGTGTGTCCTTGGTAAGGCTATGCGACTGAGATGGCTGCAGAATTGAAATATTACTACGAACCTTAGCTACGGCACACACACAAAACAAATGTTGACTACAGGAGATCAATCGCTACGGTAACAGTTGCTGGATGTGCACTGCTCAAAACAATGGAATCATTGGCGTTGCTATGGATATAGTAGGAGGAGGAAGTGTATTGTTATCCTATTTCATGCAGGACCTACAACAAGCTCCTGGTGCAAATTGCAAGGAATGCCACTCTTGTTGGCTGGGGGAAATTAGAGGGTTGTTTTCCAATACCTCATAGAGCCCCACCAACAGTTTTAATCCTTTCATGCTCATAGTCTTCAATGAACAATATAGTATGATTTAGTATCTATAAAGCCAGCAGAATGCCTGGGCGTCATTTGGACATCCAAACCCTCAAAAATCACACATCGGAATACCCAATTTTTTTGTGAGATATAATTTCTAAAAGTGTTAACTTAAAGCAAATAATTGATTATTTTCACCTTAATATGATTTACATGACATCACCTAAGCGCACCGTATTCTCAATACAAATACATGCTTATGGCTGTTTTCTTGATCTATATTGTGGTCTCCATTAGTAAAAGGACAGCCAATTATTTTACAAATACAAATTACAATCATTTCTAGACTTTGCTTACTACTAGTCTACAATTTCACAAAAAAGGTGCTTTCCTCTGTTCTGGTCCCTATCTTATGCTATAGGAGTTAGTTCTGGTAGCACAGTTTGATTTAATATTTATAACTTTCATGTTAAATTGACAGGTTCAAAAGGGCTTTGCTTAAAGAGCTAGGCTACTCCATTTTAGGTCTATCTAAGGACTATCTCTATTGAGTATTGTATTGGGAAATGCTAAATAAGATAACTTGTGCGGTTTTGAAGTATGAGGATTGATATGGAGAGTATTGGGGACTAACTCATTCACAACTTGCTCAGTCATGATAAAAGTCTAACAATTTTGATGAGCATATTTTAGAGGCAAAAGCACTATTACTGAAATATATGAAAAGGAAGCAGCTACTTAAAAGATAATTTTTTTTAAAACTCAAAAAAATATTTCTCACAAAAATATTTCTCATTTTAAAAATTAACTGTATAAGAGACTGAGAGAGCAGTGTTTTAGCCAGGATTTAGAAAGTGGGTGCCTAAAATTGGCAGTTGTAAAATTTTTGGGCGTCCAAATGTTTAAGGGGGATCACAATATACTCATATTTCAACCATAAACATGTATAAATTCATCAAAATAAGGCATGATATCATTAAACAATGTCATAGGAATTATAAGGAGATGAAAAAATTCAATTATAAGCTTGAGTTTGAGATTTTTGGAAAATTCCACACTAAAAAATTGGGTGTCCTGAGGGGTACATTTGAAGGGTTTGGGTGTCCAAAAAGGCACCCAGACGCCCTGCTGGCTAAGACCATGTGAGAGAGTTTTTAGGCAAGAAATGGTCAGTATTGGCTCATTGCCCAATAGTCTCTTCAGTTCATTAGAGCTCGGCTTGGCTATACATCAATAGGAGTAGGATCAATACACAGGGCTAAGGGATAAGTACACCGCTTGCTCAGGCAGAAACAGGTTAAGTTGCTAGTCTAGATACATAGTACAACTTGAAAACCCTTAATAGTGCAGTACAAGATAATGAACAAAAACAATGGCCTAGCTGGTGTCAGATATATTGTAACAATGTAAATATCTACCAATATTCGACCTGCACTGTTCAGCTCCTGATATCTGACATATTCATGTGAATGGATTACCAGGGATATAACCAGTAATCAACGGTTCTTTTATAACGACAGGTATCCTTCTCAGTCAATAGCAAGTGAAAAGTGGCATGTTTGATATGTAGAAGTCGCGTAATTTAGTGGATATAACAAACAGAATCTAAAACAGATTTCAATAAAAAAAAAAGAAAATCAATATTTTAAAAAGTAAAGGTAGAAGTCCTCTATATCTGAAAGCGTAAACATGTCGGTCTGTTTGCATGCAGAGCACGGACAGACTCATGGCAATTAAATCAGCGCAGGCCTTGCTGTTCCGGCGGAGAAAACAAATGTGTGCAAGCATGGCATGCATTATCGTGCCATTTCTATTCCACATGCAAACCGTGCCCTGCTACAGCAGAGGTTCAAATATCACCGCAAGCAAATTCCCTCATTTCCTTCCATTGAGGAAATACACGCTGGGATAGGCTCTGGCAGCACGGATGCATGATAACACACATAGCAACAACTGCTGCATTAGACTTGCTACAAGTCTGTGTTATCTGGCTCCTTCACTGATCTAACCTGAGTTGATTTCACTCCAGGTTTAGTTCTGAATAAATCCTCTGAAAGGGGGACACACTTGAGCTGTAGTATGTATCACTTTCAAACTGCAACCTCTGAAAACTGTGCTGCCATCTATAGATTGAGAGAGACATCACCTCTACCCAGTAGTGGTGATGGCATAGCATTCAACCCAAGTCAGCCTGAGAACCAGGCTACAACTGAATCAGCATCACCGCCGCCGGTGGCAACCGCATCAGCAGCAGCCGGCTTGCTCTCAGAGGGTCATCTCTTCACAACAGAAGCAATCAGCTTACTTTCCTACTTAATCCCCATGCTAATTGTAGCTTTATAGACTCATAAGAATAGAAATAGGAAAGTGTTTGTATCGCCTTAGGGTTCTTAGCTGCAATACACAAGAGAAAACAGCGCAACAGCCAGGATAACAACAAGTCCATCTCAGAAGCTCGTTAATACGAAACAAAACAATTAACCTTCTTCTCTAATCCTCTTGCTAATTGAGTTAAGCTGGCTAATGAACATAACATGTTTTTCCATTAATTTTGATGAACATCACAAGAAATCTAGTCAACTATCTATCTAAAACATGTACACACCATTAGAAAATACACTGCATCCTGTAACTCAGGGCCTGTCTGGCCATTATTTAGATACCAATTTAATTGCATTTAGACTTCTGTATCATTATAAATAACACATAAGGACAACAAAATATTTTGGTCAACAATTCTTAAAAAATCAATTTCAAGAATAATAATATTAAGGTTATGATTGCTGATTTTCTACACCCATTTGGAAAATCCTGGCTAGGGGTACATACCTTTCAACTATTTGCCCTGAAACTGGCAAGGACCATCATTCACTTTGAGTTCCATACCCAATTTCAGATACAGAGAGGATTGTGAGGGATTCGAAAACCACCCTCCACCCCCTTCCCTGCCCATAAAATATAATTAAAATATCTATTTTCTTGTTAAGAATTAATTTTTTGTTTGTTTTGTTTAAGACCAATGCATGGTAAATCTACCTCTGAGTTAAAAAGACCCCCAGTCATTCAGAACAATTCCCCTTCACCAAAATCCTGGATCCATCCCTTAAATCAGTTCTAACAGGGTTCAATAATTAGTGTCTGTGTAAACAGATCTGTGAGAGAGAGGCTGTATCATGCATTATCCACATGTGAGTGAGAGAGGCTATACCATGCATTATCTACATGCAAGGCAATATAAATCCCCCCCCCCCCCCCCCCCTGTAGCAGTTCTTGCATATTTGATGATGAGTCTGGTGTAATAGCGAGGAGGTGCTGTGCTATCTGCCGCTCACACACGCAATAGACACAATGGCAGAAAATCCATTCCTATCTCCCCGCCACCGCCACCATTCAGCCATACAACAAACATGACACCAAGTCCTCATCTGACCTCCTCCTCCTCCTCCTGGGCAGCCCGGAACATGCAATCCGTCTCCCCAACCCCTTCACACTCTCAGCCCACACATTGCTACATTTGTGGGCAAATGTTCTCTCTTAGCAGGAAAAATATTTCAAAATGTTGGAAAATGTGCATTATGTTATGAAAAGATAACAACTCATATAAAAAAAATCTTGATTTTTTTTTGTGTGTGTGTGTATTAAGTGGGTGTGTGTGTGTGTATTAAGTGGGTGTTGTATGTATGATCACAGCAATTTATCTAAAAATTGTCAATAATTCTATATTCCATTAGTTCACCAATACAAGTTACTGGAAGTAAAGCCTGCCTCTCAAATCAGCCCAGATATCTTAAATAGGACGCTAACAGTAGAACTGTGGAGTATCAAAAGTTCAAGTTATAAATAAACAACAACAAAAAAAAAGTGCAAAATGTTCAGTTACAGAAATTATCCCGCCATTCCACTCCGGTTCAATTTCAAAATGGCGGCTTTGTTTAGCGGATGGCCGTAGGAGCTCGTTTGGGCCAAATTCATGGGATTTTATGTCAGTATTTTTGTCAAATTTGGTAAGCTGTAATGGCAGCTCAGGTGCTCGGAGGAAGCTGCGATACGAGCGTAGGCTCGAGCTTCCAATTAATCATAAGAGCACTACTTGCTACTCATCTTTCCCTTCCATAGCGCCCTTACATTCTCAAATGTATGCAAAAAAATTATATTTAAATTGATATTTAGAAGAAAATGGTTTAAACCAACAGTGAAACCTCAGTTATCGAAGACCCATGAAATTGTAGACTTTTTTTGGCCAAGACTCAAATTCCCCCTCTAATCTGTTATTGTACACTGTCTATTGTGGACACATTGGCTGTTTTTGCAGTGCCAACAATAGAGAGGTTTCACTATATTATCTATGACTATTTGTAGAATTCTATCACAATACAGCAATAATATAGCAGACTCTCTAATAATGGATGCAATGAAATTGCCTTCCAGTAGTGAATACTAGCAGTTGAAAGAGACACGTATTTGGTTTTATTGCTGTGTTTATCGGAAACTGAGTTTCCCAGAGCACAGTTCCTGTGGGGCCTACCATCTGGCTGGATTTCCCGTTGCCTTGTAGTACTCTCCACAGAGAAAAGTGATTAATTGAAGGATGTGGCATTCGCACAAAGATTCTCAGGAGAATCCTCATTTTCTGAAATAGAAGGCGAACAGAGGCCCACATCCCATTCAATACTCGAGTGGCCTCACAAACGTCTAGAGGAATGAGTGGGCTGATTGCTTGAAAACTCTACTTCTCCATTGAATAGCAGCCATAATTGAGTGCTAATATGATGTTCAGTAGGAAATTAAGAGTTGGGTGATTTTTTGTGGGTGAAGGGCAAGATGGGGATCTAAAATATTTCCATAGTCAGTGAAAGGGGCACAGGGGTATTAATCAAGGATTGGGGCAGAGTTACACTTAAGCTATTGCCCTAAAGCTGAGATCGAACTTGTAGTGAAATCTAAACTTTCATATATCAAAAAAAGGACATAAAAATACTGTTTTCCCTCAAGTTAATGTTTATCATCAGATAGCCGCACCAACACAAGCCACAATGGTGTTCCAAGTATGAATAACTGATCTGGCATCTATGGTTACCCTTTTCAGCATTAATACAGACTAATCTGAGTTAAACTCTGCTCAACCCTGAGATTTGAGCCGCAGGGATTTTTCCACCTCTGAGTATCATTGCCCGGTGTATTACGTAAGAGCACAGCCATATGGAAGGGATCCAGCCAATGATTCAAGGCTTAACTTAACCCTTGTGCTGCTGGTGGCTAATTTGGTCAATGGGAAATGAAAAAAAGACAGAAACCCTGACAAATGGGGGTACTCATCTGATAGGACTCAGCAAGAGCTTCCAATGAATACCAACAAGACAGGTTTTAAAAATGTCTGCGTTCATTGGCCTTTGATGAAAGTAGCCTCAACATTGAAAGGGTTAAAGCCTGACACACCAGCCCAGCCTACTGCCAAGGTTACTTCTCACCCCCAGATGTGGGCAAGCACAAGACCAACTAGCCTATGCTCAAAGAATAAATACAAATCCAGTTGATAGCCTTTAAAAGAATTCCATATAGACTCTGAATGCATGGAAGGCCTAAAAAAAGTTGTTTGTTTCCTGTAACCCTACCCTAACAAGTTTTTTGCTCAAAAAAATCCCTACCCTGATTTTTTTCCGCCCTTCCAACTCCTAATAATAGATTACTTCAAATGTGAAATTTCTGAAGAAATTTTGTGAAATTACAAGGCCAAAACTGACAATAACATTAGAACTTTCGTTTAAGTGACACGGAACGGCTCCGTGTAAACACTCAAGAGTAAACAAATCTATTGCGCCATATTTGGTGCACCGATTCATCAAGTGCCGCAGTACATCGCATGTGTGCCTGGCATGGACCGGCGCATGCCGCGGCACAATAATGTATAAAATCATTACGACAATGTGGCCGTAAAACTTGAACCGAATCGATTAATTGTTCGAAATATTTTTCGATCAATCAATTCAAAAAATCTCTTCGCATCCGAACCCTAATTGATAGTGAGCACTTCTATAATCTATACATCCAGAAATTGGGAGGCAGGCATTGATAACAGTTTTATTGGTATATACAAATCAAGATATCCAAATCAGTGATCATTGCACACACCTGAAAAATCAGTGATATAACTACCTTGAACCCATGCCTTAATAACCCATCCATATGTGGAATATAAACATGAACTTATTGTATTGAAATATCTTCATAACAGAAATATTTCCATTGTGATATGTGCAAGAACCCCTTATCGAATATTATTCAACAATTGCTACAATTGACTTCTTATTATGGTTAATAATGTTAGAGCATGCATACACTACAAATGGATCAACCAATGTCCTAATAATACCGAAGAAAAACTGCATCTAGCCCCTACACCTTCACCTAACAGCAATATTGAGATGTGAAGGCAGAAAAGCTTTCCCCTCATTAAGGGAATAATCATATGATTTTCTTATGACAAGATTTTGCTCTAACTCCACACAGACTGTCAATATGGCTATCAGTACACACTGACTTTATTAGATTATTTATCATTCTCTTCACTGAGTTGCCATGGAAACAAGTGAGAACTACTGCATTTCCATTCTCTACCTAGGGATAATGCAGAGAGTGGGTTGTGTGTATGGACAGAGTTCATTGGCGTGGTCACCACAGCACACTCACCGCACCAGAATTTTAGAAATGCCTGTCTGAAACAGCAATCATAGAAATTCTGCCCATCAAAATTCAGTTTCTCAGCTCCTTCAAATCCTTAGAAACATTAGCTTATGAAGCTAAAAAGAGTAGCCACATTCAGCCATGTCTTAGAAGATGGTTCGTAGGGCCGTTCATTTGTTCGTTACCAAAAGGAATTTTTGGGATCAAAAGAGGTTCAAGGAGATTTATTTTATCCTGTCTAAAAAAGTGTTTTCTGGAAACTGTCAATCCATAAGGCCTAAAAAAGTTGTTTGTTTCCTGTAACCCTACCCTGACAAGTTTTTATTCAAAGAAAATCCCTACCCTAAAGTTTTTTCTGCCCTCCCAACTGCCAATCAACGTAAAACATGCACAAAACACACATTTTTGACCAAAAAAATAATGCAAAACAGGAAAATAAAACAGGAAACAAACAATTTCTGGCTTACTAGGTCCATCTCCATTTTAATGGAAGTGGATACACTATTTCTGATGTCCCTGAGAGGAAGAGTAGGTTATCTATCTACAGTCTCTTGGTCTTCATAGTTTTTGTTGTTTCCAATACTATGGGGCATTGTAAATTGCGAAATTCTAGCTTGTATCATTGAAAATCTTTTTCTTTTTTTCGATGTGCAACTGCACTTGTCAAATGAAAAGAAATTTAAGATAGCAAGCGTCAGTCTTTCACCTGAGTTTGTGTTTGTAAAGAAAGAACATTGTCATTAGTAATCAGTAACTATAAAGCAATCAACTGCTATCTTGGCTGCAATTATAGGTGGTATTATTGTTGAAAACGATGTTGCTACCTGATTTTACATTCATTTGCTGCAAGTTTTCTCTACCACTTCCTGTTAAAGTTAGGAATGGAGACAGTGCTGTCTAACTAAATTACAGGTAAGAACAGGTAACAATGGGTAATAGACACCTGAGCTTAAGACAATAGGGATCCATGAAACAGCTCTTCAACATGATCCTTTCACTATGGTTTCTCTACCTACCTGAGATTGAGAAGGTGGGGGTATTACAGGCAATGACAGGTAACTTTGGGTAATAAACAACCAAGCTTAATTAAGACATTAGGTATCCATGAAACAGCTCTTCAACATGATCCTTTTACTTTGCTTTCTCCCCAACTCACGCTGGTACAAAAGTACAAACACTACATTGTCTACCTACCTGCGATTGAGAAGGTGAGGTAGTACAGGTAAGACCAGGTAACTTAGGGTAATAAGCATCTGGAGCTTTAAGAAGACAATAGGGTACAGGAAACAGCTCAACATGATCCTTTCACTCTGGTTTCTTTGAACTCACACTGCTTCAAACACTACCAACCAGAGATTGAGAAAGTTGATATTACGTTTACAGGTAATGACAGGTAACTTCGGGTAATAAACACCTAAGCTTACTTTAAGACAAAAGGTATCCAGGAAACATCCCTTCAACATGAACCATTCATATTGGTTCCTCCCAAACTCACACTAAGGTGCACATGGTATTACAGGTAATGACAGGTAACTTTGAGTAATACATACCTGAGAATACCTGTGACAAAGAGTAAATGCAAGTCTAGATAACAGCAGAGACATGAAGACACTTCCATGTCTCTGGTAACAGGAACGATTTATCCTTAGCCACAAGGGGTTTGAGACAACTCTGGTTCAGACCCTACAATTTGTCGAGTTAAGACTTATTTACAGGTATCCCAGGCACCGACATAAATACTAGCTCGCTTGCCCCGGCAAGTGAATTTTTGAAGAAAGGGCTTTTGGGCAAGTACTCTTGAGTTTTCACTTGCCCTAATGGGTAAGCTGATTTTCTGAACATTTAACACATTTTTTTATAGTTAATGGCCCAAATACCAAGAAATATGCAAACAATTAAAGAAAACTGAAAGGAAAATGGTTTTCAAATCTTTAAATCAATGATAAACAATACACGCCTTTCCAGCACTTATTTCGGGCAAGTCAAAAATTACGTTGGGCAAGTCAAAATTATTTACTACTTGCCCGGCATGGCAAGTTAGTTCTGAAAATTATGTGCCTATATCCATATAAAGAGAAATACCTCTTCTCTCACAGCTGACAGGAGTTTCATGCAACCATGTCTCAGTAGAGGTAGCTTATCAATGGCACGGTGGTAATAGGGAACTACATGTTAAAACATAAAGCGACAGCTACACCCCCTCTCCAAGACTGGCCAGGTTATGGAAGTTTTATGCAACTGAGCACTAGAAGTGGCATGTCTCCCCCTCCCGCTACCTGTAATAAAAGGTTACTATTGGATCAGGTAGCACACATACTGTATACATCCTTCTCCCACTGACAAAGGTAATGCAAGTTTTATGCTACCAGGAGCTATTTGCAAGTGGCATGTTTCCCCCTCCCTCTACCTGTAATAAAAGGTTACTATTGGATCAGGTAGCACACATACTGTATACATCCTTCTCCCACTGACAAAGGTAATGCAAGTTTTATGCTACCAGGAGCTATTTGCAAGTGGCATGTTTCCCCAACCCACTACCTACTGATACGGGGGTACTGTTTCTTCAGACACCATAACTACATCCTGGTGGGAGTATTATGCCACTTTGATCCAGACTTGACTTGCAGTCTCCAAGGATATGGTAGTTTTACGTGAGGGGGCATCTTAGTAGGTTTTGTGACTTTATCCCATTCGCATCTGGAGTGCACATATTGCCAGACAACTTAGAACAATACTCTTCTATTTCTTAAACAGAAATATTTGAGAAACTCTTGAAGATGGATTTTTGTACCAAATAGGAACAAAATCTCTGTCAAATATTTCCAAATATTTTGATTTGATATAAAAATATTTCAATAAGGTGAGAATAAGGATGTCTCTTTCTCTCCTATGGCATAATTGACCCCTCCTCATTTTACCTATGAACCTCTGCTTACCTGGTGCAATCAGTAACTCTCTGTGACTTTAAGGGATGGTTGGCTATGATAGTAAGGTGAGAATAAGGATGTCTCTTTCTCTCCTATGGCATAATTGACTCCTTTAAGGGATGGTTGGCTATAATAGTAAGGTGAGAATAAGGATGTCTTTCTCTCCTATGGCATAATTGACTCCTTTAAGGGATGGTTGGCTATGATAGTAAGGTGAGAATAAGGATGTCTTTCTCTCCTATGGCATAATTGACTCCTTTAAGGGATGGTTGGCTATGATAGTAAGGTGAGAATAAGGATGTCTTTCTCTCCTATGGCATAATTGACTCCTTTAAGGGATGGTTGGCTATGATAGTAAGCTGAGAATAAGGATGTCTCTTTCTCTCCTATGGCATAATTGACTCCTTTAAGGGATGGTTGGCTATGATAGTAAGGTGAGAATAAGGATGTCTTTCTCTCCTATGGCATAATTGACTCCTTTAAGGGATGGTTGGCTATGATAGTAAGCTGAGAATAAGGATGTCTCTTTCTCTCCTACGGCATAATTGACTCCTTTAAGGGATGGTTGGCTATGATAGTAAGGTGAGAATAAGGATGTCTCTTTCTCTCCTACGACATAATTGACTCCTTTAAGGGATGGTTGGCTATGATAGTAAGGTGAGAATAAGGATGTCTCTTTCTCTCCTATGGCATAATTGACTCCTTTAAGGGATGGTTGGCTATGATAGTAAGGTGAGAATAAGGATGTCTCTTTCTCTCCTATGGCATAATTGACTCCTTTAAGGGATGGTTGGCTATGATAGTAAGCTGAGAATAAGGTTGTCTCTCTTTCTCTCCTTTGGCATAATTGACTCCTTTAAGGGATGGTTGGCTATGATAGTAAGGTGAGAATAAGGATGTCTTTCTCTCCTACGGCATAATAGTAAGGTGAGAATAAGGATGTCTTTCTCTCCTACGGCATAATTGACTCCTTTAAGGGATGGTTGGCTATGATAGTAAGCTGAGAATAAGGATGTCTCTTTCTCTCCTACGACATAATTGACTCCTTTAAGGGATGGTTGGCTATGATAGTAAGGTGAGAATAAGGATGTCTCTTTCTCTCCTATGGCATAATTGACTCCTTTAAGGGATGGTTGGCTATGATAGTAAGGTGAGAATAAGGATGTCTCTTTCTCTCCTATGGCATAATTGACTCCTTTAAGGGATGGTTGGCTATGATAGTAAGCTGAGAATAAGGTTGTCTCTCTTTCTCTCCTTTGGCATAATTGACTCCTTTAAGGGATGGTTGGCTATGATAGTAAGCTGAGAATAAGGATGTCTCTTTCTCTCCTATGGCATAATTGACTCCTTTAAGGGATGGTTGGCTATGATAGTAAGCTGAGAATAAGGATGTCTTTCTCTCCTACGACATAATTGACTCCTTTAAGGGATGGTTGGCTATGATAGTAAGGTGAGAATAAGGATGTCTCTTTCTCTCCTATGGCATAATTGACTCCTTTAAGGGATGGTTGGCTATGATAGTAAGGTGAGAATAAGGATGTCTTTCTCTCCTATGGCATAATTGACTCCTTTAAGGGATGGTTGGCTATGATAGTAAGCTGAGAATAAGGATGTCTTTCTCTCCTATGGCATAATTGACTCCTTTAAGGGATGGTTGGCTATGATAGTAAGGTGAGAATAAGGATGTCTCTTTCTCTCCTATGGCATAATTGACTCCTTTAAGGGATGGTTGGCTATGATAGTAAGGTGAGAATAAGGATGTCTTTCTCTCCTATGGCATAATTGACTCCTTTAAGGGATGGTTGGCTATGATAGTAAGCTGAGAATAAGGATGTCTCTTTCTCTCCTATGGCATAATTGACTCCTTTAAGGGATGGTTGGCTATGATAGTAAGGTGAGAATAAGGATGTCTTTCTCTCCTACGGCATAATTGACTCCTTTAAGGGATGGTTGGCTATGATAGTAAGCTGAGAATAAGGATGTCTTTCTCTCCTATGGCATAATTGACTCCTTTAAGGGATGGTTGGCTATGATAGTAAGGTGAGAATAAGGATGTCTTTCTCTCCTACGGCATAATTGACTCCTTTAAGGGATGGTTGGCTATAACAGTAAGCTGAGAATAAGGATGTCTCTTTCTCTCCTAGTATGGCATAATTGACTCCTCATTTTACCTGTGTACCTCTGCTTCCCTGGTGCAATCAGTAACCAGAGCAGGCCCTCGTTGCTGCTGATGATGATGGGGGAAGTGCATGGAAACACATTACCTGTATTGCCTGCATGACATCCTCAGATCAATCATCCTGTAAGACAATAGTTACCTGAGGGTGTCTATTACAGCCATACTAATATCAGGCTCATTACTCAGGGCTACAGAGCCTGCCGCCTCCCACCACACATTCAGTTATAGGGATGCCGATTGTTGATTTTAAAATGATCTGATCTGATATTGATATTTTCAAAATGATACGATATCTTAACCCTTATGCTGCTATTGGCTAAGTTAGCCAATACAAAATAATGCAAAAATCCTGAGAAATCAATTAAACCCTGGCATATGGGTACTCATATGAAAGGTCTCAGTGAAAGCTATCCAATGAGTACCAACATGACAGGGTTTAGATGGTTTTCAAAAATAGTTGCGTTCTTGGGCTTTTCACGAAAGTAGCCTCGGCATTGGAAGGTTTAACAATATCTGAACCACTTCTCACAGGTTGAAAAACAAACAATTGTCTTGGGCACCTTCAATTATCCTAATATGTGAATTCAAACTTACTTTGAAGACATTTCAAAATATCTAGGCAACACTTGTCAAAGCAACATCCAGGCATAGATGAGTTAAGTTTGAACTTCACATTCCAATACAATTCAGCAGTGTAAGATAGTAGCTCTTCAGGTACATGGGGGTTACGTTTTGACATCATTTATAATCGAACAATCGTGATGTAGAGTTTGTAAAGGTATTCAGACCTCTTATGACCTTATCAGCAAATACAACATAACATCATTTATTATGGTTTATCTGTGTGGGATTAAAGATCATGTTTAATTTAGAACACAATAAGTTTAATACACACACAGGTTTCATACACATGCCCATATCCCCCATACACAGAAATGTACAAAGGAAAGGGAATAAGTGATTGTAAACAACAAAAATTCTGAGGAACTTAGAGAATATTCTAGATTTTTTAAAAAGAAAATTAAGAATAAAATGGCAAATTACATGATGTAGAATTGTAGAGTGAGATTGAATAAACATATTCACGTGATACCTCAGCTAAAGCATAGCAGGAGGCCATGTCTGCTGTGATTGGCCAGGTTTACTCTTTCTTCTAGCACCCACCACTCCTGAGTTAGTAAAATATTTCGAGGAGAGGTGATAAGTGGAACACTAACACCAACTCTCCTTGAAGTATTTTGTAATATCATTTTCAATTCGAAAAAACTGTCAGAAATACATGTATCATCGATACAGACGTTTCTAGAATTTGTAATTATTAATGGGTTAATAATAATGATAACAATATTACAATATGGTACAGTAATTCTGACCCAGTTTTTATACATGGCCTTTGGTTGTCTGGAGATAGGTACTAGGTGGGTGTTATCATCAGACAGCAACAGAAGCCGGGAGCTGTGATGAATCACAGGAACCCAGAGATTATTTAGCTGTTCAACTTCACGTTTATCAGCCCTCTCTAAAGCACATCTCATAAAGCTGTCACACCACACTCATATCTCATACACACTGCATACTCATATCACTCCCCAGATACACAGTAAGCTACCTGCAGAGTTGACTAGACGCTTAGACCCTAAAACGTTGAGATTCACTTGTCAGTTGACCACAGAGTGTGGTGTAGTACCAGCAATGCTAGATAGATGGCACCACCTGGTCCTCTAAAGGTTTTAGTCCTCTATTCACCCAGTGAGATAAATGTGAACTATTTAGACCAATTTGGCTATCTTGAGCACTTGGTGTCTCTTTTAATAACAGAAAATACATATCATGACAGCGTAGAAATCTAAGCTACCTGCATCTCTAGGAGCCTAGATTCTATCATTCTAGGCTGTCATATCGCATACACACTCTATATGCATATCACTCCCCACCTACATAGCCTGGTGAGGCCTAAAAAAAGTTGTTTGTTTCCCATAACCCTACCCTAACAAGTTTTTATTCAAAAAAATCCCTACCCCAAAGTTTTTTCTGCCCTCCCAACTCCAAATCAATGTAAAACATGCATAAAACACACATTTTAGACAAAAAAAAAATCACCGACCTACCTATCCTATTTTTTCCAGACCGTTACAGGAAACAAACAATATTTTTTTCTTGGCCTGAGCTACCTGGGTATAGCTACTCCAGAAGTAGCTTGAAAAGTGTTGTATGGTTCAATCAGGCTTATGACTGTAACTTAGAAATGAGAAATTGAATGCACTGGTTAAACACCCATTCTTTATGAGGTCCTTTTGTGATGGTCCATTTTAACTGAGCTACAGCAATATGGCATTCAGTTTTTTTGTTGAAATAGCTCTATAGTACTGTAAATCAACAATAAACTTATATTCTTGCTTTATCAACAGCTTGAGGCAGAAGCCATATCCCACTACCTAAACTACAATGTCTTATTCATATTACATTATAAAAGGGTACAAATCTTTACCCAAATGATTGCTAATGTACATATTCATTTCCTGTTAATTTGTATTCATTTTTGAAGGTAGCATATGTTTGAAAGGAAGTTGTTGGCATATTGTGAAGTGTATTTTCTCTTTCATTCTTAGAAATGAAAAGCTAATGTATTTTGAAAAGATTAACCTTCTCATGCCTGCAGCAGCCCAAAATGGCCAAACAAAATGTGGCGGTCTTGCAGATGAGACAAGAAGTAGACGAATATTTGAAGAATTTTTTTGTGACATCCATCCTTAATTTCTATGAATAATTCATCAATTACTAATAGTTTTCAAAAGTGCTAATAAATCAAGAGCAGGGCACGACGTTAACTTTTGCAGCGACTTGCCCCGTAGGGCAAGTGAGATTCAATTTTCACTTGCCCTACTCCAACTTTCACTTGCCCTTGAAAAGTTGTATATAATAATTTTAAAATATTTCATTTAAAACCAAGGAGAACATAGTTCTGGCATGTGAAAGCATATTTTCTAGGACAAGCTTGGATGGCAGACCACAAAACTTGCACACATTCTCAAAAGTAAACCTGAAATATATCCCAGTGGGGCAAGCAAGATGCAGTTTTCACTTGCCCCACAGCTATAATTTACAAATTCTACTTGCCCAGGACAATGGGGCAAGCACCAATGTCGAGCCCTGAAGAGTGAATCCACGATGGGCAACTAAGCAAAATCTTCTTACTCTTGGTAAAATAACAATTTAATAACACTTCTTCTGATATAAATGTGGATAGCAGTGCACGGGTAAATAAAACCATAATATGATACAATCCATTGTATTGATCATCCTGATGTCTATCTGGGTAATCCTTAACTCAATATCATGCAATCCATTGTTATATTGATCACCCTGATAACATGGCAGTGCTCTGTAAACCTCACCCTATTGTAATACAATCTATTGTTTTAACCATGCTGGTGATATGAATATGGATAGCGGTTTCTCTGAAAACCTAACCCTATTATGTCACAATCCTATTTTCTCCTATAGATATCAGCTTGTATATCATTGATCACTAAGTCACACATGGCATTCCATCCCCCCCCCCCCCCCCCCCCCCGTTTTGCATTGACCCTATCAAGCCCAGCAAACCCAACTTGCTCTCATAACTAGGGGAATATCTTGCCAACATTACGGAAATAACTGAAAGTTAATTGCACTACAGATAAAAGATCATCATCTTAAATTCAAGCACTTATGTCACATCACATTTCACAGGTCTTGAATACAAAAAATATTTTATTTGTAGCAGATCCTTATGCTACTCACGGCCTGAATATGTTAACCTATTTATAACCGGGCACCCGCTGTCCAGATTAACACATACATAACACATAATTAAATACTATTATTAACCTACCTTTACCTAGATGCATGGATACAACCATTGTTCATCTATATGGCTGATGTGTAGTAGAATATAAAACCTGTAACATAGACTTCCCTAGGAGATCCTGGCTTTATCCTAGGAATTCCCGGGTATTTCAGTTTCAAGGAAAGCCTGCCAAGACTTAGCTTGTCCTGAGGACATCCTTTTCACTGGTCATTAGGTCGCATCATTTCTCAAATTTTATTTCTATAAACCTCAGTATAACCAACAAAGTATATTAACTTATTAAAATGAGCCTACCCTGGTTTAGTTCTATGTACACTTACTCATATAGTAAGTATACATGTACAGTGAGATCTTTCTTTCCAATACTTAATGTTTTAAGCTAGTGTGGGGGATATTCATCTTGACTCGAAGAGACTGACACCAAGACATGAAGTAAATGCCAGAGAAAAGCAAGATCCAGTTAAATTCCAGATGCCATTGGTGTCTAGCTGCCTGTAGCCAGGCTGCTGTCAGGCATTGATCCCCCTTATGTGCTTTATTGCATGTGACTCTCTATATTGCCTGCTATTCCACAGACTAGGAGCTAGTCTAGATGCCATTGGTGTCTAGCTGCCTGTAGCCAGGCTGCTGTCAGGCATTGATCCCCTTAAGTGCTTTATTGCATGTGACTCTCTATATTGCCTGCTATTCCGCAGACTAGGAGCTAGTCTAGATGCCATTGGTGTCTAGCTGCCTGTAGCCATGCTGCTGTCAGGCATTGATCCCCTTAAGTGCTTTATTGCATGTGACTCTCTATATTGCCTGCTATTCCGCAGACTAGGAGCTAGGCTAGATGCCATTGGTGTCTAGCTGCCTGTAGCCAGGCTGCTGTCAGACATTGATCCCCTTTAAGTGCTTTATTGCATGTGACTCTCTATATTGCCTGCTATTCCACAGACTAGGAGCTAGTCTAGATGCCATTGGTGTCTAGCTGCCTGTAGCCAGGCTGCTGTCAGGCATTGATCCCCTTAAGTGCTTTATTGCATGTGACTCTTTATATTGCCTGCTTGCCTGAGTGACTGCCAACTGTCTACTTTCATTTGTTCCCAGCACCATCATGCAGATACTGTACACACACACCCAGACTCCCAGTACACTCAACAATCAAAGCAACAAAAGCGTGAAAGTTCTACATATATTCTTGTAAAATATTGCCGACAAAGGCTTTCTTTCTTGTAGTCATGCCTACAAAGGACACCATCTACTGTGAGAGACCATCTGAACAGATAAGCATACATTATTCAAATTGGTGATGAAATATCTATAAAATGTTCAAAACTAAATGAGTGTCCTGAGTGTTTGGGTGTTAAAATTGATGCCAATAGACCCTGGACTCAGAACTATTTTTATTTTAACTACAGAAGCCCTTATAACATTGATGATAATTGAACCTAGACTCACAACTAGTTTAGTTACAAAAGCCCCTATAACACCCTATTTTCAAACTCTGGTTATTTTGTCACTGGTCTTTTTAAGCAAGTATTGCTGATTTGTGAATATGGTTTGAATCAGGTGCTGATTGTCAAAGGGTTAAGATATTCATGAACTCTGTATGCTAGATATGCCCGTTTTATTCTGAGATTATCTACACAATCTACACAATAAAGAGGTCAAACAATTAATTAGTAAAAAATAAGGCAATTGCATTGACATTTTCTGGGCTTTTCATCTCCTTGCTTTTTTCATTGTTATTCTCTGAGGATTCTTTCATCTTCCAATATATCCTTCATCCTTTTTTTGGATAATCATCAGGAGTTCATTAGCAAATTTATGAGCTATCTAATACATGAAAGGGAAAATGATGAGAAAGAGTCTATCATGCTCAAAGCTGGAGAATATGATGACCTTGAATATAAATCCAAGGTCAAAATAGTATTAGTTTATAAGTAAAGGAATGCCAGAAGAAAAGCTTTCCGCTTATTTGGAATACTTTCACTGAATAGTCTTTTAAAATATCTTGAAGACAAAAACTCAGTGGCTGATTGTACAGATGCCAACACTAAAACTCCAGACATTTTTTTTGGTCACTTCAATTTCCTTATTGCATTTTTAAAAAGTGCATACACAACAGAATGTATGCAAATTATCGCACCAATCAGGGGAGAAAGGCATTTTCATATGGAGTATCCGACACATTCACCAAAATCTCAGAATAAGAAGCGGAAAAATGTCAGAAGCCTATGACAACTCACAAGAATATTATTACTAAGACCTAGAAAAAAATTGCTTGTTTCCTGCCATGGTCTGAAAAAAATAGGGTAGGTCGGTAAAAAAACTTAAGGGTAGGGATTTTTTGAATAAAGACTTGTTAGGGTAGGGTTACAGGAAACAAACAACTTTTTTTAGGCCTAAGAGAAAGAATCAGAATACCAAATTTCATCTAAATATTTTGCACAATGAACTCATCAAGATTTTCATGACATTTTTCACGATTCTGATCATGTGCACTCTAGATATTCCTACCTATCGATATATATAGAATGAAAAACTGCCAAGATTTCCAGGAACTTTCCAGCAACAAATTGCATGGGAGCTGGGGACAAATAACAGCCCTCCCCTCGCTATTATACATTGCGTGATTGAAATGTGCCGTCCAATCAATATTTCATAATGGTAATCCTCCTCAAATGGCGATCCATGTGCTCGCACTATTTGATAACACTTAGGCCTGGATTACTTCAAGTAGGTCAGTTTCTAGTCCTGTAAGTGGTCAGCACATTCTTGTATGTATATCAAGGGCACTGAACAAGAAAGCAAATTTCTTATTTAATAATACTGTGGTGACTTATGTACAAACTATTACAAACTGTTATGACTGAAGTTGTGTGAAGTTTAACCCTCCAATGCTGGGGCTACTCTGTCCAGAGCGCAAAGAAGCAAGATGTTTGAAAACCATCTAAACCTTGTCATGTTGGTATTCATTGGAGAGCTCTCGGCCTCTCGCTGAGCACTCTTAGATGAGTACCACTATGCCAGGGTTTCAGTCATTTCTCAGGTTTTTTGCATCATTTTGTATTTGTCAAAATTAGCCACCAGCAGCATAAGGGTTAAATATGTTTAGGATAAGGTGTTTGCCTGGGCTTGAGAGCTGGGTTAGCTTGTGATCCCTGGGCGATCATGATCAGATACCATAGGCATAGGGCATTGAACTAATGCACCAATCACGTGTCAGAGCCACGTCAGAGATGCTATGAGTTCAGCTGGCCACTGTTATCATTCATAAAGAGAACATCTGCATCTTTTCTACAAGTCATCAGATATTAATTAGAACTGAACTGACACCACCTTTCCCAGGTAGAAGCTAATTACACAGAGGCTGCATTAGCCTAGCTACAAGGCTTTACTCTGTTTTTACTTTATTATATACATAAATGCCTGCACCAATACTACATAGGGACTTGTGGCCTAATGTTGGCCATTTAGTTCGCGCAACTGCCACACAAGGGATAGTAGTGGAAGTAGAGCAACTGACCTCCTAGTATACAGCTGTGCCATCTATCCACAAGGGAGGGCCTTTAAATATGGCCTGGGAGGCAGGCTAAGACTGCACCTCAGTTGCAGTGGTCGGACTGGGTTGAGCACACATCATTGTTATGACAACTTGGAATAGGATTTTCACTCATAATATTTCTCTGCCATGTTAGGGCTAATTTGTGACCCGCCAGTTGTCAGTGATGGAGGAAACCACATGACAAACTAGGGAAAACTGACTCTGAGATAATAGCAAACGTTCCCACTTCTCAAGCTTGAAATCTCACCCAAGCAGGGTGGAGAGACAGAGAGAATTTAGTGGCCGACTTAGAACACTTGACATTTGGGTAAGGTCCTAAATGACAACAAACAAAGATATTTCATAGATGGAGAAATCTCAGATGTTTTATCAATGGTATCATAGGCCATTTAAAAAAATTGAAATGTATCTGCATGTAACCAAGTAAGAAGTAAATTAGCCTCCGAGAGAAAGTAAATGCACCCAAGATTTTCAACACTGAAACTCAATTCTCCCATTTGAATGTCTGAAAATTTCATCAAAAAAACTAGTTCATAAATATGGCTGCTTATATCATCACAGCCTTGCTCAGCTGTACATATCAAAACATGTATCATAAATACCTCAATAAATATTTCAGCAGTCGAGATTGACTGTTTCTAACAAATCCCCCATAAAAACACACAACCACCGCTGGAAAAGATAGCTTCCTATTACTCTTAAATCCAGCATGCCACTCCACTCTGATGTAGAAGTGACATTAGAAGCAGTAAACAGCGGAGGAAATTGGCCAATGCTTTAAAGACTCACCAAAGCGAAGATGTAACCGCAGAGAGTGGCAATATGGTTTACATACCTGAAACGACAGGAATAATTCATTAGTGACAGAGACATTGGGGAAAAATACACACAAAGGCTGGGAACATCAAAGGGAATGCTATATAGCTAATAACAGTTGGCAGGTCTGATTTATCTCTACACAAGAACAATAAATCTAACAAAGGTTTTTTTCCCAAAGCTAGAGGAATGATTAGTCTCATGACTATATAATGTGCAATGCAGCATTGTGAATCAATGAAATTTTAATAAGATTATAATCTATACATATCTAAATAGCAAATACTGGTATGAAAAACAGATCAATAGCAGGTACCAATGGGAGGTACTTCAGTAATGGCCCAGTCACACTAGGCTCCGACTATCGCACAATTCTTAAATCGGATCCGATTTTGCTAATTATTAAATCGGCTGGACGTTCCGATTTTGAAAATAGACAAGTTTGCAGTCACACTATAACGAATAATTGGAGCCGATTTTATTACTAGAAAAATGTGTCAATGATTTGTCTTGCGATGGTCCTACGATGATCGCAAGTCAAAAACATTGTCTTGCGACTTTTCAAAAATCAGCACTGATTTGCGAACAGGATCGCAAACCAGTACCGACCAGGGGCTTAGCCGTAATGCGTCCAGCGTGTCATTTGGACACGCAGAACACTGTTTTTTGACAGTTTGGACACCCAAAATTTTATGTCAGAATTTGCTGAAGATGACTTTTCTTAGAAGATAGAAGATGTAGAAGCTGTAGTGTCAATTTTATAAGACACTCAAAGCAGTATCTGGCCTAAAAAAGCAAAATCTGTAAAGGTATAGGGTCTATCTTATAGGTAGTATTATTTTGTACCACACTTTGGACACGCAAAAGTCTATGAAACCTCTATTTGGACACCCTGTTTCCAAATATCGGCTAAGACCCTGGTACCGACTTTTTTTTTTAGTCGCATCCGATTTTGTATTTGGCCTTGTATTCCGACGATCGCACGATAGGTGAAAAAATCAGGTCCAACCTGCCGATTTTAAAATTGTGCGATAGTCAGACCCTAGTGTGACTGGGCCTTAAGTAATGCTACTCTCTCAGCCAAATAAATCATATGATTATGATCAGTACAATAATACACAGCTAATGCTCAATCTATCAACTTTGAAAAATAGTAATAGAGAGATATAGGAAATCATCTATATTTTAAGATATATGCATGGATACATTAAAATCTCCTTAATTGCTTTAGAATGAGAAATTCAGAGTAGGAACCAAAGTAACCTAACTAAATTGTGAACCCTCCCTCAAAAATATTCAAATTTCATACAAGATCTTTATCTTATTACCACAAGTATAAGAGGTATTACTGCATTTGCCAAGCAGATATCCTGGCAGTATTTCAAAAACGCCTGTCCAAAACTGCAATTTCAAATGTTTTGCCCGTCAAGTTTTAGGTACTTATCTACTTCAAATCCTTATATACCAGCTACATTTAATAGCCTAGTGTGTCAAAAAGGCAATTTACACTTCAGCTAAGTCCTAGGAGATGGTTTGTTAGGAAAATATTTGGTTATTACACCCCAAAAGTCAAAATTGAAAAATCACGATAAAAATTTTTGCCTGTCCAAACAGAAGGTATTTAGAAAACTACCTGTCCAAAAGACAGGTAGGACGGGTCCTGGCTAAGTCCCTGCACTCCTGTCGTCATATATAGTATATTGAGACTGTAAAGGATCTTAGTCAGCAGGCTGTCTGGGCTTCACTTCGAAACCCAAACCCTCATAAATAACTTATCAGAACAAAGATTTTTTTGTGAAATAATTCTCAAAATGCAAATTTCAAGCAAACGTTTGAATATTTCAACTCGCCATAATTTCCATGATATTGCATAAGATTATCATGCTTTTTTCTCATTTAGACGATACATGTATTTAAGGTTGTTGTCTGAATATATTTTGGTCTCCCTTTTTGATCTCCCTTGAAAAATAGGACACCCAAATATTTTGCATTTGCCAATTTCAGGTAGCCAGTTCCTAATTCTTGGCTAAAAAAACCCTGTAATGATACAGGCTAAGACCAAGCCGATACATTGAATATGAGCAAGGTGAGGTTCAATATCATTACACAATGTTACATGATGGATGGTCATGAGGGACTCCTTCTCATTCCAGAGGATGAGGACACCACGTTTCATAACCATCCAATATAAGGAGCAAATTATACAGGCTAGAAGAATCTGAGGAATGAACTCAATTAGTAGTTGAAGCCTTCTTGACTCCAGGGTTAGATAACTAGCAACCTGACATCCGTTATGATCCAACTGACGATTCCATTATTCATGAATCGCTCACTTCACCACTTCAAGAGTAGTATCTGGCACAATCTAGAGAGCAACTTTAGGCATTTTGAGCAGAATTCTACCCAATAGCCGATTCCCATCACAATAAGTACTATTGTGCTATTTCTACAACTATTTCCTGTCATTATTGAAATACATTGAAAAATATTCCCTCTAACAAAGTAACTTGAAATATCTTGACCCTATTTTTTCTCAATATTTTTCATTGTTGTCAAATGTAAGTTTCACTCTCTACTTTTAAAATAATTCTAAACCATTCAATAATTTTCACACAATTTCCCAAAATTCTTCAATGTAATGCATAAAGTTTAATCCTCTACTTAAAATAATTTCATATCATTCAACATTTTCGAAATATTTCTCAAAATATTTCTGTAAAACACATGCCATCAGAGGCCATCAAAGAATGAGTGGCTTGTGCCTAGGGCAAGTGAGGTTAGGGTTCAGGAAGTGCAGTGCGCACATCGCAGCCATCACAGTATCAGCATGTCTCCAGGTACAGCCAGTCCTGAGAAATCATCAGGGAACAATCAATCACCTTCGCCTCAGGGGGAATTTCCTGTTATTAAGTTACCTAATTTACCCACAAAAGGAAGTTGACCCTTTCATGAATAAAGCACCTAAAAATAGTCCCAATCAAAGCATATTCGAGGTAAGTAATTGTACAAAGGATACACTGCACTAATCAAAAGCCAAGCAAAGCCTCCTTCAAATATGCTAGAAATTCTTTATTTCCATCTCATTTTCAGAAATATCAAAGATTCAGACGTTTCTTTTTAAGTGAATGCTATGCCACTAGATGAAAGTGTTTCAACTCATTAGACTTATAAATTACTACCATAACACATGTACTATCATACCGCAATCACAAAATTTCTGCCCATCCAGACTAAGCTATTCAAAAACTTCAAATCCTTAAACCAGCCATTTACATTTTAAAGTTTCTATTGTCCGAAGCCAGATAACAGCCCAGCAATTTCTTGGAAGGTGGTTAGTACTGGTAATTGACGAAAAGATTTAGATTTTATCCAAAAGGTATCATGGTATCAGATTCTTCTTGGAAATTTCTGTCTCATCATGAAAGGTGTATTGCTGTATGTTGCCAGTCCAGCAGACAGGTGGGCTAGACCAAATCCTAATAAATAAGACAAATATCTTCTTGACCTATAACGGTAGCACCCTTTTGAAAATAACTTTGAAATCAAACTTTTATTCAGAAAATCTTAGGTCAGTCTTTGTTTGGTTCCTGATAAACGTTTCTTATAAAATATCCCCACAACTTTCATCACAAAGAACTGGCCAGGTGAGGTATCAGAGGAGTATATTGTAGGAATATGAGTAGACACAGGATGCGTGCGAGCTCCCCTGGCAGCAGTATATAGGAAGAGCCAAGGGGACACTAAATTATGCATGCATCCATCCAGTTAAGGTAAGAGATGGGAGGATCCTATGCGATGTAATAGCTAATTGAGTAAGAGCAGCCTTCTCTAGGCAGTAATGGCTATGGGCTCTGTGTGGTGTTAGTAAACAAGCCACATCTGGAAACTAGAACCTCTTTTATTTCTATTGACTTAGTAGTAGAACATATGATAGTCACTTAAATAGCAAACAAAATTGCACTAGTACCTGTGAATATAATACAAAAGATAATTGATGAAAATATCCACAGAAAAGCTTTAAGTTGACAAGTCTTTCCCAGATATACAATATACATATATACTGTTAAGAGCAATCAACAGTGACCCCCCCCCCCCCCCCCCCCACAGAAAAAAAGATGAATAATTTATAGGATAAATGAATATTTCTAGTTTTTCAATTAATATTTCATGGTATGCTTTGGGTTATAAGTTTATAAAATTCCAGTAATACATAGGCACAATTTGCTCCACCAACTCAAGCTATTTTGTAGACTTCCTACCCCTATCATTTGTTTCATATTGCTGCTGTAGCAGCCACGTAGTGTTTGTAGATAAGTATGAATATGTTTAGGTAAGAGGAAGCCTGCCGTGGCTCAACCAGGCACTTCCACTATGCAAGGGTACTACATGGTCTAAGTGCTAATCTATTAACGTAGCACTTACTGATATCAAGTCTGCATGGAGTGCCTGCTTGGCAGTACAGTATCCTATCTACAGGCCTACCTCTATTGCCTACTTCATATACAGCTCTGCTTGCAGACAGGAACTACCCCCCTCAGGTCCCATATAGAGTGCCTGCTTGGCTGCTATCAGGTAGTATCCTATCCACAGGCTTATCTCCACTGCACACATACATCTCTACTGGAAGGAAGGAACAGAAACTATCCCCCTCCCCTCCCAGTATGTGATATCAGGTGCCAACTAGACTGCTTGCTCCCCAGGCCAGTCGTACTGCCTACTTCATATTTATACATCTCCAATTATTGGCAATTAAAGACAAACTACCCCCCCCCCCCTCTTCTTTTATCATATACAAATCATTAAGTATCCAACTCATAAGTGCATGGTGGCTATGTGTTGCCAGAAACCTATGGCACCATCACTAAAGAAAATGGATAACATCCAATGACCTTTGACTTAAAAGTTTTTATTTCACAAACAACTGGATATTTAGAACCCAAAAAATAAAAATATGCCCATAATTCTTTAAAAAGTGAACCTAATTTAAATTTTGCTTAAATTATGTTTGTCATAAGATGATTTGATAAGTTGGTGTCAACTAAAATAAGATAAATGATTCACAATTCTCCCCATGGTGACTGGTACCGCTTATTTCAGCTTAAAGGCAGATGGGTAGCATAGCAGTCCTGAGCAATAGCTATAAGGAATTCGACCCTGTCACCTTAGAATCCTCCTAGCCTTTAGGCTGGTTGTTATCTCATGAGCATTTAAATGCCACATAGCTGGCCCAGCGGTACTACCCCAACATCACATTCCTTCCTTATCAATTGCTATGGTAACCGCATCTTTTGCTCATCTGGTCCTGAGCTGGAGATAGGAGGAAATGGGAGAAGCAGGCTGAGGCATCCTAGACATTCCTGCCTACACACACACACACACAGCCTTCTACCAACCTCAACTTACTACACACAGCCCCAAGCTCAAACATGTGCTGGTCAAGCTACTGTACATACACAAATGCACATCGTCAGTTTGATACCAACCAGTATGTACACTTTTAGCATCTTCCATCTCAAAATATAAGCAAGCTGGTTTAATGAAAACCATGAACATTGAAATTCTAGGTTCCTTCTAGCTTGTGTAAAACACAAGAATTTACATAGAAAAACAATTCATGAATAATCCCAATAAAGAGTAAATTTACATTACTAGTGTGTATTTTGTCTGTTAAGTAGCATAACATATGTGTTTTAACAGGTTCTATTTTAGGTAGAAATATATAGGAGTTAGTACCTTTACTCAATGTGATACCAAATACCAATATTGAATGGGAAATAATATGTTATCGTTTAAGATAGATACTGATACAGCTTAACATTTAAATTGACGTAACTGCTACCTGGAAATTTCCACAGGAAGGCAGTTACCATGAAGTCCCCTAGTTATTAGCCAAATTTGTTAAGCTGACAGTGTTAAATCTAACAAAATTAGGTCACATGGAGGCAGGAAGTGTAGTTTAAAATATTTCTAAAATATTGCATCGTTAAGAAAATATTGATAATGCATTGTATCGTGACAGTCTTAAAGGTGCCAATTCCTGGCAGTGTATCAAAGCATTCAGGAAATATAAACATTTCTTTATGCCTTAATCTTGAGTATCTTACCCTAAGAGTGTGGTTGCAGTCCCGATTGCTATTTGTTTACCAGCATCCTCTCTATTTTCCTATGGCGAGGGGCAATCAGCCATGGGGGTAGTGATTATTGGGAACAGCTGTTACGTCTAGACATTCATGCAGAGGCCATAAAAGGTCAGAATGTTTGGTGATATTTTTTAAGCTATAAAAGCACCCTTTGGAAAAATAGAAGACAAAATTTTTAAAAGACTTTAACCTCTAAATACTCTTCAAATATGTTGTAAATTCTTATTTTATTCATAAGTTAATTTTGAAAACTTGTAAATTATATAGTAGACCCAGCAGGTGACAAATTAAAGAGAGCTCTTAAGTATAATCAGTTAACCCATTCATGCCTGCATCACCTAGAAGCAGCCTGACTATTCCAGTGCTATATCTCTCCCCCTCTCTCTCTGGATCTCTCTCTCTCTCTCTTTGAACCATCTTTTGGAAAATATTTGAGGAAGAAGTGCTAGTTAGAAATGAAAACTTAACAACCCTTCTTCAATTATTTTGGGAGTTCATGCTTTATTCTAAAGTATCATGAACTCAGGTAACAATGTATAGATATCTCTAATAGGACAGGTACTGTTTTAGAATCAGTTACCTACTCACACCTGATTCAATGCTGTAGTCTTCAGAAGCACCACTGCACCAGGTCAATGCAACATTGGGCTTCAAAGGAGCTACTACTCTGAAGGATGATACGATGGAGCTCAGGAAAATCCTCTTCCTCTCCACTGCTGCTTTTAGCAGATCACACATGAATCTTTCGCCACTCTCACTTCTCCATTACCCCTCAACCCCCCCCCCCCCCCATCCATACATAAGTAGTGAAGGCCTCTCTATCTCTCCATTAGTAATTAACTCCTTCCAAGAGAGGCGTTCCTGTTATCGGGATAAAACCAGAACAAGCCCCTCTTAGCAATATTCCATCAATTAGTGGTGCTAAATTGACGATTTATTGGAGAAAAGTGCAGAAAAACACTTAGCGACTCTTAGTGATATACTTTAATCCAGTAGAGTGTCAAGGTGTTATTTCGTCACCAAACAAAGCCCTTGAAAAACAGCCATCAGGAAAACTAAATATTTTGATCAGGAATAATAGTGTATGTATCAATGAATTCTAACAAATTTAGAAATTCTTAATAATTTTCTCTTTAGTGTGATTATGATTCAATACATTTTCATAACAAATAGAAATGTGATTGTTAGCTTTTTGTAATTCTGTATATTTTACCCCCTCGGCTCAATATGGAAAATATAACACACAAGGTGCCATGACTGTCTGTTTTGGATACTCAATTTTCAATTCTTGACATGCCCCAACAATATTAGCTACTACTCTTCAATTTTCTTTTATTGATCAATGTGGAATAATTTGCTATGGAGATACGGTCTTACATATAAGATGGGGAGATGTTTGATTACTGCCTATGAATTCTGATTATGTAATACCTGTAGTCTGTAGATTTTATAGAACAGTATACAATATTAAACGAAATCAATACTTGACCTTACAAAATAGGTGTGTGTGCTTAAAGGTTTTGAGGGTCTACATGACCTCCCAGCTATCTAATGAACCGCTAGAAGCTTATGATCAGTGAACTAAAATCTTGTGTGGATGGCTGTCAGGTATTTAACTCTTATAATACAACCTGCAATGCAGGGTCTTAGCCAGGATTTAGAAACTGGGTGCCCAGAATTGGTCATTGTAAAATTTTGGGCTGGCATCCTATATTTCAAGGGAGACCTCAATATACTCAAATTAAGACCATAAATATGTGTCAATATCAATTTATTGAAATAAGATATAACATCCTTATGTCATGGGAATTATATTGAGGTGAGAAAAATCAATTATATGCTCAAAAGTGACATTTTATGAAATTGTAACAATTTTTTTTCTTTAGGGGGGGGGGGGGGGGGGAGGGGGGTTGTCCTGAGGTGAGGGGTGATTTTTGAGGGGTTGGGTGTCCAAATGACGCCCTGCTGGCCAAGACTATGCTGCATACTATTTACATTCAAGAAAGCAGACATGCACATAAGCACATGTCAAGTTGCCTACTACTCATGGAGAGATGTTACAGGAGCCGGGTCAAAGGTCAACTGTCACTCGCTCTATCTTCACCAAGCCAACAGTACAATCATTCACTGGCCTTATCTGCGAAGGGATAAAACAACTGTATATGTGAGTACCACTACCATTGTAGATCAAAGCTGATAACACATGACCTTAACAGTCACCATTTAAATCCAAGCAATGGCAAGATATCAGTGGCCTGGTGCACGTGTTCTTAAGTAGTATCATAAAGAGGAGGAGAAGGATTTAGCTTTTTACATAGCAGGGCTCGAAATTAAGTTATAATTCAAGGAGCCCAATTGCATCTTCAAAAATTACCTAAAGGTTTTGTGTGTAGCAAGAAGTACATTTATCAAATGTGAATGCTCTAATACATTAGATGCGTTTTATAAATAAAACATTTATAAGCATACATCAAGTATTTCAAAGTTATAATTTGTGCACAAATATAATCCATTCTAATCAGGTTCCTTAGTTATATAACCTTTACCATTATTCAAGAGTACTATTTACTATATATTATATAGTCCATATTCGGAAAGGACAACAGCATTAAGGGGAGACCTCTAGTGTCGGACATGGTTGACCACTCATTTTGAAGTTACATACACATAAAGGTATTCGGTTAATAGTCTTGTATCCACCGAAGTTCTCACACGACCTTCCTCCCCTAGCAGGCCTGTACATACAAAGACCATTTCAATCCCCCGAGGGATATTTCAGAGCAGCCGGCAGCATATAGTGCACAAGCTCTAAGCACTGCCTTTTTAATGCTAAGAGGCAATATGGAATAAACTGCCTTGCTCATGGACAGACCAAAGTGCGGAGGCCGGGAATTGAACCAGCGACCTACTGATTACTAGTCTGACATCTAACCAACTGAGCTACTTTGTCCCACATGTATATCTTTTCATAATTTCCTGTGAATCCCTGGATTAACATTTTGGTCACCAGTGACTCACCACCCACCACTAGAATCCCAATAAAGATTGAAGCTTCAAGGTTGAGGCCTGACCTAGGTTTATAAATAAACAGCTAGACTATTGTCTCTTGTAAAGACACATTCTTAGGGCTTCACAAATGTTGCATTAGCGTGAGATTGAGATAATTAAATTCTGTATGTGCATGCAACTTGATCATTATACAATTTTTTGCATTTCAGCATATGTAGTGAGTGTGCGTTTATCAGCCCATGCTTTTCAATAGGTGCCCCAGCACCTTTTGTCAATGCACCAGGATTCAGTGAATCACCATCTAGAGGACGCACACCATGATAACATGTTAGCCCACTCCACTGCACCAGAATGCTCCGATAACACTACCTTTTACAACCAGCAACATAAGCACCCCTATCTAACAATGGCATGTCTATCCCCAGACCCTGTAGCTGACCTATTTCATGGCCGGCTGGGTGTTCTAACCATCCCTTTAGTTCTAGGGTTCTAGCACCTGTAATTGGGCTGCCTTCACCGGGTGGAGCAGGTGAGAGCCATGTGCATGTAGGGCTGGTGTTACTGTAATAAAGACTGTCTCAGGTCACACTGCATACTGCATGTACAGCTAGCACATGAACGGCCTGCCGCTACCAACCCCCCCTCTCCTGGGGCAAGAATTCCTCAACAAACACAGGCTCTGCTCTGCTGCTCATATTCTGCTGGGAAAAACAAGCATTTCACAGTCTACTACTGCTGAAAAACTAGACTCTCCAAGAAAGACAAATATATATATGCTTTTTTATAAAGACACTTGTCAGGCCTATTCACATTCTGTAAATAATAATTTCCTCTCCTGCAGCTGTTTACCACTGGAGAGTGTGCAGGATTTCTTAGACTTGTCAAACAAAATTGTTCATAGAAAAAAATTAAAGAGGTACAATTTTAACCAATATAGAATAGAAATAATTTTAACAAAAAACATGTAACTGTGGATGGGCATCATTGTATTCCAGAGAAGATAAGACAAAACAGACTAGTTTTTAATATTCTTTTTTTTCTTTTCGATTTTGTCTACAACATCAAGTGCATTTTATAAAATAAAGGTTTCCATGTAGTTTATAATTTGGAACTACTAGAAAAGATGAATTATTGCAGAATATTTTACCAGACAGTAAAATTTGTAACTGGTTACTTTCAATTGAAATGGTGGATGAATTCAAACCTGCTGTACTTACAGCAGCATTAATTACGGTTGCAGTATTGAACCAACTTCCAGCTTGATAACATGTATTCATAATTGCCTTAGTCCCTGGCATAGTGCCAGCAGTCATTAGCCTTCCTCACTGGATTTCCACAAAACATTTCAGAAATGCATTCAAAAGACGAACTCATAAGAGTCAAACAAACCCTTAACATCACTGTTAAGAGCAGTAAATTGCCTCTGTTCAAATACATACATGTACAGCTGATCAGATTCAGTATACAAGGTAGATCTTAAAGGATCAGCCAGACACATATTATATCACTCCAGATGGTTGGGCTGCCATTTCAGAAACACATTCAAAAGACGAACTCATAAGGGTCATAACAAACCCTTAACATCACTGTTAAAAGCAGTAAATTGCCTCTGTTCAAATACATACATGTATGTACAGCTAATCAGATTCAGTATACAAGGCAGATCTTAAAGGATCAGCCAGACACACTATATCACTCTGGTTGGGCTGCCTTTGCGATCTTCCAGGAAGTTCTAAGGTTACACTTTGTTCAAATTGTGGTGTAGGAAAACAAAGAAATTGATAAGTTCATACAATTTTGAATGATAGTTGACCAAAATGACCAACTGATTTTAATAAAGTAAAACTGTCCCAAAATACTTGATACCATCTTTACTGAAAGAGTGGCGAAAGGACACAATTCAAAATTAAGTTATGCAAATCATGAATCATTGATGAAAAGATTTGCTTAATTAGGAAAGGGGTCATATCACAGTATCCGTTTTGGGTCTGGACAGGACATTTTGAAGAGAAAAACTTATTTTATCCAAAATATGGCAGAATTTCAAAAATGGTTTAGAACCTGTGTGAATCTTTAGTTAGAAACACATCTTTTACAAAAAAGTTTGTTTGAAAATATTTTAGTTTGACTGAAATAATAGCAAATTTAAAAAGGGTCTGGACAGGACATCATTCAGACATGGTTTTCTGGTACCAACACATAAGTAAAAATTCCTTCTTGTCTGAAACTTTCTTCTTATAAACACATAGTGCCGTTATTTAGAGAAGGTTTTAAAGTCAACTTCAATACGTTGAAAAAAATAAAATTCCTAGGCACTCATAGAATTTTGCCCCATTTTGTAACACTCTTTAGGGGTCTGGACAGGACATGAGGTCTGGATCTGGACAGGACATATTTGTCTGGAGCAGATAGTTATCTAATAAAAGAGGAAGAGAACCTTTTTTCCTAATAAAATTACTCTATTCAACATTCAACTTAGGTTAGTAGAACATAATAAGATAAAAAATCTGCTATTACTGGAATAATCAAGTACCAAGAATATGTTTTATTAGGCGATCATTTAAGTTGAGAAATATGCTTAGTCAGTTCCTTTAACTGAAGTTTTTTCACCTTTGCCTTCATAACAGTGCCTTTTAATTAACATATTTGAGATAGATTAATATAATTTCAATGGAATACACATACAAATCTATATTTCATTGCCATTGGTAATGGACTTCAGAAGGACTCAACATCTGAATCAAAATTAAACATAGTAGCTGGTCATGAGAGCTGAATATAATCATACGGTAGTTTAAAGTGCATGTACTAACTCACTACCATATCATTCAGCCCTCATGATCTGCTTTATGAGTGTTTCACATCAATTCACAGTACAATATATTTAATGATTTGTAAGTTATATTCTGGTTAATCCTGCTGGTAGGATATAATGATTTAAAACTCCCTTATGGGAATTGAGTCAAGATAGGATACTGAGATACATGCAACTTCCTAAGAGGAAGTCAGTCAGGACAGGAAATACACTTCAGTCTAGACACTAGTAGACAGGATTAAAAACTACTGTCAAATGGAAATTTGTGACTTATCAAGGGGTCTTTAACGCTCACCTTTACAGGTGTTATGGTGGGGATAGGTCAGAGAGTATGTACACATGACTAATCATATGTAGTTTTACATATTGATTCAAGTCCATAGCCTAAACCATCGTCATGAAACTCCAGCTTTGTCTAAATTCTCTGTCTCCCTGTCTGCTTGCTCATTCCATGTTCAGGTATTTATGTACAACATAGAGGATTGGTCAATTGTAATTAACAAGTATCCACTAAGGGTGGCACCCCTTCAGTTAGGATGGTCAATACATGTTACCTACATAGGAATGGTAGATTGCAATAACAGGTAATTGACAGATAATCAATCATTTAGGGTGGTGAGCTGTCACTCTAACAGCTAAAACCTTAATAACAAAATAAACAAACATTTAATGAACTATTTGTCTGATGTAAGGGGTTAAAGTACTTAGTAACTTTCTAGAAACAGATATGTTCCCTTAGTACTGCACACAAACTGCTTAATTACCTCCTTGGTTTCCTTAATTCGGCCTGAGGAACCCGATTAACAGTTCTAAAATTAACAGGATCCTTGTAGCGAAACCAGTTTCTCCAGTAATGAGATACTATATACACTGCTATTACATTTTGGATCTGAGTAATGCTTCAAACAACTCCAAGTGGTCAGTTGATTCCCAAATTTGAAAATGAACCATTTTGCCATAATTAGTACTATACAAACGATAACTATGTGCATTAGCACCATGCTAGAGTTCCAAAATTGGATCTTGACTATCAAGATCAGATATTATGCTGCACTGATATATTTAGTGTTCCCCTCTCTTCTTGCTGCTCAGTTTTCATGGTTGCCTCTTCAAATCTCTCTGTTTCTTTTTCCTAATTTTATCTTTTTTCTTTTTATCTAGTGTTTTTAAAAATCTTTTTTCTGGTTTTCGCTTTTCCTACTCTTCTCTATATTAGCCGCCTTGATGATAATGAAATAAATGAGAAGTTCTTGCAGGATGTTACCAGCCAAATTGAGTCAACGAATTTTAATAAGCACCTATTCCAATTTGAAATAACAATATTAATCCATATATTGAGACTAGATGTAACTGAATAACCTATCCCACCTGGCATTTATATTTAGTGGGAATTGGGTGTACGGAAAATCATATTTCCTAAATTTCATTTAGCAACTTTTTTGGTATTGTTTGTATCTGGTTATCTGCAAACATTGTCATAATTCAAAATATAAGATCACCTTAAAAGTACAACATTTATGTTAATCCCATTCAGTAGTGTGTTCCTATGTCAATTATGGAAAAGGAATTTCTACATTTGCTATTTATTTCTAAACATAAATGCATATCAGTTGTCCTGTCCAGACCCCATTTTTCCTGTCCGCACCCCAGGAGGGTCTGGACAGGACAAATGTCTAGGGGGGCGGTAGCATCCCCCATCATGACCTTGGTGAAAAAATTTCATGCCACATGGAAGACACTGGTATAGAGAGGGTAGGTTGTGAAAATTATGATTTTATCATTTGAAATAAGAAAATTAATGAAAAAATAGCATCTCAAATGTAGCAGACTGGATTGTTCCAATCAAAAAATGAACAATAAATCAATTACTTATGATTAAAGGACACACTATAACATATCAAATTTTACTACTGGTATACATATTTCTAATTTGTAGAAAAAAAGTTTGATTTTAATTACTTGATAAAAAATAGGGTCAATTTTCTAATTGTCCTGTCCAGACCCCAAGTGAACATAACTTACAGGTAATTGGCTAGTCCCCGGGGGGTTGGCATGACAAAATGAAAAAAATTCAAACTTTTTCACACATTTTGAAAGGTCTATTTTCAGAATATATAAAGTTTTCTAGTCAAATACAATATTCTTTTTCGAACTTCCATGTCCTGTAATATCCTGATATGACCCAAAGGCAAAAAACAGTATAAGCACTGAGGTGACTGAGCTGCGTTTGAATCGCATAGAAACACACTGAGAGATCAGCATGAGATGATTTATTAACAAATACAATTAATTTCTAAAACAATAAGTATTGATGTACATACATTTTGACAAAATTTTGTAGATAAATACTAGGAAAGAGAGAGTTAAATCCTGCCCATCATTTAGCCACAGGCTTACAGGGCGACTAGCTGAATGAATGGCAGGTTATGAATGGATGAAATCAATACGTCACCAATAAGTGGGTTGCTGTGCATTTAACGTCAACTCGCACCACAAGCTCTGCCTTCAAGAAGCATCAAGACTCCGCTTTGCAGGATGATTGATGCTGAGATCCACAAGAGACCAATTGGCGAAGAATTTGAGGTTTCTCGGAGCCTGGAGGGCTCTCACAGTTCCACCAATAATTACTCAGTGAACTAAAAGCTTTGCGCAACAAGCGTCAGAGAGATGGCCTAATTTTGCAAGTAGGAATTTAAGGCTTTGAAAGGCTCAAAAGTCTCATTTTTCCGATCTTCTCCTTAGAAATCTGACCCAAATCTGATATCCTGTGGATTTTGTTGTAATTGATTTTGTTTCGACTGACCCCTTTTTATTTTGTTCTGTAGAAAGATTGATTCAGAAAAACAATTTGTTGTATTCTTTTTGTACTAACACTAAAATGACCCCATCTATATAGTCCATAGCCACAATAGATTTCATATTATGCACAACCGATTGGTTCAGGAAGACCTTTATCACAGTCACTTAGTAAAGTGTCATGGTAATTGACCCATATCAAACTCCTGCCCCCAGTAACATATTTCAGTGGAGGACATATATGGGATGGTGGTACATAGTAGGCGGGTCTGGAAAACATTCCCAACAATAAAACTAATCGTGTTAGCAGTAATTTTCCCTGTAACATGCTGCTGCTCAATTGGCCAGTAATTATGACAGCATTTTATTGGGTTGTCATGACTCAGAGCTATAAACCTATAAATCACAGTGCACTACACACAGTGTGCTCCCATCATAACATCACTAGGCGAGTTCAGGGCTTGACAATACTGAATACCTGTGGATTTCTACAATAAAGGTATTTGATGATGCCTTTTAAAAATCATTGTTTGTTTTATAATATTATATATGGTTTCAAAGCGTATTTATAAAGTAGGGCTTACAAATGCAAAACCATAGACTGACACTTTTTTTTTTTAATTGAAATAATAGATGTGCCAGACTGCCAGGCAAGTTTGTTGTGTCTGCATCCTGCCCCACTTGACAACCTTCAATGTCAAGTTTCCTTATATAAACATTATCTGTGTGAATGTGTTATCAAACTTTGTACTTATCAAATAAGGGATACATCATATCCCTTTGTACACAAAAATACACATGTTTGGAAGAAAAAGACTGCAGGGACTGGGAGGCGGGCCTGAATGCGAAGTTTAACATGTTGCTGTTTTCAAAAAGAAGGGGCATTATGAACTGATGTGGAGCCATCCAGACCAAAAGGATGATGAGGGAGTTCCAGGTAAGGGCTTCATCTTTCAGGAGGGCCCACTTTGAAGTGACGCCACGTGAGCTGACATGTGTACATTTCACTCAACTGACAGTTCTACCATAAGATACAAAGTGACCCAGAGAGCATGCATGTTAGGCCCTTTGTCATACAGGTGTGCAGTGCAGGTAAATCCCCCATTGTCACACAGTTTCACAGAGGCCCAGTCTTTACACACCCTTTTTACCTCGAATCTCTTTTATTGCCTAATGTAGCAGAAAGGTTTATGTACTTTTCTCTCCAACCTCAAAGCGCAGACCAGGCACTGCCCAATAGACCCCATAATTGCTCCTGGCTTAAATAACCTCTAACTGGCAAGAACCATAAGTCATGAATAATGCAGAACAGAGAACAGCTTTTCTGCATGACAAACTAAATCATGGTCGACCCTTATCATTTCATAGGGAATAATGCTAACTGCATTCATGATATGTCAGATCTAATTACAATCCACACTTAGCCACCCTACCAAAGTACCAATGCATACAATTCAGAAACTTACAATAAGAGTTGAAGCTGGGATTCTGATTGACATTTCGCCCCCAAAAGAGTTCCTAAAGACGCTCCAGTTTGAATGAACTATAAACCAAAATACCCAGCTTTCTTCAGCTGTTGTAAGCATGAACAGGTTAAGCCAAGTCAGGGGGCATAGCTTTTTCTTCCAACAGTTCCTGTTTGTGTCAGCAGGTAGCTTCCTGAGAGATTATTGATAGTCAAGGAGAAATGGCAAAAGCACTGACCTATGAGACCTGGCAAATAAACTGTAAATACTCGTCTTCATAGACAGGAATGCGAGAGATGGTAGGAATGGCCGTGATTTCCCCAAGGGAAAGTAGCATCTTAGTGCCAGTTGATGTCTCTATGTGGTAATAAGAAGGGGGGGGGGGGGGGGTAATATATAGGCAACCTCCCAGGCATGCTCAGGTGCTGACCTGACGAGTAGATCACATGTGTTTTGACTACTGTTTCCAAACAACTTGTCATGGCAGTCATTTGTAGGCGTCAGTAGATCATAAACACGGAGAATACTCTTGCTATGGGAGCGCCAGTGTGATGTTATTTAGTGTTTAGACTAGTGAAAAGGGAGTCGAGATCAATGACAACAGCAGTATATTTCTCACTCTTTCTTTCAAGATAGGTGTCTCAAAGGGTGAAGACTCATCAAATACATGTACATCCAACTCTGTAAGCCATGAGGTTCCCAGATTATAATGTTCTACCATGGCGGGACTCCCTTTTTCTAAAAATCCTAGAGGCAACACTGAGAGTTCATTGTGCGCTAAGAGTATCATACCAGAGCAGGAATGATAGAACCCGGGGACAGGGACCTTACACATCAATCTGTTCGTGTGAGTAGCAGTCAAATTGTCAAAAGCACAAGATTATTTTGAGGATCTATCATTCTATCTAATGAAAGAAACATTTATTAAATACTTGAAGCAGAAATGTTATGCAACATCCAGTCAACTACTTTCCTTCAAATATGTTTTCTCCTCGTCATTATCAAAAATAGCAAAAAAAAAAACTTTTGAAGATATGCGGCAGTAAAAGCTTAAGGGCTCTCTTTACTAGGAATGAAACAGATGAGTCTTAATTAAAAAAATGCTTCCAAGTAGAGAAAGGTAGAGTCCCAGGAGTAGCGCTCAATAACAATGGTGGTCCACGTACTTGGGGCTAGCAGAAATGTCAAAACAAATATTTCTTTAGGTATGATGAACCTTGAATCCATAATAATCTATAACTGTTAACAATCAATACTTTCAGTACCTAAGTCGACCTAATACTATGTTGCCTTGAGATATATCACAAAGCATTCAATTAGGTCTAACCAGGATTTTGACATTGGTTGTCAAACTTCATAGTAATGACGTTATGCCCTACATGCAATTTATAAGTCCTGGATTCAAGAGCCAGCAGGACCTGTATTCATTGTAAAAGGCCATATTCAGTTATACATTCTGTGCAGAAATGTGTAAGTGAATACAGTTGAAAGACAGGCGGTCTGAGACCAGCAACTAATATTTCAAAAGGAAAAGGTTAATGTTCCTGTGTCAGGGGCTTAGCCGTAATGCGTCCAGCGTGTCATTTGGACACGCAGAACACTGTTTTTTGACAGTTTGGACACCCAAAAGTTTATGTCAGAATTTGCTGAAGATGACTTTTCTTAGAAGATAGAAGATGTAGAAGCTGTAGTGTCAATTTTATAAGACACACAAAGCAGTATCTGGCCTAAAAAAGCAAAATCTGTAAAGGTGTAGGGTCTATCTTATTAGTAGTATGTATTTTGTACCACACTTTGGACACGCAAAAGTCTATGAAACCTCTATTTGGACACCCTGTTTCGAAATATCGGCTAAGACCCTGTCCTGTGTTGACTGATTTATAAACCTGGGAAGCCATTGTCCAGCCAACAGGCCAGATGCCAGATGGGTGATATTTCTCAGCGAAAGACAGTCTAAATGGTAAACATAGACTGCCAAATCCTTGCTAGGGCATGGCCAGCTTGTCTGGCCATTCTACCTACTGACCACAAAGGCACAAACAGATAAACATTTGACACTGCTTAGTCATAAGACAGGAATGAAATAACTCAGAGGAGACAATTAAGCTGGCGGAATTTGTGAAAAATACTTCATTGTTACTCGCAACATCTTGAGGTGGTTGCCTTAAATCAAGCAGTGTATAAAATTGCATACATTTGGTAAAACATCTTTACTATGGTGAAACAAACTTTATAATTATTGTATCTCTAGGCTTAGTTAGGAAACAATGGTCAATTTCCAGTTGCTAGGGACTCCTCGACATGGTCTTAGCCAGCAGGGTGTCTGGGTGTCTTTTTGGACACCCAAACCCTTAAAAAGCACCCCTCAGGACACCCAAAAACTTTTGTAAAAAAAATCTTAAAATGTCAATTTCAAGCATATAATTGGATTTTTTCATCTCCATATAATTCCCATGACATTGTATAAGGATATGCCTTATTTTGATAAATTCATACATATTAATGGTTGAAATCTGAGTATATTGTGGTCCCCCTTAAAAATGTGGATGCCCAGAAGTTTTACAATTGTCAATTTTGGGCACCCGGTTTCTAAGTCCTGGCTACGACCCTGCTCCTTGATCCTAAAACCAATTAGAGTCAGTGTTTATATGTAGTGTATCATGATATTTGCCACATGTTCTGCTATTCTAGGGGGTGTGGCTGTTTGGTTTGCTGATCCCACCATTAGTTCTGCTAGAGGGGAGAACACAAGGCATTGCCACGCTGGTCAGCCTGGTACGCTGACTGACAGGACGCTGGGATGATGACCAGTCCCTGACCGCCAGCCAGTCTGCCTCCTGCTAGTGACCTGGCACATCTCCAACCAACACAAGATAACAACCAACCCTGCCTGCCTCACATCAGCAATACAGCATCCTGCTCTGACACTTTTATCTAAAAACATACAGGAAACGCTAAATCAGGTCAAGATATGTAAATCAATCACATGCAAGTGAGGGTCAGTGCAGTGTTTCACCGTACAGTACTTTCTGAATTCATCTGCCCCAAAAAAGCGAAGTCCAAAAGAAATAGTGCATATTCTATCATTCATATTTTCAATTAGATAACTAGCTCTTAAGAAGACAGGCTAAGTAGTAAATTATTTCAGGTTGAGTACTGTAAACAAAAGATAATAGGGTCAGGACTACTGAACAATTGAACCATTGTCCCAGATATTCTCATATGACCAGGCTGATTGAGAGATATGTCACCACAATATCAACGTACTAGACACTCACATGCAACCACAGCAGTACCTTGGGTTACTTAGTCATATTCAAAACATTCCTTTTTTGAGCTTTTACCTCATAATTAACATTGATAGCATGCGCAGAATCCAGAAGTGGTCCTAGAATTCACAATGAACGAGAACTTTTTGTACTTATGAGTTGAAAATTGTATTTTTTTAAAACTACTCCACTAAAACATCTTAGTGTCATCTTTTGTACTTATTAAGCATTGGTGGCAAGATTGAAGCTCTGTCACATGTATCTAGCTATTAAGGCCCTGATAGAAATTTCTGACTTGAACCAAACTCACCATATATGTGAGTGTAGCTGACACTTGCCAGCTCTGTATTTTGAACAGGTGCAAATTGATCACTCATCACTTCACCAGGGAAATAGTGTATTTGTTTTAAATACATTATTTCCGAGGGGATGTGTTGAGTGGTAAATATGCACCTGTTAAACCTGAGCTAACATTGATCGAGTCATTTTCATTGCCACAGGAGATCGACAGACATTGTTCTAGTCTGCGTTTGTCGCTATTTGTGTTTTGTTTTTCCACCTATCTGCCACGGCTGTGATTCAACAAGGCACCGATCGAGTCTTTCCCGTATATGCAGCCGACCAATCAATATCCCACCCAGCAGTGCGCTCCTCTCTCCCTAACGCTCCTCTGCCTCCACAGTGCATTACCGAACAATATGTCAATACTCATAAACAGCACTAACCTGGGGGAGTGCCTCACCATCAATATTATATGAATTCCAGCTGATATATGGAATGCAAAATCAGAGACATCCTCAAGCAGACTCTTGGAATTATGTGTACAAATTAGACAATTGCCAACCTTTTTGGGTGCCTTATTTTACAAGGGAAACCACATTACATTCATATAACAATTATAAACATGGTCTTAGCCAGCACTCAGCAGGGCGTCTGGCCGCCTTTTTGGACACCCAAACCCTTAAAAAGAACCCCTCAGGACACACATTTTTTGTGTGGAATTTCTAAAAATCTCAATCTTATAGATGAATTTTTTCATCTCCTTATAATTCCCATGACATTGATTAATGATATCATGCCTTATTTTGATGAATTCATATATATCTATAATTTAAAATTTGAGTATATTCTGATCCCCCTTAAAAATTTGGACACCCAAAGATTTTACAACTGCCAATTTTAGGCACCCAGTTTCTAAATCCTGGCTAAGACACTGATTATAAACACATGAACAAATACTTTATACTTATTGAGAATATGTATAATAGCCATAAGCAATGTCAGAGCAGTTAAACTTTGATAAAAAGTAACTTTTGATTTGAAATTGACATTTTTGGAAATTCCTCACTAAAAATTTGGGTGGACATCCTAATGTGTGATTTTGAACGTTTGTGCATGCAAATGACACCTAGTGTGGCCAGATACCATGCTGGCTTAGACATTGTACCAAAGTCCTAATTAGCTAACAGCATTGTCTTAGCCAGCAGGGCATCTGGGTGCCTTTTTGGACACCCAAACCCTTAAAAAGAACCCCTCAGGACACCCAAATATTTTTTGTGTGGAATTTCTAAAATTTCCAATCTCAAGCTTATAATTGAATTTTTTCATCTCCTTATAATTCCCATGACATTGTTTAATGATATCATGCCTTATTTTGATGAATTTATACATGTTTATGGTTGAAATATGAGTATATTGTGATCCCCCTTAAAAATTTGGACGCCCATAAATTTTACGACTGCCAATTTTAGGCACCCAGTTTCTAAATCCTGGCTAAGACACTGGCTAACAGTATTATGTAAATGTTCATAGCAGAAAACTTCTGGCCAAGTAGTACACAGAATATGAGACTTAGGGTTTTATTTCATGACTCTGGATCAACCTGTCACCCTCTAGATCATAAAAATCCACCCCTAGAAACTTATTTGAATTTCTAATACAGTTCTCCACCATGGCCTTTTTACATATGTACGAAACAGTGCGTGAAGACAATTTAGTTTACATTGTGAATTGCACAGGTCACATCCTGTCTTGGATCCCACAAGAATCCACCGATTCCACACTAGCGAACTTATCAACAAAGGTCTCCTCACTCTCCCATGACCCAAATACCCATGAACCAGGGCTTGGAGACAATACATTCCTTCCAGCTGCAGTTGATCAAATCCCATCCCAGTCCTGAGGGAAACTAGCAACTGGGCCTGGAACAACACAAGAAGTCTGTCACCCCAGGAGGAAACAGCACACTTCTAACTAGTACCATGAGCATGGTCTTAGCCAATATTTGGAAACAGGGTGTCCAAATAGAGGTTTCATAGACTTTTGCGTGTCCAAATGTGGTACAAATTACATACTACTAATAAAATAAACCCTATATATTTACATCTTCTATCTTCTAAGAAAAAGTCATCATCAGCAAGTTATGACAAAAACTTTTGGGTGTCCAAACTGTCAAAAAACAGTGTTCTGGATGTCCAAATGACACGCTGGACGCATAGGCGGCTAAGCCCCTGACCATGAGTACATGAAATTGATCCATTCATCACTTATGAAATTATGCAAGCATCATTATGTCAAGAACTTATTGAACTGTAAATGCTTCTATATGCTAGTGGATATGAAGCCACATCTAATATCTTGGCATTTTCATTCCCATAATTTAAATAGATTAAATATAAATAGGTATGCAACAATCTAAATAACCAGGGTGTTTTTTTATATGTGTTTCCATTCCCTGGTTCCAGAGTGGAGAACTGGGTCTACTTGACACATTATCAGGCTGCACGAAAATTCTTCTCGAAGTGAATTCCACATGCTGACCTTTGATATGAAACACATTAAATGCGTCCCAGATGTGAATAAGTAGGTTAGGTTTGCAACTTTGCATACAAATTAGGACAACAGTATCTGCTTTCACCACAGAAATGTTACCCACAAAATATACACCCTTCAAATGCTGGTTACAACATTTTATTTGAAATGTATCTCCAGTACATACTTTAACATTTATAAACACATATTTTCAGAGAATCAGAGTGCATCCTTTAATCTCCGCCCACAAGAACTTTCAAGGGTTTACCAACCACTATAAAGCATAGAAATTAGGATGCCCACACTAAGGCCAACTTGAAGTTACATCCAACTTAAACATGCAGGCAGTGTATAATTGCTATATAAATCCGACTCACACATAGCAAGTTATTGATATTCATTACACCTTGGAATCTAACATATTTCCCCCTATTATCCATATACAGCAAAAGCCTGAAAATCAATATGTGAATGGATAATCTGAGGAATTTAATCAATGCTTAACAAGCACATAGTCAAATACTACAGTCGGTGTACAGATGTTACAAGTTTGATATGTTGATGGCGTGCTTGCGGATGACTTTAGGTCAACCTCCAGTAGATATTTTGTCAGGTGCTTTGGGTAAATATAGACAGCAACAAGTAACGGCCAAATGGGTGCTGGCCCGTGTCATCTCTAAAGACTTTAACATATGCCAACTATCATTTGCATCCAAAAGCTTGTTTATTAACACACGTCATGCTAGTCACCTTCTGAGCAAAAATCTGTTCAGGAAGGAGCACATAGACAAATTAAGACGAAATTTGACAGGCTAAAAATCATAATGTATCAGCTGTATCACTTATGTTTGTTTACAATCAACGTCGATAAAATGATTATGATTTACAAAAGAAAAACAGTATTATAATGGAATCAGTTATAAAAAAACGCTCATTTAATAGCTGATTCCTATGATCAGTTGACTCTATGGAATTCAATAATAAGCGTCAATATGAATATATTTCAAACAAACTGCCAAATTCAGAATGTGTTTTTTTACTAAAAGAGTATTAAATGGGGGTATTAAATCATAGCCAATTGTAATTCCACCAGATCTATGTAAGGGTCCAAAAGAATTATAGGGTGCATCCAACATGGTTTACAATTCAAAAAAATACATTTTAAGTCCAAGTGAGTCACGCCCATTGAGGCCCAGTCCAGCAACGTCTTGCTGGCTGCATTTGAAAAACTCAGTTGTAAACTGCCACAACAAATCACACAGCGAAGCCAGCAGCCTCGGCTCGCTGCTGCATGCGGCTGGCCGCAGACGTGGGTCGGGCCCATGGAAGCACTACAGGTTCTATTCTAACGACTTTAAGGGAAAGAAACAAGGCATACCTAGCAATAGGAGCTTGACCTCCCTCGATGCTTTTTCTCCATCGGCTCGAAGGGTTTTATCGATAGCCTTTGATCTTTCCTGGGCCGCTTTGTCTTCCCCGCTGACTGCACAACCCATGTTTGATTTTGAATTGAAGTAGTTTGTTTTCGCTTAGGATTTACAAAATCTCAGTATTCCGAACAAGTGTTGCCGTTGGACGTATGTTTTCGATGCTTTATGGAATTCCCGTCGTCCCCTTGCTCGGTGTGTTTGGTAATTTTCCTCTTGTAAACCGGCGAATAATCCAGTCACTCCCCCTACTATATAACCCACGGCTTCTCGATGAAGTAGCAACGGATTTGAAAATCTGTCCCGGATGTCTCGCGTGGTTTCGTTCGCGGCGAGACTTCAATTAGAAACAGTAAGCGCGCACCTGTCGAAGGTACAGATCGCTCATCTGCTCATCTGCGCATCACTGGCTAGCTGCTGACTGACTGATGTTCCACCTACAAGGGTTCTTGCAACTGTATTGGAAATCAATGGAAATAAATCAATAGACTATGACTACTTAAAATTTCTCTTTCACCAATGCGATGCAAAATGTTCTATATTTTATCAATATCTATGGGTTTTGATACCACAATATGAAGAATCTATCCTGCCACTAAACAATTTTGGATTTGAAATTCAAATGTTGAACTTAATAGTTTTTTTTCTTTAATTATCCATTATTCTTTTCGATGGACCTGCCATTAGGCAATATAAGATGGGCAGAAAAAATGTGCCAGTACAAAGTACTAAACAGAATAATTGCTTCACATCTTAAACTCAAACTCTTCCAGATTAACTTGAAGGATTCGGGTCTGTGAGAGTGCGAATCCTTAGAACATCTTTTTTTGCGAATGTGATCTAGCATACGGTATACTATTTTGGCCAAATCTGGTAGATTGGTTAAATGTCCATAGTTCCAATATAGAGTAGCTTATTGACACTCTTAATAGGATATGATCCTAATGTTGATACTGTTGTATACAGAATCACCCTTACAACAAAGATTACGATCTTCAGAAATAATGATATATAAATGAATAAAAAACATATGCACAACATTGGGGTTGAATGCACCAAAAGTTAAAAGAGATGGGCAGAATAAAGAAGAAACATTTAGAATCCGAATTACTCCTAGAGACGATCAAATACAAACAGTTAATGATAAAAGAGTTAATTCAATTATGAATATCTTAGCTAAATGTTTACGGACTGAATGTAACAGAAGGAACATTAATCTAACTGTAAGGATGAACTGAAATTCAGTATAAGTACAAAACACCTTAATCTTTTAGCCCATCAAGTTGTATGGTTTAGCGTTAACAATGCTTTGTAAGGAAATGTGACGATATTAATGTATACTAGCAGGCCCCCGTGCACAGGTTTGGATTCTAAGTCCTATTCACAGATGCGCAGGAGGCTTAGAAATTAAAAAAAAAAAACATGTCAAGGTATACACCCCCCCCCCCCCTGAATTACACAGTATTTTTAAGAAAGGGAATTTTAAAATGAACATTGAGTGAAAGATGAGAAGAGAGGATAATCGATGAGTCAAGGAGAGGAAGAACTGCAATAAAGAGAAATAAGAGAGTGAGAATAAGCTTCCATTCAATTCACAGGATTTCTTTCCCCCCTCCCTCCCTTTTCCCCCGCTCCCTCCATAACTCTAAATAGTTACAGAAGTCTAAGTGACATAAAAAATGGACTCGCCACCAGCAGCTCTCGCGACGTGACCTGTGGTATAGGCCAAATTAGGGGATCCACTGATATACCCTGCTTGTTGCCAATGGATACAATATCATTCATTAGCATAGCCGTTGATTGCCCAAGTGCAGCACTGATTACACTGCATACAGGTAAGGCACCCTTGGAAACACTGTGCACTGGACCTTATGTGATTGTCACTGACTGCTCGCTGTCTCTCACCACTGCAATGATTCAAATCCCAGCTTGGGCATATGGGAAATTTGCCAGTGACTTCTGATCAGGCAGTGGATTTGGCCAAGTAAATATATACAATAAGGAGGTGAAGGGAAAGATAATCTTAAAAAAAGGAAAATGGGTTGCACAAACAAAGTGAGAAAAAAGAAAATCACAGGATGCAGAGATATATACAATATAAAAGGGATATCATAGAATGTAAACGATCATGCAAAGCAATACCAAAGATCCAAAGAAAAAGAAAAGTACAGGAGAAATAAATAAACATAGCTGAAATTTTGATATAGGCTCGAAACAGTTGAAAGCAATTTCTAATGTTGCGACAGGACTTAAAGGGATTAAGGAATCAACTCAAAAATATTCAAGTAAACAATAAAAATGCTCTGCTAATTAGATATGATCACCCCCCCCCCCCCCTCTATCAAAATATGGGACTTCAAAAAATAGGAAGCAAGAGGGGGAGAAAGAACAAATTCAGGAAGTTTAAAAGTGAGAGAATCAGCTTTTAATGACCTAAAAGATACGGGGAGTTATGGATACATAATATCTTATTGCATGAAATTCTGTGTGTAACAATTGGATCATATTGTATGAGATACATTTTTAACAATTTTATCATTTCATTGCCATTGGCAACGGGACCTGTGAAACGCTTCTTTTTCAAAAATATACTGTAAATGCACAAATTTGAAAAAGCATATACTTTTCGGGGCCATCTAGAGACCACAATGGAACAACCCATGGTGGCACCAAAACTCCACAGGCCCCAGGATTTCTTGAATCCTTTACCATAGGTCTCAAAAACTGCGAATTAAGATATAGATAGGCTATATATATTGCGTTCATAAAAATTGGGATAAATCCGCATAGATTTGGTTGCATACGCGATGGGTGTCATACGGAATTAACGGAACAGCACAACTCTGCTGAGCATTTTGTATTGGAAAAGTTTCATACTTTAATCTATCTTATACATTATAAGGATATAAATAATTGATCTGATGGTGGTACGAATCTGTATTCATTCATGGTATAACTTCCTTCTAGCCTCATTTTAGGAAAGACGTCTGTTTCGCAACACAGACGTATCTGATACTTATCATCGAATATGGCAGATGTAAGGTAAAGCATGAAGACATGTACTCTAACAATGTAATTCTCTGGGTATAGTAAGCTGGATATTCACCCAAAACGAAAAACGCATTTAAAACGTTTCAACTAGTAGTTCACAGTTTATACCTTGACACTGCATGTTTTATCCAACCGTTTATGGCATACATACATTTTTAGAATGAACCAGAAAAACAACTAACATTTTTTTATGGTAATGGGTTAAGTCAGTAAGGGGATGTCGTTCCTATCTTCATCCATATGGATTCGTATACAGTATGCAATTGGACATTCTAATCCACACTTATTTCGCGTGACACCAAGAATTTGTAAATCACTCACCAGAGACTAGACTGGCGAAACGACACCGGAGATGTGTACGTGCCTCTGGTGACACCAATATACATGTACAGAGAAATACAAAGCTAATAGTATTAAATACAACCTCTACACACTAAGTCGGTTAAAGTGATTTCCACAAAGTTGGCAAAAGGCACCAAGTATAAAGGATAACTTAAAGTGAAATTTCAAAGGAAATATTTGAAAATATTGGGAGAAAGATATGATCGTCTCCGTAGTGTTCACTATTAAAGTTAGGTCTGGGATGTCCTCATGAGAGTGCCGCTACCATTGCGCCATCTATTGTAAGCAGGTGAAGTCGTATTTCCCTAAAGGTAAAGGTATTCGGTTTATAGTCAGTTTTGTATCCACCGAAGTGCTCACACGACCTTCTTCCCCATAGCAGGCCTGTACGTACATAGACCATATCAATCCCCCGAGGAATATTCCATAGCAGCTGGCAGCATATAGCGCACAAGCTCTAAGCACTGCCTTATTAATGCTAGGTACCCATTTTCAGCTGGGTAGACTGAGACAATATAGAATAAACTGTCTTTCCCAAGGACAGACCAAAGTGCCGAAGCCGGGAATTGAACCAGCGACCCTCTGCTTACTAGTCTGACACCTAACCAACTGAGCTACTTTGTCCCCATACCATACAAGCCCTGTGGGAATCTGCTGGCATTCAGAGGATAGAGCTATATTGAATGGAAAAATATGAAATATTGATATCACTGATTCTTCAGTTGCAGGATAACACTAGAAAAACGACGCGAAACCCATTTTCTTTAAACCATCCAGGTACATGTAATATCTGTCTAATAAAGGCATACTTTTGGGCTAATTTCAAATGGTGGAAATGAAAAAATAAAAACAAAATAACAACTATTGATTTATGAATTTATACTGAACTAGAAAATACCCGCACTGCGCACCAGGATTTGGAAACTGGGTGCCTAAAATTGGCAGTTGTTAACTTTTTGGGCGTCCAATTCTTTAAGGGGGATTACTATATACTCATATTTCAACCATAAACTTGTATAAATTCATCAAAATAAGGCATGATATCATTAAACAATGTCATGGGAATAATAAGGAGATGAAAAAATTCAATTATAAGCTTGAGATTGAGATTTTTTAGAAATTCCACACCAAAATTGGGTGACCTGAGGGGTTCTAATTAAGGGTTTGGGTGTCCAAAAGGGCACCCAGACGCCCTGCTGGCTAAGACCATGCTGCGCACAGTAACCATGAAATTGTTCAAATTGGCAAAAAAAAAAGATCAGAGCACCTATAGATATCCGATTGCGATATCGCTCATGATTAGTTCTAGTTCTATCTTATCAACCCTTATTTTTCGTTTGGCAATTATTTTAATGAAAAAAATGTCAGAGCACACAAATATCCCTGCTAGCACGCAGTTAGGGCTACCTAGCCTACGTATCAATAGTTCAGAAAGCTTGGATAACTGATATAAAATTGATAAATAAGATATTAAACCGGCGGTAGCGTATGTCATTTGCACTCGCCCTAGTTAATTCTCCACGAACTTTGGTCATTCACTAAAATTTACATATTTCTTTGTAATTTCTCAATGCTACGAGTATTCCCGAGGATAGGGATAGTGAAGGTATCGCATTTATCATAATAGCAGGCATGATAAACGGCAGAGTAAGTTGATCACTATCGTGCACATTCAATTCTGACAGTACAATTTCTTCAAACTTTGCATAATGGTCCATTGAAAAATGAATTTAAATAATGGCTGTTCACATCCCTCCTTTGACAGAGAATTGAATAACCTAGGTTATATATAGTCTCTGCTTTGTAGTAAATGGACGCATCTGATTCTATGTCCCGCCTGGGATCATGATAACGTATAGGCTCGAATGTCAATCACCGGATACGCAACCAGCAGCTCACGCTCAATAGCCTCGGCACGAATCCTAGGCCAGGTGTTGACGAGAACCACTCAAGATGTGCGTTCTGCGCATATACTTGAGCAACCTCCTCTTTAATGTGAACAAATACGAGAGCCATCATTCGTCTGTCTCCTAGTGATGTCGCACTTAAGTTAGATTAGGTGTGTCTTGGGCTTTACAATATGCCGTATGGTAATACGCCTGTGGCGACATATCCAATTTTCTCTTCATCTAAGGTATAGGTCCTGTTTTCCGGAGGAGAGAGACCTTATGTTCAATGAGATAAAGGAAATTGAAGGTGGATTTGGGAGTGTTTCTTCTAAATACCCGATTTTTTATCCAAGGTTTCGTGAATCACTTTATGTTTTCTGTCCTGCGGCTGCAGGTAGTTCAACAATATTGGACCTTATATATGCATCTGATGTTTTTACTGTCTGATTGCTTATGTCTAATTGATGCATGTGAGGTTCAATGCCATCTAGTAGATTCGCTATAGCACTGTATCCAGAGAAAGTCCGATACAAAGTCATAGGAGTGGAGATGGAAGGAGTGGAAAGTAGTATGAAGCTAGTGGCGCTGGGCGCAAATGTTAGGCAGGTATGGTAGAGGAATGGATCCGTGCGCCATAATATGGAGGCCGGCGCACGGATCCATGTCTCAAGGGTAATGGATAGATGTAATAGTTATGAAATATGAGGAATATGGGTAGTGAGTAAAAGCAATTTAGTGATCGTGTAAATATGTAAAGCTAAGTTCACCTGGGAAAAGAAAAAAAGGTCTGATTCGGAAAATATTTGTTACTGAAATACCATGAAGCTGAGAATATGGGTATTTCAAAAACATTAATAAGAATTCACTCCCTAAGCAAAAGTACTAATCTTGCCCCTAGTGGCCAGAATTGGAACTAAAGAAAATGAAACCAAAAGACGCCGCAGTATAGTAAACCGCCTGAAATCTCCTGATTTTGGATTATTGAATGCTGACAGGTATGCCAACGAACGTGCACAATATCAATTGAACATTTCATACCATGATTTAATAACTTATGGCCAGTTTAACGATATTCTCAGCATGAGGACATCTCCGCCGCGTAGACTATAGTATAGATATGTACGTCTAGATGTTAGACAAAGTCGCTGGATTACCATAAAGCCCTTCCCCTATTGAGACATTTTGGCTGGAAGGGTGTCAGGCGATAACGCTGGATATGCGAAAACGCCCGCATCGAATACGCCCGCTAGAAGTTCACGGGCGCGAAAATATCCAAATAATTTTCCCATACTGTATATAATCTTAAGACAAGCTTTCAATCGCACGCATGACTTTGTTTTTTGGCCGCTCTGTTTCATCAATAGCCTCGCTGCCATGAACCAGTTATTTACGACGAATTTAGTAGAGTCGAATCTCCCTATTTCTAGTATAAAGCCATCTACCCGAATGGCTGAATCCTGACCCTGATACACACTTACGGTGAGTCAAATCTACGCATGCGCCAAGGACTTATGTAGCTTTCTCACATGTTTTGAAGTTATGTATATATCTGCCGATACATAGCTGATTATGAAATCAGGGGAACAAACTCTATGTTATTTATGACACTATGCAATATGTAATGTGTGATATTTAGAATGAATTGAAAGCCGGTCAAATGAAAGAATTAATTAATTGGACTAAAAACTTTACATGGTATTTCTGTTGTTTACATATAATATACAAAGTTCACCTTTTGTCCAATTTAGAACTTGTGGCTCCACCATCAGTTGTTCCCCTGGATGGTCAGTTGGCGCACTTGGTGTGACCCCCCCCCCCCCCCCCCCCACCCCCTTCTGTGTAATTCTAGATTTCTAGACCCACCCTAGCCTAGCTACTGGGCTTTCCCGTGTTTTACTTTTTTATATATCATTATCAATATACGACTGCACCTACACTACACATTGAATCGTGGCCTACTGTTTGCCATTTGGTTCATATAATTGCCACACGAGGGGGTTGTTATGGTAGTTCCAACTACCCCCTAGCATCTTTCCCCATGTCATCTATCCACTAGGGATGACATTTAAATATGGCCTGGACGTGAGTGCGCCAATTCTTTGATTGTAGCGGCTAGGCCGGTATCTCAACTTTCTCTTCTGCGCTTCTTTTCTTCCTGTGTTTGATACTTAGATTAAACTGGGGACAGCTGTTGATCACGTGACAACACAAATAACCATACACTGCGTTTTTTCACACTTAAAATCATTCTAAATTACGATCGTCTGTAAGTGAAATGTTGAATCCTTGGCTTCGTCAGTGTCGATGCGCACTGTCTATAGTTAATGGCTGTGATAAGGAAGGTACTATTTTCATGAAAATGGAAGGTTACACCTCGTGTTCTTAGGCTACCTGTTTGCTTGGTTATGCGCAGGGATAAGAATTTTGATTGGTTCACAAGGGTCACGTGGGAAGGTGCTCGTACAAAGTCACATGACTTCCTCAAGATCTCCAGCGGGGGAAATTAGTTCATGAAGAAGCCAATAGATGTTGCTGACAGGTGGGCACGTCCAAAAGCATACTGAACACTGAACTATTCCACAATTTTTTATCTTCTTTCGATTACAACTTGGGTTGGGGGGGATCACCCTTTGTCTCTAGAATTTTAATGAGATTGATTTATTTCTTCTCCACCTGACGATTTATTCTCCATCTGACTTGCGGTCGCGGGCGCCCTGTCTCCGCACAATTTCGCGTGTCCTGTCAAAACATTACACCCTCAATCCTAAATTTCACCTCTTGAATTGCATCTTTCTGGACGTTTGTGCGCCAATTCTTTGATTGTATGCGGCTTCTGGCCGCCAACCCAATGTGTTCGCTTGCGCTTTCTCATTTTATGTTTTAGACAGTGATCACGTGACCACGCAAATAACCCTACAATTCGTTTTCTACACACTTATAATCATTCTACTATTATGATCATCTTTTAGTGAAATGTTGTCCTTGGCTTCGTTAGGGTTAGGGTTAGGGTTGGGTACGATGCTGGTGCCGTTCAGCTGGGTGGACTCGTGCAAGAAGCACACAACATAACATGGGATCACATTTAACTACAACAACAGCTGAATTGTTCCAGTTAGCAATACAGTCTAGTGAGATACATGTAGAACTATAACAAATGCGGTCGCGGCGCATTTTCGCCGCACAACTTCACGTTTTCGATTAAAATATTACATGCTCAATGCACAATTTCCCTTCTAGAATTGAGTCCTTCTGGGTCCATCCTAGACTAGGCTCCTAGTCCCTGTAATGTTCACCTTCCCTTATGTGTTGACCAAGCACTGTGGTGTGGTACCAGGTTTGGTAGATAGATGGCACCACCTGCTCCTCCTATCTCTATGTTTACAGTCATAATCAAACTGAATCCTGGTGAGATAAATGTAAACTAAATTGACCACTGTGGCTAGCTACACTATTTGGTGCTTGGTAACAGAAAAAAAACATAACAGAAAAATACATATGACAGCCTAGAAATCTAGGCTAGGTCCATCCCTGTCTCCGGGCTGGCCCCTCCTCTTACAGGAGGATCAACGGAAAAAATCGGTTTGTCATTCATCCAATAGAGGGCAGCACATATTGATCAGAATCTGTCTTGTATTAGGGACTTGTCAAATTGATCCAATCGGCATTACTGTAAAGGCGGTAATGCCATTTGCAGAACAATTGAAGTTATCATGATAAGTTAATAAGATATGTAAGTTCAAACAGAAAACATTGGTTGACATTGTTTGCTAAAAAAAATACTTCTCATCATTAAGATCATCACCAACAAATTATGACAAGCGAGTCGTATCTAAGTACTAGGATTCGCAAACTAGAGCGAAAAACATATTCATTTTTATTTAAAAAATAAGCATTATGAAAAATATAGCACGTTGGAAGCGTAAAATATTCAACAACACAGGAGGTAGGTGCATACAGATTTAGAAACTAGTGGCAAGATTAAGAACATACCAACATTCTACCTTTATGTTATGTATCACCTGAGATGAGGGGATGTATTTCTCTGGTATCACCGTTTCAAGAATCTATTTTTAAATGTTCTATATTTCATCAGGGTGTAACTAGATCAAAATCCTTCTAACTGTTAGGCTTGTTTTCAAAACAGACTGCTAGTTTGATGGTCTTTGAGAAGCACAATAGCAAAACTAAGGACCTTTCTCAACCTAACACATTGCATAAATACGATATGGACATACCCATCATTCCACAAGTAGTTTCTGTTGCATCGGTTATAGAGTTAATTAATAATACAAACGTAGTAATGATGATAAAGATGATAATGACATTAATAACAATAATAATAATAATAATAATAATAATAATAATAATAATAATAATAATAATAACAATAATAATGATAATAATGATAATACTAGTAATGATAATAATAATGATAATACTAGTAATGATAATAATAATATAAATAATGATAATAATAATGATAATAATAATGATAATAATAATGATAATAATAATGATAATAATAGTAATGATGATGATAATAATAATAATAATGATAATAATAATAAAAATGATATTAATAAATAACGGTATCAATAATCATTAATAGGAATGGTGGTGATGATGATGCTGAGGAGGAAAACGCTACCAACAACTATACTACTACTACTACTTCTACTAATCATTTATGATACTGCATTTACTATCCTGACCTTGGGCGGATCCAGGATATTGAAACCGATGCATATGCATTATTGAAGTTGAGAGGTGCACTGTTACCTTAAGCAAAATTTCCTTATGTTCGTGATTTTTTTATATTGGCCAGACCTATTGATCCTTGGATAAATGCACAGCGATATGCTAGGTTGGTTATTGGTGCATCTGGCCAGATTCAGAAAATATATCCCGTATAAGTGATAGAAAGGCTAAGCACTCTCCCCTAAAAAACACACCCAAAACTAGCATCTAAATGAACCCTTGTTTGCTGCTCTAACCATTCTAGAATTGGGGATTTTTACATTTGAACATACCAAATTTACGCAATCTGGGCTTTTGCTGCGGTTTTTAGGGGGGGGGGGGGGCATATTGGCAGCTAATCGTCAATTTCTGTGAAATCACATATATGCAGTAAAATACTGCTGCCATAGTTTTACATGTATATATAGTTTTTTCCCACACGGTGCAACTAGTACAAGAACAAAGTGTTTTCTAGCCTCATTTGCTGTGTTGCCTTTGCCGCTGTCATGGCAACTATATGTAAATGACGTCTTAAAAAGGCATTGTTTCTACAAATTGAGGACACTTTTATCAAAAATTGAATAGAACTAATACAATTAGGGGCGCAACATTTGATATTCTGGGGGCTATCCTTTTTTAGGAAAACATCTGTCCCTGAAATTTGTGAAAATCAAGAATAAAATTCTGGCGTTGAAAGATACGAAAAGAAATGTGGTGCCGATCATTGAGAATCAGAATGTATGCCTCTGCCAGAGGAGAAAAGAGTATAAGCTCTGCCAGAGGAGAAAAAAATTCTGACCAGCTCAACGAAGGATAGCCAAGTCGGTGCCAGAACCTGTCATTCCAACCGCTTGGCCTTTTGCCGCTTAGCAACTAGACGCTGACCTAGATACCAGCAGCGGCAGGTTGCATCTCGGGATAGAAAAGTTGGCGATGGCGGCTTGCGATTTGAACGTTTCAACATCTCTCCGCACTTGACAGCTATCTAAGTGACAACTGCGGCGATTGACGTGCACGTCAAGAGTGGATTAAGGCGGACCTTATGGCTGCTACTAAATCTCACATCGGTTACTAGATTATGGAACCTCGGGACATGATGTCTAAGGTGACGCTACCGGCGCTGGTGCGAGCGACTGCGAACTTAGGACGGGGGGATGAAGTGTTGATCAAAGAGGGGGAGGTGATCGTCTTGCATAGCTTACAAGACGTCCCAAGGATTAGAGCACTAGGAAATATCAACGAGGAATTTTTCTTCCCACTTACATGCAAACAGAAATTTGAAAGACTTCCCACTGGTAAGACTTATATTTTCTTTGAGATTCGTGTTTTCAGACGGGGATCCAATCTTGTCCGCGTACCTGTTCACAGGTGTCCGACCAGCCACTGTCACTGATGGTCGTCGACAGGTAAATCTGGATGACGGCCACACTTGTCAACTGCTCAGCTGCTACGGCTTCTCGTTTTACGTAAAGGCTAAACTACGAGCGAGTAAGGTCTGTAATGCTGTATCTGCCTTGATGATGATAATCATCCTCATAAAAGCTTCCACAATGTTTCAGTGATTATCATAGCAGACGACATATGCTATCATGTGACCAACTGTAACCTCTCCTGTAGCTATTTATCTACTAATATAGTTAGGGTAATATCTACTTGCCAGCAGTGTTAACGTTGTTCCATTCCAAGACAGGCCCTCCCCCTTAGTCCACATTAGAGGTGATGACAGAGTGGGAGGAGGAAATTCTGCAACAGGTAGACACATGTACCTGGATCTGTATAAATAGAAATAATTCATCTGGTGAAATCAAGTATCTTAAGGAAAATCTCTGCACTTTCATTAATCAAATTATGTTAATTGGATTTTATCAAAAATATGAACACCCTTTAAAGATGAACTCTCTACCATGATAGCCTGTATGCAACGTTGTACTGTATTAACACATTTGAAATTAAAAATAACTATTAGGTAACCAATAGAGAGAGGCCCATACATACTCCTAGCATGCACTCCTTGCAGTTTCCTTCAGCGAGGATTAATTCCCCCATCCTAAATTGGCAACTGGGTCTTCTTGAAGTGTCTTTTTGGCAAGTTGTCATCAACATGTATTAACCTAACATGATCAGATTATTCCGAGCATCCATTGAATACACACATTTGAGGAAGCCATCTAACACACTGGTCCAGCGTGTGCTTCCAGAATTTTAAGGTTTCCCATATAGTGTAGACTGGCATTACCATAGCTGCTGTTCTTGTTTTGGCAAGTGAAATTGCCCAGAATATAGTTCAAAAGAGTGGGGAAAGGAATCTTTAACCCTTATGCTGCTGGTGGTTAAGTTGGCCAATACAAAATGTGATGTTTAGTATGGGCTTAAAGGGTTCATTTCTCATTATCTCTGAAAGGTAATGTAATTATATCTGTAATGGATCCTGACAGGTATTGTGATAAATAAACTTTTAGAAACTATCAATTCATGATTCAAGAATCGCAGCAACTGGTGTCATTCAGCTGAGCCATCAAATTCAAAGTTTGATAGAGAGTGGGCTCTATATATATATTCTTTGTTGACTGTAGGCATGCTACAAAAGATATACAAACATATGAAAAGCCAAAAGATAAGGCAACATATTGAAACAACACAAATTATTAAGGACAAATAAATGAATGAAAGGCCAAGAAAAAATATTGTGTGTTTCCTGTAATGGTTCCAAAAAAATTAGGGTAGGTAGGTCATTAAAAAAAAAATTTTGCATTATTTTTTTGGTCAGAAATGTGTGTTTTATGCATGTTTTAGGAGGTTGGGAGGGCGGAAAAAAACATTTAGGGTAGGGATTTTTTTGAATTTAAACTTGTTAGGGTAGGGTTACAGGAAACAAGCAACTTTTTTTTTAGGCCAAAAGGGATAGAAATTTGCATTACATTTTTTTTATAATGATGGAATTTTATGATATACCTTGGATAGCCTGGCTAGTAAACCATATTCATCCAGTGATTGCACTCAACCTCAAAGGAATTGCAAAGCTCATGTGTTTGATTTCTCATTCAATTAGGTTGAGGTTTGACCTAGCACTAATTTTATTTTTCTATATAAAGGTTTTTAGCTGTTGATTTTTAACTGCTCACAAAAAGAGGGATGGAGTATCCCAAATTCTTACTTTTCACAATTCCTGAAATCATATACAATTATCTTGTAATTGGTTTAGTATTAGGTTTTTATGCCGCTTATTGAACTGATAGATCTGGCATCCCATTGATTGATTGATTACAGAAAGAGCCATGTATAGCTTGCCTGATTATTATCTTATATCTTACAACTTCAGAATTTCACCCGTCTTCATGAACTCCTATTCAACACTTGCCTTACAAGGAATGTTTACATACATTTCATGTTGAGCCTTGTTAAAAGCAAATACACAGAAATTATCATCAAATCTTTTTATGCTTGCTGGATCATTTTTCTCTTGCTAAACTGATCAAAGAAAGGATGTTTTATTAATGAGTCCTTCCTTTGTAGATTTGATTAGGTAATTGATATGGTACTTCTCTCTCTGGGTTTTCATCAATTTCCCTGCAGGAGCGTTGCCAAAGGTTAATGGCGTGTGGCATTGATGTTTGCTTAAAGCATTTTAGGTACTTGAACACAACACTGATGTTATTTTGATGTCTGTATTAGCATGAAAGGAAACACCAAGCTGGAGAGATGTGTTTGTGCACACATGGATGTTTGTAGGATCAATTACTCATGAATGCCTCTTAAACCACTTAGATATGTCAAATTAGAATCCCTTCATTACACTTTAACCCATTCATGCCTGAAAATCTCATTGACAAGTGTCTTCTACATCTATGATACATTTGAAAATAATCTTGGAGTTAAGATTGCATCCATAAAATATTTGAAGGATTTTTCAGTTGGGGGCTCTAATCAACATTTCTCCTTCATATATTTGAGAAAAATGTTTTATTTACAAAGATACCGGCAGCAAAATAGTTATGTCATTTATGGGTGTAGAGGCATAAATGTGTTTAGTCTCAAGTCTATTAAACAGCGGAAGCCATTAACTTGGATAATGATAAAAGTCAATTTTGGACAAGAACTAGATAGGAATTCTGAAAACCGTCTATTTTCCAGGTATGATTGAATTTAGCATTTATGGCTGTTTTATGACAACATTATAATATGCTGTTAGTTACATGATAGAAGTATCAGTACTGAAACCATACTTTTTTGGTATAACATATTTTACCATTATACCTACTTTCTATGGTGCAACATATACTCCTAGTTACATGTAAGATGTGAAATAGTCAAATTAGTTGTATTTTATAACACTACATCTACTTTTTTTAAAAATTGCAACCTTGTGTGAAATATCTTGTTCAGTAGTTACTGCGCAATAACATAATACTATAATTGCAAATACATGATTACAAATATATAATTATATATATGTATGTATATGTATGTATGTATGATCAAGATATATATATATGTACATATACATATGTCCATGTGTGTACGTGTGTGTGTATAAACATATTTGTATCAATTACCAATTGTGTTATCTGAAAGTGATACTGAAAGATATTGATAAGAATTTAACTTTGATTATATTTTGTGCCCAGGAGTCATTTTTACCAACATGGAAAGAAGGATTTAATCATCTACTGTGATATATTTATAACCAGATATGTATGAGTGCAGCTTATGTAGGTAGTATGCAGAGGCAGAAATGGGGACTGTCATTACATGATGGGGCCTATAACACATAGAGGTGGGCATATTTTTTAAACCACAGCTAAATTAAAGAAAACATATATAGTGAAAGTTTTCACAGTAAAGAAAATCTTTTGAACTTTGTTATTTTTAGTCCACACTTTCTTTATACATTATATATTTGCTACTCTGTCTTACTACCTTAGTCTTGGCATGCAGAAATAAAATGTTTTTTTTCATATCATCACCTTAACCATAATTGAATACGGTATGAATATTAGCAAATGATGTGCAAATAGAAAAAGGGAGGGGGATCTAAGGGTATTATTTTGTTTGTATCACAATGGGAAATAGTGAAAAAGATTTCCTTTTAAAGATGCTCTATTAGAGAAACATTATCTGTGATGAAGCAGCCCTTTTAGCCAGTTTCCCATCAAATGGGATGTAAAAGGACATAAAATGATACATTGTTATGGTAAGCTACTACTGAATGATACTTTTAGAGACAATGTATCATAATCAATAGGCTATGTCATGAGCCAAACTGGGAGAATTGCTGTTTATCCCTGGATTACATCATGGCTATGCAGTAAATAATGCACCAGTCAATTGAATCCCCGGGAGGGGGGGGCCGGGATGGGGCGGGGATAGTGAACCGACCTTCTGCACTATTTTTCATAGTCCCCGCCCCCCGCGGCACATTTTTTTGTCACTAATCCCCGCCCCCCCGGGGCACATTTTTTAAAATGGGCCCTAAAGGCTCACATACATATCAGCTTATATGAAAGTAATACACTTCAAGAACAGGATGCTGCCCTTCTTTTTCTCTCAGTGATCCCATGTGGGGAGTTTTTTGCATATTGCCATCATCCTGCCCAGCCCCTGGCAGCGACTGGCTGCAGCCATGTTTTACAATTGGGTGGCAGAGATCACTTCCTGCCCTAGCTCTGTGCCTGTCTCATGCACCACTAAGCTCATGACCACAGCAGGGGTTGATGACCCGGATTCACAATGGCTGCGGCCTTGGCTCAGAGGAGGTGCTATTCACTAATTGCAATTTTAGGTTTCTCTTTGTGTGGAGTTCCAGGACTTCCCTGTTTATGACAGATATTGAGCTATGTTCATGATCTTTCATATAAACCTATGATTTGTTCTTCCCCAAGTTACCCTTTCAACCATATTTTCTATCCATGTGGGGATCAAACATATGATAAATGAATTTGAAAATAAACTTTTATTGTGTTGATTTGTACAAATGCAGGAACATCCTAGAAAAAAACTGATACTGAGTGCCTTCATGCACCTCATGAAGATTGTCTTTGTTGAAAAGTCCATAGCAGCTTGGTCTGTGGTACCGTGAGAAATTCCAGCCACTGTACATTCTCATGCAAACTATCAATTCTTATCTGGTAAGACTACCACGATTGGATTTTAAAATGGCTATTTCATTTTTAGATATTTCTGGCATGAAATAGCTTGTGCAGCCCTTCTGCAAAGAAGTGTTCATGACTGGCATAAGCATATGTACTGATACCTTGAAAACAGTTCCAATGGATCGGTCAGTTTCGAAGTTCATTTGGACGAAATTTGCGATGTGCGCAAGTTTTTTGCGCAACTTGTATCTGCAAAGTCCAAACAAAAGCGGCGACCTCTATCCGCAGAATTTGGGGAAGAATGACGTCACGGTGAGACAGAATCCCGTCGTAACTTTGTGACTGCTTTAAAGGTTAATGTGGAATGATTAGGGAACGCACTAGTGTGTTGCACATACTTTTGACCACCACTGACCACGCAACATGCGCAACCACACACCAAATCTTCAGTGCAACAAATGCTCAGTCGCCGTCATGATTATAGTAGCGGGAAAAGTTGCCATGGCGATGTTCTTTATGTTCACAAAAAAGATAAATTATCTGCATCTCTGTGGGTCAACTCTAATGCAGTTTAGAATCTTATAACTGCCACAACTCATTCTACTTGCCATTTAATTCTTTTAAAGCTGTTGTGAACAGACAATGTTGCGATAGCAGGGTGCAACATAGGTTCCAAAACATCACTTGCTGAGCATGACAAGCTGCCCCTAAAACGTTTACTTGCCCACGCTGGCACTTCCACTTGTCCCACAACCCTGTTTAACTAAGGTGAGTTACATTGCGAGGGCTCTGCCAAAAGACATTTCTTGCCAAGCGGGGCAAGTAAGGGTCTTGTTCTGCTTGCCAGATTGCTGTTTTTTGTCGAATTTACTTGCAACAGGACAAGTGGTTATTTTGCACGCTCGACAGGGTGAAATCGTAGCAATTGTTGTGCCATTAATTTTTGGACAATCACTACTCATACCGTGTGGTTATTTCTCAAAATATTTTCGAGATTCGCGAGCATTTAAAGCTTTGCTTTGTAGTCTTGCTATAATTAAAGTGTTATCTTCCAAATTTAACGAGATTCAGTAATCATCAATGGGTTTGTTTTTGTTAAAATTCTTGTTTTTTTCCTCGTATTTATATAAAAGGATAATTTCATACTAGCCACATTCAGTGCCGGTCGTATCATCATGACAATATCTCATACCATCTGTCTATCCACTGCTAGGCGGCAGATTGGGCTAATCATTTAGTAAATAGGATTTTGGCATGAGGAGGATTTGGGTGGTATGCACTATCCCCGCCCCCGTGCCCCGGCCTATATCGTCGCTCTACTAGTTAGTTATGTCCCCACCCTGCGGGGCAGCATTTTGGTGTACTAAACAGGATAAGCCCGGCATCGCCCGGCCATTTCCCGGCCCCCCCCTCCCGGGGATTCAATTGACTGGTGCATAATAGGAGTGTAGTTTCAAGCTGCATGCCAGCAAATCCGTCATGATTGATGCATTATAATTCATAACACCAGCATATGCCGGTCACAACTGCTTGTTGGGAACTCAGAACAGATCAATATATTCTAGTTGACCTAATTCTGATGATATATAGATTGGTATGTATTGAATCTGGTAGTATGCCATCATACCACCCATATAGCTATATAAGTGCAAAGCTGTCAAGGTGCAATGATCGTTGTTAATATACTATTGCACACCAACATGCATAGAACGCAACTTTTGGGATATTCACCGCAGCCAGTTTGTTCAGGTTGACCAGTTTCATATCTACTTGTTTTTAGGCCTAAAAAAAAAGTTGTTTGTTTCCAGTAACCCTACCCTAACAAGTTTTCATTCAAAAAAAACCCTACCCCAAAGTTTTTTCCGCCCTCCAAACTCTCAATCAACGTAAAACATTTTTAATTTTAAATCATTTTTATTTCTCCTTCATAAAAAGCATATATCAGTACAGTACAAACAATGTAGAGAAGATGTATGTATCAGTGTTTACAGTATTGATTAGCAGCTATTTTCAATTGTAAATATTTGACAATAGTGCATATTGTTTATCAAACAATCATTTTTTACCCTTTGTGTAATGTCTATATTTCTCTAGAAAATAAAAGTTCTTCACATCATTTTTGATCTGAAATATACATGGTTTTTGTTCTTTTTCCAAACTCTCAATCAACGTAAAACATGCATAAAACACACATTTTTGACCAAAAAAATAATGAATTTTTTTTTTTTTTACTGACCTACCTACCCTATTTTTTTGGGGTTGTTACAGTAAACAAACAATTTATTTTTTATGCCTTATTCCTCTGAGCTACTATGCACTTGCAGAAGATGCCAGGGCCTGGCCCAGCCTGCAGCATTGAGAGCTCCCCCGGGAGGTAATTCACCTTTAGGGGACCTCAGTCATAGGGTTATTTGTCAACCTGCTGCGTTCATTTTTTTGGAAGACTGGGTACCAAGGACATCTCTGTGCAAACTGTAGCTTAATTATAGGGTTGAGAGTAGAGGTACTGGTCAATTACATTGATATGAAATCTATTTGTGCGTTGCCCTGATTTGCACCATTTCTACAAAAGGAGGTACAGGTTTGACTGGCGCCCATGTTGCTGATGCTAAACCAGACGCAGTACTACAAGGGCAGTACTAAAAAATTACTTGTTTCCGGAGCCCCAACTCTGACACAAAGTTGTTCCCTAGTCAAAGTTTTTTTTATTACTTATTAACATAGCATATGTCAATTTCTCACCTGAACTACCTGCGGAGAAACTATTAATTTTTTTATGATTGCTATCGTCAGTGGAATATCCATCCATCATACTGGCAGCTGGCCAATTAACAGCAATGAGATTTAACTACGTTCAAAGACAGAGATTACAATGAGCATCAAAGTCTATAGTTATTGAGTATGCAATAAGTATGTAAAAGAGAAAGAAAAGGAAAAAATCTACTGACACTGTCATTTTTTATACCCATCAGGCCAAGAAAAAAATATTGTTTGTTTCCTGAAACAGTCTAAAAAAATGTAAGGTAGGTAGGTAGGTAAAAATATTTTTTGCATTTTTTTTTGTCAAAAATGTGTATTTTATGCATGTTTTACATTGATTAGGAGTTGGGAGCGCGGAAAAAAAACTTTAGGGTAGGTATTTGTTTGATTAAAAACTTGCTAAGGTAGGGTTAAATGAAAAAAAATAATTTTTTCTTAGGCCTCACCTGAAACAAACATTTCCTTTTTGGCCTGATGGAAGGAGAGCGTATGTAGCACAGCAGGGGGTTGCTGTAAAGGCAACTTAATCACATTCATGGCCCGGGCAGATAGCTATATATACAGATAATGCCAGTTTATTCTCCCATCCCAAACTGGCTATTTCATGAAGACTGCACAGTAGGCCAAATAAATGAGCCATCGTGGCAAATAAATGTCCCATTTTGACCACGGTGCCTGGCCTGCTCATCTGTGTATTGATATCTGATAAGCCGAAGCAATGATAGTTTAGGGGAAATCTAGAGGATTTGAGTTCATGACCAAAGAGCGTGATACCATTAAATGGGACGAGTGGTACGCTGATTAAGAGATATGGGATAGTACTTGCATCAAGATGAACCTCTCCAGTGCTGCAATACGTGGGGCGATTGTGATGCTATAAGCATACAATTTAACTCTTTCCTGATCAGAGTGCTACTGGAGGTCAGGAGATATATAAATATATTGATAATAAAAAAGTATTTTGAAAAAAATATTTGAAAGAAAGTTGTTATACCCATTTTTATAAACCAATAAACTTCATTTTATAAACTTCATTTTTTCATACCACTTTCTTTTAAAAAAGAATTATTTCTGTATATATATATATATATATATATATATATATATATATATATATATATAATATATTATATATATATATATATATATATATATATATATATATATATATAAATACACATACATCTAGGAGAATTTTTGCAAAACCATTTTTCAAATAATCATTTAATAAATGGTATGAATTGCTATACATAATTGGAAACTGTTAATCTCCGTATTTCTATATTGATAAAAGTGATGTTGATATATTGCCATCAGTCAACGTAAAAATCCTAAGGTAAGGTGTGCTTATTTGTGGGCAAGGTGTCCTTTCTCAGACAATGAACATAGAATGCAAATGCTCACACTGTGCATCTGATTTCAGAGTCATAGTACCCTCATATTCCTTGGAGTTTGCCTGATCTACTTTTCATGGTGCCACAAACCCTGGCATTGTATTATATTCCATGCATGATTTATGTGTAATACCCACCTGTCATTGGAATACAAATTGGTGGAGCCAGAAATGGGGCGTAATTCTAAATACCAATTAAAGGGAAATGGCTTACTGTACTCAGGGGTTTAGATGCTTGTATATTTGCATAATTGTATTGTACTGCATGTCTCTTCCTGATATTTAGTCAGACTGGCCAGACATTGCTTTTAGAATATCGGACGATTAAGCGAGAACTCGAGCATTTGGTTGAGGTAGGCCGACTCGCCCGTTCGAACGGCATTTGAAATAATTGGTTATTTCAAATGTGAAATTTCTCAATAAATATTGCAAAATTACGCTGCCAAAACATACAAAAACAATAAAGATTTACAGACAACTTACCTTTTTCCACTGTTAATCTGCGCGAAAGAGAGGAAAATTCTCTAGAACTTCGGTAAAGTTACACTCAAGACAGGACAAGAGTAAACAAATCTATTGCGCCATATTTGGTGCACCAATTCATCAATTGCCGCGGTACACCGCATGTGTGCCTGACATGTGCCGGCGCATACCGCGGCACAATAATGTTTAAAATCGTGTTTTTTCCAACTCCCAATCAATATAAAACATGCACAAAATACACATTTTTGAACAAAAAAAATAGCACCCAAACCTTTTTTTACCAACCTACCTACCCTATTTTTTTCGGAACGTTACAGGAAACAAAACACTTCTTTCTAGGCCTAATACATGATTGTTTTCAAAACCTAAGAATTGTGTGAAAGGAGACTGCATGTTTTTATGCCACAGTATGGTTGCTTCTTTGAGAAAATACCTACAGTAGTTCTCTCCTGTCTGAGGTAAACAATATAAATCTTGCTATACAAAGCCTGCAGCTATAGACTATGAGACAATTTTATTATGCATATTGAAATTTATGTTCTAAACACTAAACCATCCTTCACCGAGCAGGGTCTGACACTTAGATTTCAGGCTAGGGGCTCGAAAAGGTCTTTTGATAAATTTAGCGGTCAAAAACGGGATTTCTACATGTTATTGTATATACTATTTCGGGCCCCTAGTCTGAAAAATCTAGGGGCCCTCAGCAAAATCTAGGGGCATATGTCCCTGGGCCCCTGGGAATGTCGAACCCTGCCGAGACTCCATTAAAGGCCCAGTCACACTAGCGTCCGACTATCGCACGATTTTAGAATCGGATCCGATTTTGCTTGTTTTAAAATCGGAACTGGACGTTCCGATTTTGAAAATAGACAAGTTTGCAGTCACACTATTGCGATTCATCGCAGCCGATTTTTTTATTGCTAGAAAAATGCGTCAATGATTTGTCTTGCGATAAAGTAGTCGTGCGATGTTTGCAGTCACACTTTTACGATTCATCGGAGCCGAATTTATTGCTAGAAAAATGCGTCAAAAAATTGTCTTGCGACTTTTCAAAAATCGGCACTGATTTGCAAACAGGTTCGCAAATCAGTACTGACTTTTTTTAGTCGGATCCGATTTTGTATTTGGCCTAAAAATCGGATGCGACGAACGCACGATAGGTGAAAAAATCGGGTCCGACCTGCCGATTGTAAAATCGTGCGATAGTCGAGCTCTAGTGTGACTGCGACATATACGATATTAACCCAGTACCGACTTTTTAGACGCAGGCGATAGGTGAAAAAATCGGGTCCGACCTGCCGATTTTAAAATCGTGCGATAGTCGGACCCTAGTGTGACTGGGCCTTAACTTAACCCATTCACACTCACAGTTCCTCTAGAAAGTATCGTCTGCTACTTTCATACTTTTAAAAATAACTTGTGAATAAAGCTAAAAGTCACAAAATATTTGAAGGAGAGTTGTTGTCTGACTTCTAAGTAGCAATTTTCCTTCAAATATTTTCCCAAAAATGCTTTTGTTGGATAAATATTTCCAAAATTGTCACGCCTGTTTTGGCCGCTCTGAGTGTGAATTTGTTAAGATTGAATTAATCATAGGAAGGTTAACAGCAGGAATATTAGATGTATGGCTGAGGGAAGTTGATATGATTATATCAAACAATCATTCTACATTTGTATTTAATTCTACTTGAAGTAGAAGTGACTACCCTTACTGAAACGCTTCACCACTTGTTGCTATATTTTCACCTCATACTCATGGCAGATGTGGGGAAGGTATTTTAACTTATTTATTCTGACTACTGGTCAATTTGGCATGTGGTCATTTATCCCGGAAACCAACCATATGGTAACCATGATCAGGGACAATTTATTCAAATTTATTTTAATAGACCTCTCTGCCATGATGCATGATGAATATGAGCTACTGGCATGGGGGTCCTTAATATATTGCAGCCCACTTATCAGACACACCTGTACAACAGAACAGCCTCTTATGTGGAACAAAACATCCAATTTTCTTTCGAGGGTTGTCTAAAGATGGTGCTTGAGGGAGATGATATATTAATTGAAATGGGTTGATACATTTTTTGGGGCCAAGATGGACTTGAATATATATTACAAAAAAGCTGCAATCCAAGATGACCCTACTAGATTGGTAATATCTTTTGATAAAAAAGATTATCTTTTAATCTAAAAGGGTTAGAATTGATTTGAAGATATCTTGAGAGCAGTTGAATAACTGCATACCAGCTGTATTTTGCTACTGCTAAGACAGGATCAATAAGGGATTAAAATAGAAGATATTCGGAGATCATATCTGCACATCATCTTGGCATTTCTACTGTTATCTCAGGGACCCCTGATATTGAAAGGGTTAAAATAGAAGATATTCAAGGAACATTACTGCATACCGACTGTGCTTTGCTATGTACAGCGATCTCAGGGGAGTTTGATCATGGAAGGGTTAACATAGAAGATTTTCAGAGAACACAAGTGCATACCAGCTGTGTTTGCTACTGTTATCTCAGGGACCTCTGATCATGAAAGCGTTAAAAAAAGAGGACATCCAAAGAGCATAACTGCACATTGGCTGTACTTTGCCACTGCTATCTCAGGGACTTCTTATCATGAGAGGGTTAAAATAGAAGATATTCAGGTAATATAGCTGCACATCGCCTGCGCTTTGCTACTACTAGCTTGGGACCTTGGGATCATGGAAGGGTTAAAATAGAAGATATCTAGAGAGCACAAGTGCATGCCAGATGAGCTTTGCTAAGTACTGCTATCTGAGGGAGATCATGAAAGGGTTAAAATAGAAGATATTCATAGAACACAAGTGCATACCAGCTGTGTTTGCTACTGCTAGCTTGGGACCTCTGATCATGGAAGGGTTAAAATAGAAGATATTCAGGCCTAAAAAAAGTTGTTTGTTTCCTGTAACCCTACCCTAACAAGTTTTTATTCAAATAAATCCCTACCCTAATTTTTTTCCGCCCTCCCAGCTCCCAATCAACGTAAAACATGCATAAAACACACATTTTTGACCAAAAAATAATGCAATTTTTTTTTTACCGACCTACCTACCCATTTTTTTTCAGATCATTACAGGAAACAAACAATATTTTTTTCTTGGCCTCAGAGACCACAAGTGCATACCAGCTGTGTTTGCTACTGCTATCCCTACCTGGTGACTGGGTGTGCGTCAGGCCCGGTGATGGATGCTCGTCCTCATTGGATGGAATGGTAGAGTCAGGTAGACCTAGCCAATCAATCATAACATTAGATCAATTAGATCATACGTCTTGGAGCTTAGGGACCGGGAGCAGCCTTGAGTTATCTCTTTAGTCCAATAGCAGGATTGGGGACAGAAGCGTGTTGAAATAAAGTGTGTCATGATAGTGGGTTAATGGAAGCTTATTAACCCTTTCATGCCAAGAGTTCTGCTTGAAAGGTAGCTGTGGTACTTTCTATAATAATTGAGGGAGCATTCTGATCAGTTTTCTGCTTAGGCCTAGAATTTTTTTTTGTTTGTTTCCTGTAATGGTCCGGAAAAAAATAGGGTAGGTAGGTCGGTAAAAAAAAATTGTTTGCATTATTTTTTTGGTCAAAAATGTGTGTTTTATGCATGTTTTACGTTTTTTGGGAGAAAAAACTTTAGGGTAGGGATTTCTTTGAATAAAGACTTGTTAGGGTATGGTTACCGGAAAAAAACAACTTTTTTTAGGCCTAATGATATGTCTAAAACATTGCTTTAGTCAGGAAAATGTCACCAGGCTATTTTTGGGCATTACAGGCATAAATGGACTAACCCATCTATGCCCAGAGGATACTTGGGAAATTGGAATTTTTCTTCATTGTCACTTTTTCTGCCATATTGCAGGAAAGTCGTAACTGGCTAGTTCAGGTGGTAGAGGAAACCTGGATACTCAGTGGAAACCTCTAAAGTAAACCCAAGTCACCTACAACTTTTCAACATACCATTAGTGGTATGATTCATCAAGCAGCAAGTGGCAACACCTTAGACCGTGCACTCGGCTCTCAGGGCAAGCCCCTCAGATTGTAGAAGATATTTAACTCTTGTTCTTCTGAAGGTCACTGCTGTGCTATTGTTAGATGTTTCAATAGTTTAGTGACAGAATTTTCACAGGTCAGTGAATTTGCACATAAAGAGCTGTAAAGTAAAGTATAGCATCTGGTTTGGGTCACAAACAGGGATTACCCAGGCAGGAGTCATGGAGTCAATTTGACTCCCAAACACCTGATTGACACCCAGTTGTATTTTGGAAGATTTTCTGTATTTGTTGAGTCTAAGGAAATATTTCAACAGTTTAACTTGTAGAAGACAATAGGTACATTAGATAATGTAGAAAAGCATACTTTGTTTTGCAATGTCCAACATATAAGGTTGCTATGAACATTCTTGTAAATAGGGTAACTAACTTTCGACCTCCTAAATAAAAAAATCCTCGATTTTGACCCCCTGTTTCCAAATCCTGGGAAACACCCTGGTTACAAACTCATCATTTGCTGAGGAGCTACCAAGTGATTCCCCTTTCCCAGCCCTCTCCTTTCTCTTATCCCGAGATATTAGGTGAGACTTCTGTCATTCTGTATATTTATTCTAACCCCCCAAAACCTTTACACCCTTCCAGCTAGACAGTAACCCCATAGCCAATGGCTACAGAAAATTGTGTTGGGCTGTAATGATATTTGCCTTTGTAGCCCGGCTGGCTATAAGAAAAGTGAAATTTTAAGATCATGCTCAGAGCAATATCAATAATGAAATCAGTTGAAGAACACCATTTGACACATCAGCTGTTCTTTGGTAAAACTCCAATTTGATGTAGAACAGTGAAAAGATAGCTTACGCGGACTGCAGTGGTACTGCAGCATTAAGGAAGTCTAGGGCTATGAGATGTTGGGTTGGGCTATGGCTATTTGAAAACCTGAAGTCCGGTGGAGTTTTAAACCAAAGCCTGACCCCTGTTCCAGTTATACAGATGTTAGTATGAAAGATCTCAACTATCTATTTCGTTAAACGGAACTATGAAAGAATAGCCAAGAAAATTGATAACCACAAAATACATAAACCACTGTGTATTATGATAGCTACCCCAAAGCTGTGACATTTACCATTTCACCTTAATGGTGAAAAGTCTCATAGGAAGTTAAACACTTTAATACATATTGTCATATATGGTATTGCTTACACCATAAGGCCTAAAAAAAGAAATTGTTTGTTTCCTGTAACGGTCCGAAAAAAAATAGGATAGGTAGGTCGGTAAAAAAAATATTTTTTGCATAATTTTTTTGGTCAAAAATGTGTGTTTTATGCATGTTTAACGTTGATTGGGAGTTGGGAGGGCAGAAAAAACTTAAGGGTAGGGACTTTTTTGAATAAAAACTTGTTAGGGTAGGATAACAGGAAACAAACAACTTTTTTTTTAGGCCTAAGGTATTTCCAGATAGATTATCTAGTGAAACTGCTCTGTCGGGTTCTCACACGAAACCTATGATCATGTGTATGAGTAGCACTCTACCCTGCATGCTGTGAACATCTTTTCTCCAATAAAGCATTGTTAGAGGATAATAACAATGCTTATGGTAGTTATAGATAGGCTTGCCAATCCATAAGTGCCGCAGGCGAGGGTGGTATTGTCCCACCAGTCGAGCTTTTGCTGGAGGGCCTAGGGAGGAAAGTGAGATGTAATCATGTATTGTAGTGGGCAAAGTGAAATGTAATGGCTTATTGTGGCGGCAAGACAATAGCATACCTGTGACCTTCATTAAGGTGATCATCACTAATAAACGTGCTCATCAGCCATCACTACCTCTGCCAGATATGCTGTATTTCATCATGGGTAGATTGAGTATTTCTGTGTTGGGGCTTAGGGGGTTCTTTCCGTATGACTAAAAGGGAGAAGGGTGTGGTTTATCTGAGAGGTAGGTCTACCCTATTGTATTTTAAACTCTGTGAGAAAGTAATAATTTTTAGCATATAAATGAACATTTGGATTATAAAGTTTTTTTTTGTATCCGCAACTAGGAATGTGGAAAAAAGGCTTTTCTTAATTGTGATCATTACAGATAGCAAGGGGTCTGTTAAATTGCCTGCTTAACCCTTCCATCCAAAGCTGAGGCTACTTTTGTGCAAAGCACACAAAGATTTTTGAAAACCCTCTAAACCCTGTTATGTTGGTATTCATTGGATAGCTCTCGTTGAATACTCTCAAATGAGTACCCATGTGCCAGGGTTTCAGTCATTTTCCAGTTTTTTTTGCATCATTTTGTATTGGCAAAATTAGCACCCAGCAGCTTAAGGGTTAAGACCTGTGTTCTATAGGGGACTGGTGTCAGTGTTCAGCCAATGGGGTGCTTGCAGACTAGTCATACCCTGCTGGCTTTCCACAAAGAGTGATTCTCTTGATGGTACTGGTCTTATCATAGAAACTTACACATCTTTTCTTTCCTGGTTCCTGCCTGGATCAGCACAAATCTGTTCATTATTGTCCCAGTTCCAAGCTTACAACTAGACCTTCTAGCATGGGTTGTGATGATTTGGATGGGTAACTCTGTGCTTTAGTGTTGTGCGATAGTGGTGGAGTTGACGCCATAGTGAGGACCGACTGAAGCTCATCCTCCTCAGGTCATCTGTCATCCTTAGGCCAAGAAAAAAAATTGTTTGTTTCCTGTAATGGTACGGAAAAATAGGGTAGGTACTAGGTAGGGCAGTAAAAACATTTTTTTGGGATTATTTTTTTGGTCAAAAATGTGTGTTTTATGAAAAAAGCGTTTGTTTCCTGTAACGGTACGAAAAAAAATAGGGTAGGTAGGTCAGTAAAAAAAGATTTTTGGATTATTTTTTTGGTCAAAAATGTGTGTTTAATGCATGTTTTACGTTGATTGTGAGTTGGGAGGGCGGAAAAAACTTAAGGATAGGGATTTTTTTAGGGTAGAGTAACAGGAAACAAACAACTTTTTTAGGCCTTACACTCTTTATGTATACTATCCCTACTGCTACTCACCTGTAGCCATGCCTTGATTCTATACATGTTGATGTTTACTGGTTGAGTCAGAAGCTGATCTTACTTCACCTTGACCCTTATGCTGCTGGAAGCTAATTTTGCTAATACAAAATGACACAAAAAGAAGAAATATTACTGAAATGGACAAAAGTAACCTTAGCATTGGAAGTGTTAAGAATACAGTGAGAGGTGCAATACAGATTTGATATGTAAGGATGGTTAGTTTCCAATGAAAATTAAAGAAAATTGGGGCATTAATTCAAACGCATAAGCTTTATTCAAACCATGAGAGGGGGGGGGGGGTCATTGAGGCTTGAATAAAACCCCTTGGATCTATGTACATGATGGTCTATCTCTTTTACATCTAGTGTTTTCAGACCTATGTGCACACTCCAGATGCAAAATGGCAAATTACCATGGCAAGGTATATTTTCATGATCTCGGCATTCACTCATTAGAAGCACATGTGTTTTTAACCATTTACATCTGTAATGTACATATGAACTGACGCATATATGGGAATATCTTGATAACAAAGCATTAAATTATTAACCCTTGAAATGCTGAGTCTACTTTTGTCCAAAGCACAAAATCGCAAAAATATTTGATAAAATATCTAAACACTGTCATGTTGGTATTCATTTGAAAGCTCTCACTGAGCTCTATTAGATGAGTACCAATTTGCCAGGGTTCCAGTCCTTTTTTAAGATTTTTCAAATAATTTTGTTTTGTCAAAATTAGCCACCAGCAGCAAAAGGGTTAAGAGAAAAATAATTGATTAAAAGTATTTATGACTGTTGGAATCAACAATTATTCTTCAAATGTTTTTCAGATATTTCTCAATTCTTTGAGTTCTGTTCAAAGTTGTCAGACCACAAATACACTGTATTTTCAAATTTGTTAGGAACAATAGTAAAGTGTGGTGAGGCTAGTTTTTCTGGAGCAGTAATTCAGGTTAATGAGGAAAGGAGAGAGGGGATCCTCCATGGAAACCAGAACTAATGAAGTGGACTGCTGCAAACAGAGAAAATAACAACCTCCTCCACCTCTCACCACTGAGCTAATTATTCATGCTGCTAATGATTTCCCTTGTTAACCCTTTCATGCCCTGTTGCTATTTATTATGATATTTTGAAAATGAGCTTAGAAAAAAGCATCAATTTCCAAATTATTTGACGGTGAGTTGTGCGTTTAGTTCTGATAAGCATTTCACCTTCAAATCTTATCAAAGGAAATTGTTAGTCAGCAGGATGTTATCAAAAAAAGCAACGGGATTCTGGTGCCACAGGCATAAGAATTTTAACCCTTTTAATGCTCAGGCTACTTTAGTCGAAAGCACAAAGATACAAAGATTTTTGAAAACCATCTAAACCCTGCCATGTTGCTATTGCATTGGATAGCTCAGATGAGTATCCATATGCCAGGGTTTCAGTAATTTTTCATTTTCTTTACATCATTTTGTATTGGCCAAATTAGCCACCAGTAGCATACGGGTAAACCCTTTAGCATGCCTAGATCACAGGGGGTAGGGGAGCTTTATTTGAGAAAATTGCCTAATAAAGAGCTAGCTATGGATTTATCCGAAAAGCAGGGCAAATTGTACCTAGAATTTATAAAACTGAGCCCTGAATTGAGTGTGATTGGTTCCGTTGTATTGATGATATGTTATATATTCCTGGCAAGTGGCCAGTGTAAACTCCTGTGATATACGATAACTTAAGACTATTATACTCCTGTGATACATGATAAGCCTATCTTCTTGCATTGTTACATCAGCCGTTTAGGGATCAACCAATATGCCTCATCTTAAATTTGTTATAATGTACATATATATGGTGCACTGAAAGTTCATGCGTTAAGGTTTTTGTTTTGTTAAGAGAGTAATTATGGAATAGACCCGAATGTCCATTGTCCACTGAAGCACAACTTCAGTGCATTAAGTTTAAAGAGAGCATTTATTCCATCTAGGTTCACAATAATTGTTGCCTTGGAATATGCCTAAGAACTGTATTGACTTGGTGTCATAATGAGGGTGGTTGGTTGCAGGAGCGGATCCAGCCCTAAATTTGACTGATGCCAAAAGTGAAAATGTCCACTGAACACCGTAGGTGCTCGGCACTATAGTCTGTCTGACTCAAGTTTGGCAATCGCTTTTTCCATTTTTTTGTGACGAAACTTTCGAGTTTGCCATCCAAACTTTGCAAACCACTTTGGAGCACTAAGTACTACGTGTATGTACAAACTTACTTTTTGTCTCAACACCGCAAAATGTTGATGTTGCTCATTAGTTCCTGTTGTAAAATGTGCACATTGCCGACAATACGATCTTGCGAGTTTGTCTGTTGTGAACATTACAAACACGCGAGATTGTATTGTTGGCAATGGGCAAATTTTACAATGGGATCTAATGAGTAAAACCAACATTTTGCAGAGTTGAGAAAAAAAGTATGCCGATACAAACACGTAGTACTGCTCCTAAGATGTTTGCCATGTTTGGATAGCAAACTCGAACGTTTTGTCACAAAAAATGGAAAATGTGATTGCCAAACTTGAGTCAGACAGACTATAGCGGCCGGGGGTCTGGGTTATTGATGCTCTGAGATGCATTATCAGCCATTCCTGGCACTTAAAATTATGAATTTTATGGACTTACTCTTTAAGAAATTTCATTTTATTTCTAGTACTCATTGCTCACTACTTATTTTTGCAATGGATTTCATAATACTAATTTATGGGTAAAATATTTCTTTATTTCTGAAACTGCTTTGGCTAATGGACTGGCCGTTTTGGCCACGAGAGGGACCAATGGGTACTTATATTTGCTTTTGACTAAAGTACCGTCTTGTTCCCTCTCACTCCTCTTGCTTTCTTTATATTTCTTTATAATTTAGTTATAGTTTCTTTTCTTTTTGGTCAGAAGTTATGACCGTTTTGTTATAAAGGTTGGTTTATATGTGGGGGTAAGTGGAAGTGGTTTTTCCACCCCCTTTCCGTTATTATGTATTAATTTTCATTTCCTTTATGTTTTGTATTTTGTAATTCACATTACAGTCAATAAATATATATATATATATATATATATATATATATATATATATATATATATATATATATATATATATATATATATATATATATATATATATATATATATAATGATTGCATACATATTACACTTTACATTCACTATCCCTACAGGGCGGGGTAGTGAATATCTCCAAATTCTCCTTAACAGATATCCCATTTACATGTTTTTGACGTATCCAATCGGCCAGTGGACAAACAAGTAAAGTAGATCTTGTCAGTGTGCAAATCAACACAATAAAAGTTTATTTTCAAATTAATTTTTCAATTTTTGAATGCCCAAAATATGGTTCACAAAATATGCACTATGCAAAAGGTGAGACCACTATCCCTGCCCCCTCCCAAGGATTCAATTAACTGGTGCATTTACCTGGTTAACCCTTAGTACACTCCATCCAAAACTGGCAAAAGAGCGCCGGGCTACCAGTATATGTTGACCAGTATAATCTACCTTTAATGTTACAATACTACCTACTAGTTTATGATTTCCTAAAAATCTGCTGCTTGAATAATTATACTTCTATATCAAGTTTCCAAAGTCATCTTCCACTTTAATGTGAAGAGATGACTTCAACGAGGGTTGCTTACCAGCGCTCATAACGGCGAGTGTAAACACGCTGCCGTGCCAATATATGCCGTCCTTATCAATATTCCCCATGGAGACTTTCGATAATAGTGTCAGACAGCCGGCCGTCGGCGACAACGACCGTCTTCCTCTTCCTAAATCCAACTGTCCTAGGGGGTTTAAGGAAATCTATCCGGGGCATGATGCCCTTTAACTGCCTGTCTAAACTGGTGGTGTGAACAGGCAGGAGGCAGCTCGCGGATTTGACCGGTGCCAAACATCCATTTTTAGAACTGAGCGGTGACTTGTCACCGGAACCACCGACGTGGATCCGCCGGTGGGTTGTACTGGAAACATTAGATATACCACTAATATGTTTATGTCAGAGGCAATGCGTACAATGTGATTCTTTTCAGAGGGAGGCAGATTGTATTCAAATCTCATATTGTTTTCTAAATAACAGTCCAAGTATATTTAAAGACTGAACCATTTAATTGTTGATTTAAAGTCGCTAAAAATGCAATACAATTTAGCAACACAATATAAAACAATACAATTCAGCACAAAATAATGCAATATGATACAATGCAATACAATACAATTGTGCAAAACTATAAAACTATACAATTCAACACAACAATGCAATACAATTTAAGTCAATGGCATACAATTGATTAAAACAATATATTCATAACAATATAGAACAATACAATTCAACACAAAACAAAACAATACTTTTCATTTCAATGTGATACAAAACAATAGCAGGTTGTTTGACAAAGAAAATTAAGGATTACCCTTTGTCCAAGAATGGCAGCATTTGTATTGATACACCACAAAGATGTTAGAATTATAGAGCGAGTTTGCTTCGTTTGAGAGTGAATTAGAAATTTCCCTCTCAGTAGAACATTGTGATTAGAATAAGGAAAGAAATACAGATCATAGATTTCTATGAACATGAATGTAGAATTAGTTTTGAATGGACAGGAAAGTGTTATGGCTACATCATACATCATACATTATTCCTCAAGCTGTCAGCCAATAAATAGATCATATGTCAGAAAACCTCATGACTTAGGACAGAGGGCATGGGGCGGAAAACCACTCACTACGAAAGTGTGTAACGGAACTGATGTTTCTATAAATATGTAAGGTGTAGAAGTGATGAAATCATTCAATTGGAAATTCTAGGTGATGGTATCAGTATTTAATATGAATACAAATACGGATATTAAATAGGGAAAGGTATCATATCATTTCAGATATGTAATTCCTGTAGTTCTTATTGGTAGAATTTTTCTTACCTACTACCTAGACAACTCATTGGAAATTCTAGGTGAAGGTATCGGTATTTAGTATGAATACAAATACGGATATTAAATAGGGAAAGGTATCATATCATTTCAGATATGTAATTCCTGTAGTTCTTATTGGTAGATTTTTTTTACCTACTACCTAGACATCTCCACATGAAGGCAGTCCACTATTCACTAGCCTATTTACTAGTCCTAGATTTAGTAAAACAATGTCGCCTGGAAAGCAGGCAGTATTGTTAAATATATCATTAAATGAATTTGTTAGATGATCACATTTTAAAGGAAACATCAATATTGTATCTTATTGCGAAAATTTCAAAGGTGCCAATCTGGAAAATTTGAATTTCCTCGGGACAGTTCAGAATAACTTTCATTTACCATGCTATTTTAAAAAAAGAAATATTTCATTCTTAGAATGTGAAACACATGTCTTTTAAAATGTATAGAGGCTAAGTTAGACCTTTCTATGTTGCAACTGGAACCGACAACAGGAATTAAGGATGTTTTGTTAAACAGCATAAATGCCTCTCATTCTCCTGTTAAATAAGAAATCCTCATAAATAGTATGTTTACACTATGGCCATAGTTAACAAGTACTGGATTAGGCCTAAAAAAAGTTGTTTGTTTCCTGTAAACCTACCCTAACAAGTGTTTATTTAAAAAAAATTCATACCCTAAAGTTTTGCCCTCCCAACTCAAAATCATCAAAAACATGCACAAAACACACATTCTTGAACAAAAAAATAATGAAAAACATTTTTTTCAACCTACCTACCCTATTTTTTTCTCAGACCGTTACAGGAAACAAACACAATTTTTTTTCTAGGCCTTAACCAAAAATTCTTTTTAAAAAAGCCATGGCCATGATGAATGAGATATACTGAGAGGAGTTTTGTGGCCCCCACTGGAAAGATCCTACACAATGGGTAAATTATCATTTAGGACTCCCCACATTCTCCTGGTACCACTGGCAGCATAGCCTCCTCTGCCGTTCCTTGTACAAATGTATGATATTCTAAACTAGGATTTCTTTCAAAAAAGTGTATGAAAAACTTTTTAATTTTATTAAGTTTTTTTTCCTTCATGTGTTCTCCGATATATTCTTTATCAGTAAGATTCTTGAGTTATGCCATTCTGTTGGGGCAATCTGAAAATGAATGACCAATAGGCATGTAGGAACAGATCCTTTTAGTGTGACAGGAAAACTCTTAACCCTTCCAATGCTGAGGCTACTTTGGTCCAAAGGACTAGGATGCAAAGATTCTTGAAAAACATCTAAACCAGGGTCATTTTTCAGGTTTTTTACCTCCCTTTGTATTGGCCAAATGAGCCACCAGCAGCATACGGATTAATATGCACAAGCTGGTATACAAGTCGTACTATCAACCCATTCATACCTGCAACAGTCAAACAAAAGCAGCCTGATCATTTTGCTGATATCTTCCTCATTAAAGCATATGTTGGAAAATTTGTAGGAAACATTACCCCACCAGCATAAGGGTTAACCCTTCCAACGCTGAGGCTACTTTGGTCCGAACCACAGGGAAGCAAAGATTCCTGAAAACCACCCAAACCCTGTTATATTGGTATTCATCGGAAAGCTCTCGCTGAGTACTCTCTGATGAGTACCCATTTGCCAGGGTTTCGGTCATTTTTGGCTTTTTTTGCATGATTTTGTATTGATTAAATAAGCGGCCAGCAGCATAAGGGTTAAGACAATGAGCCTAGTGCGCCTGCTGTGCTAGATAAAGCTGCACTGCCTGCTACTCGTGGGAGCAAACAATAATAGTATCAAATCATCAAAGACTTTAACCCATTTATAGTCACACAGGTGGTTTTGCACACATGTAAATTATTCACAAATGAAAATCACTTTGAGAAAATATACTTGTTACATTTGCGACTTCAAAATACCATTACTCCAATACTTCATAGGGTAGTCTGATACATAAGAAAGTTGATCAATCTCACTAACCCATTATTTTCTGTGTGAAAAGGTGGCTCTGGCATTTGTTAAAATAATCCATAAATGACAAAGTTCACAAATGAAAGTTGTTTAAATATAGTAATGAACAAATTTCCTTTGAATATTTTTAAATTTTAGTTTTGTAGTGAGCACATCCTAGTATGATATGAGCATCAAAGGGTTACCCTTCTCATTTGTAGCACAGTCACACAGAGGTTGTCCTACATCTGTAAATATATTTAAACGGTAAGAAAAAATATCAGGCATCTCAGGGAGGGCTTCTACATACATAAATAGGTTAAATAAAGCAGACAGTAAACAACTAATGAATATAGTGGAATGTATAGATCACTTTATCTATACATTATGTCATTCTTAATGGTTGTTTACCTTCTGCTTTACTGAACCTTTTCATGTCTGTAGCAGCCCAAAAAAGCCTTATATTTTTTCTTATCATTTGAATAGATTTCACAGTTCTTTCTAACACTGTATCTTTGAAGTAGTATATGCTTCTGCAGGGGTGTCCAAATATTGAAGTCCTTGAGCACACACAACTGATCCTGGAGCACATCATTGGTGGGTGCTGTGCGACTATCAGTTTAAATATTGTCATCAGGTGACACTGCCATATCAGCCTTTCCAGCAATAATAAAGACCTAGATCAATCAATAAGCCGTATTAATAAATTGAGTTTACACATTTTCTCAATACAATCTGCCTTTGAAAATGGTACTGAAACATCTACTAGACTTCATTTGTCATAATAGTTCCTGAAAATTTCTTGTCGCACGTTTTGAGGCCTTTGTCGCAACCTGGTGCGACAATGCGACAGTTGGACACTTCTATCTATGTACTGTAATGATTCAAAATGAGTTATAATCCTTTTTCTGGATAATGTCAGATATGTCATATCTACTTTCCTTTTTTGCTTGAATAATTGAACTTATTTTTCTTGGTATCAAATAAATTGCACTTGATCTGAGTAGGTAAGCACAATTGACTTGCCATGTTTATTCAGAGCATGTGAATGTATTCTTTTCCTCAATCAAACCTAATCCTCCTCCGGGAATTCAACATGAACTATTGAATACGACTCCTATTGTCCTCTGAATAATTCAGGCAAGAAGGCACCAAGCCAGCAAGACAGGACGATCTTGTATGAAATATTGCAGGCCTTTGATATTGACTACAGTTACATATCCAGTCAGTATCTCTGCTGCATGCCCAGCCGAGATAAGACTAATAGTACAAGGCATGGACACACTGGGAACATCAAGCAGTTGGATTCCAATTTATTTCATAACATGTCGATTATATCAAAGCATATCAGATATTGATCATTGGTATCTATTATACACCAGCTAAACAATTAACCCTAATTGACTCAATTCTCACTATTCTTTACCATGTGCATACAATTACAATTAACATATCTATCGCAACCCATTCATGTCTATTGCCACTGAAATAGGCCTTACTATTCAGTGATATCTCTTTTAGAAAAGTATCTTTCAGAAAAAATTAAAGAGAACTGTTATTCATGTTATAAACTCATTATGCGCCAATTACACCATTAACCCAAATTGACTGATTATCAGTATTCTGATTATCACTATCATCACTATTGCATACTTTTCCAATTTATTTCATAACATGTCGATTTGTGGTCTGGAAATAGTAATAGTCTTAGCATTACCCATCCCAGGGGCCCTAAATGTAAAGATTTGCATAAAATGGGTGTCATAGTTGTGCCAGTGTGCAATAGAGGCTTCAAAACATGCAAGAGGCCATGTCCAATTTGACTGTGTTAAACCCAGCAAGTTCTTGGTCAGCATGGTCATCTGGGCTAATAAACATTGTTCAGGGCTCGACGTTAAGGGTGAACCTATGGCCCCAGGCCAGTAAAAATTCCCAAAAACAACTTCGGGCCAGTAAAAAACACCCTCAACTGGTCCTACAGGGCCAGTAAACATTTGGAGACATTCTTGTTAAAAATTTTCCCACTGAGAAAGTCCCAAATTGTTTTTGAAATAAATGAAGATAAAATTTATAAAGATAAGTGTTGTGGTGAATCTTATGCAATGTTCTTTCTTCTTATGTTAAAGAAAAAATGTAGGGCCAGTAAATATTTTGCAGGACCAGTAGATGCTAGGTGTTACTGGTCCTACAGGGCCAGTATCATTTTGAGTTAGCGTTGAGGCCTATTGTTGGTTGAATATTTGTTCTTGAAGCATTTTCCATAGTGTGCTTTCTTCTAGAAGTTCTCGCCAAATAGGTAGGCTATCTTGAGCTGCTATATGTAGTGATGTCATTGATATGAAATTTTATCGATTCGATTACTGTAAAACCCTTTATAACCACGCCCCTTTAAATTCACGCAACTGCCGTCTGAATCTGATCGCGGCCATTTAATTACACGCATCAACTGTATCACCGCTAGATGGGACATTGTTATGCTATTTTGAACGTATATCAGCGCCAGTAATATACGCGTTATCATCACCTAGCGCGAAATTCGTGAAATTAAAAGGAGCGTGATAATAATGGGTTTTACAGTAATCGATATATTTTTCGATACGATTCGATTCGATTCGATTCGATACGCCGTAACGTGCTCGTTGGGCACAATTAATTACCTTGTAATTGCTCAAAATAAAAAACATTCTTGCCTTTTTAATTCATTCATCAAACATCAAATTAATGAATTAATTCTGTATTTATGCATTCATCAATTATCATAAATAATCATGATTTATTTTATTCTATTTTTATTTCATTTGAATACATGTATTACTTAATTTTGTGGCTGTTATTTGTATTGTATGTCTATATGGATGCTCATTAGGTTTGCTCATTTGAGACACGAACGTTTGAAATGTTCGTATCTCGAATACCCGCACTTGATGAGCAGTACGTTTAGCGAACGTTTCAGACATTGTTGTTCTGAACGTACTGCTAATTCTATGTGCTCAGTAAAATAAAATGGCGGCCGTTTGTTTTGGTGAGCGAATCGATCTACCGCTCACGATTTTGGGTGTACTTACGGCTGAGAGCCGTAGTACAACGTAAAGCACTACCATCAAAGGTAACGGCCGTTGGTTTGGTTAGGCTGAGCGATCGCTCATGATTTTTTGTGTGTACTTACGGCTGACAGTCGTAGTACATGGTAAAACTTAACCCCCAAATGTAGCGGCATTTGGGGGTAAATTTTGTCGATTCTGTCGCATCGATACGTTTGCCTTATCGCTGCGACTATCGACAGGGTCTTAGCTAGCGGTGCATCGACTTGGCGACTATCGATGACATCCCTAGCTATATGCGTTAATGGATTTACCCATTATGAATGGGTTGATAGTAAGACTTGTATACCTGCTTCTGCATATTAAAACCTTATGCTGCTGGTGGCTCATTTGGCCAATACAAAATGACGCATAAATCCTGAAAAATGACTGAAACCCTGGCACATGGGTACTCATCTGAGAGTACTCAGCAAGAGCTATCCAATGAATACCAACAGGACAGGGTTTAGATGGTTTTCAAAATACCTTGCGTCCTTGTGCTTTGGACTAAAGTAGCCTCAGTATTGGAAGGGTTAAGGGTAGACAGGACGGTGGGTAGCCAAATAGGCCATTCCCTGTGGGCAATAAGCCAGCGTATGATCCTCTTGCTATTCTCGCAGCATACTACCTTACACAATGTAGCCACAGTAGCTATGACAGCTTGCCAATCATATACCCAGGACACACACACATGCACAGACAACCCTTTATTTGTACCTTCATGCTCAACGGAAAAAGCAAATACATACTGGATTTTTAGTAGAAACCTTTCATCCTTAAATAGTATCTTGTCAATCTGGTCTTTTCAAGGTTCAAATATTTTCAATGATGAACTAAAATCTTTGAAGGAACTTCTTTTGCTCTTTGTAAATTTGTTTTGAAAAACATCTTTTAATCAAATACTGCTTCTTTAACTTTCATTTTTTCCTTTTGAATATGTTTGAGATTATGATGACATTGCTGTCTTGTTATCAATAAGTTCATTGTATGTTATATGTATAGGTTTTAGACATCTTGAAAGAAATGAATGCTTTTGGTAATGGCTGTCTTGATAGAGTTCTTTCAAGAGCTGTTTAAAGCCATGTGCAAGTTTGTTTTTTAAAAATCCCTTCCCTTAAGTTTTTTCAGGCCTTTCAAATCCTATTCAACATAAAAGATATATGAAACACTCATTTCTTTGATAAAGAAATTATTCAAACAATTTTTTTTGCCTAACTACTACCCTATTTATTTTTGGACCATTACAGGAAATAAGCAGGTTTAAGCTTATATAAGGCTTATATAACAGTTTGAATGTCAAAATACTCATGATTATACGGTATATCTCTTTCCACCCTGTTTGGCTTGTAAAGCTAGGGTTCATTTTTTTCCATTTCCATTACCTAAAGGAAGGGCTACAATGATAACATTTTACTAGCCCAGCAAGGCCTTTTCTATAATTATACAAGTCTAGGAAAGATTTTTGTTGTACCCTGCTGGCTATTAAACTTCCCACTGAAGTGGAGGGGGGGGGGGGGGGGGGGGGCATAATGATGATCATCACTGAGCTGATTCAGTTTGGTGACCAGTGATTTGGCAACCAGTGAAACAGCATGTAGAAAGAGTAGCACGTCCTGATTACCAGACAAGACAGCCATCAATTGAAGTGATGAAAAAATCATCATCATCTGGCTGGAGCCCATTGTGTCCAGACATATAATGGTGTCAGGTTTCAATTTGTGGCCAGGTAATTGCTCTAGCAGGTCTAATTGTCCCCCAGCATGACTGACCAATGGTAATCGGCCCAGTGACCGTGATTAGATCCGAGCTCGTGAGTCGTGACCACCGAGAATAAGAATAGGAAAGTGGCATAAAGGGTGACATGAGCTGTGCAGCGAAATTGAATAAGGAAATTGTATCATGCTCGTTCATGTAATTTTCCTGATTTCTCTGCTCAATGAGGAGGTGTAGTGATGGCGTGTACCTTATCAAGGGGACACTCTGGAAAGGTGGGGGAGGAGTGATTGACAGTATGTTGGAATAAGATAAGAGGAACTGCAGAATTGCATAAGGACTCTTCTACCTGTTGAAAATGTGTCTAAAGTGGGTGATTGTCCGGCTAACTTGTTAGATTCATGATAGGAAATGGGGGAAGTTGGTGACTTACCTCTGCCAGTGACGTAAAGGCAAAGGTTGACTGTATAACTCATTGGTTTCAAGTCAGCCCTCTCCCTAACTCAACTGTCTGTCTTGAGCTGTGCTGCTTTTAAAAATAACTTTAGAAGCAATCACAAATTCTGGAAATATTCTTTCTAAAAAATCCTCTTGAAATATTTTCTCTCTAAAAAAAACCTCTTGATTTTTTCTATGCGACTGGCATAAAAGGGGGGGGGGGGGAAGTCTGAACTAATTCTTATAAGTCAAGAAATAACTTTAGTTTCTTAAAATGTTACTCTAAATTGTTTCCCTAAAATTGTACTTTTAATAGTTTTCCTTAAATTGTACACTATAGATAAGGTAAAAATGAAAATCTGAAGACCTTGATTGTGTTATAAAGCAACATCTTAAATGTGGGGTTAGAGTCAGAATATCAATGATGTTCACACATTCTTTGAATGTTAAGGTCTCTCATCTGTGACAGCTAGATGAAATCTGACACCTGGGGATTTGTAAAAATCAGGTCTCCCATGAAGAAAACGGTCCTGTCTATGCATAAAACTCCCTTGTAAAGGTAGACCACTGAAAGTTAAAGTTTCCCATTGGTAACAGCCCAGTATAATCAGAGGAAGAAAAAGAAAAGAAAAGAAATGTGCAGTGAAGGTGTTACAGATGGATACATAGTATATATTTGACTTATCAGTATTCGACAGAGGGCCTGCCCTGATGGCCGAGTGGACGAAGGCATCGCCACTCACTGCTCGCTGTCTCTCACCAGTGCCTGGGTTATGAAACATGGCCGTTTTTGCTTGATACTTGGGTTTCCTCCACTAGCATCTGGCTAGTTGCGAACTAACTTAAATATGGCAGAAAAAAGTGACAGTAATCAAAACTCTTGTATTCGACATGGACTGTGAGTCTCCCTCATAATACATTAATTCTAAATTACGGAATACAAGCCATTTAACTCAAACACATCTGTTCGATTACTTGGTGCAAATTGCTATGGCAGTCTGCCACATTCTCTTGTTACATAGATTCTAGAATATCAAATCTGAGAAGCGTGAGCAGAATACAAAAATACCATTTGACAGTAAAGTCATATCAATTCAGGTCTGAAAATTGATTTGGTGGACTTAAGCTCAGGTAACCCCTATTTTATGTTTTCTTCATAAACAGAATTTATCTCAACAAATTAAATCCTATTATACAATTGTCAAAAAATATTGTCAGAAATATTGCAATGTTAAATGTAATGGTATTTTCTATAAAGCACACCATTCTCAACTACAATGTTAACCACGAATTCAACAACCTAAAGGGGCGATTTATCATACATGCTGAAATATTTAAAGTGACTCTAGAGATTGCCAACAACACATGGCTCTTAAGACTGAAATTTCCATTGCCATTCTTTTTATTAAGTGAACGCCTACTTACACTTCAGTGGTGGGCCTGTTGTGAATACTTGTTGAGAGAGAGATGCTCCCTGGCACTCGAGTGGCCATTATAATAGGTCACTAGATACATCCTCTTAATGGCCAGGAGATGTTTCAAGGTGACCGCTACTGACATGAGTCTCCTGAGAATCTCACAGGAACAAAAAGTCAGATGCATCTATCAGAAAAGGCGTGTAGATGACAAGACATATAATAGTCTCACAAAAATGTTGTTCAGATGTAATTCTATTTAGAAGGAAAACGTAAAATATGGATATCGGATTTTAAACCAACCGAATGAATTTTTTTCAGGCCTGGTTGAATTGCTATACTTTTAGCCTAATGGTTTTTCCAAAAATAATTGCAATATGAAGTGATTATTTGCCTGCAAAGACACCATCAAAGACACAAAGCAGGAGAGAAGTAATTTGTGAAGGAAGTTATTGTGAAAATTCGAGTTGAGAGGATAACTTGGTTGTTTGTCTATCTTTAAGAGCACTGCTGTGCAAAGTGGTCATGCTGGACAATAAGATTTTCCTGTACCTAACACCTTTAATATGTGGCATGTGAGAAAAATGCCAGTGACTTGTCTTCACTATTGATAATGAAAACTGACACGGAGTGCCACCTTGTGACAATTTCTTGAACCAATTGTTGCATGTCAGCAACCTCACACAAATGCTGTGCCCAGGGACTATTTGTATGTGCTTCAGAATTTTGGCCAACTCTGTGGTCCCTATGCTAATCACGGCAGTCATACCTTTTCAAGACTCAAAGCTTCCATAAGATAGTGGTATAATGTGCCATGCTTCTACTAAGCAGGTGATAATAAGGATGAGGCTGCCCACCTGAAGAGGCTGCTGAGGAGAATCCCCCATCCCCACCTGTTACATCACACACAATCACATGGCCTTGCTGGATACCTGAGAGGGGCACAGGAGTTAATTAAACCAGTCATTTAAACACACCTGAGTCAGGTTGACACATTATCGCCAAAGAAAGGACCTGTCAGGCAACCATGTGGATTATGCAACAAATGACTGTGATTTGATTTGATGATGAAATGGGGACAATTCAGAGATAAGAGCCAGGAATGATTTACTATAGCCTCTTCTTCAGGTATCTCAGGTTTCACAAAGCCATTTTCAAATGGGAGACCTTGATTTTCAGTGGTCGACCTTAGACAGAGGGTTTTACACACTGAGAAGAGTGTTTCACTATGGTCTTATCTTCAGGGCTCTGGTTTCACAAAGAACCATAGTAGTTCACAATCAGCAGTTACATAAAATCTACATAATTTAGTTACATAATTTATCTAGGAAAATTGTAAGTTTGGAAGTTCAAATCTGGAAGTGTGCATGTTCATTCATGATGCCATGGACATGTTGTCTGAGGAGGACAAGTGGCATTACTCAACCAATGGGCACCAAGCAGCCAAGCCAGGTGATTTCATCCTGGGAGTGATGCAGAATGGGAGATTTAGCAATTAGTCAGCAGTGAAGGCCTAAAGTTACTCTAGGTTTTATCGCATGTAAGGCCACTCCAATTTATTTGCTTGTCTTACGTGCTCAGGAGGTAGGAAATGAGCCATTTTGAAATTAAAAAAAAAGTTGAAAAATGCGACTTTTTTTTATTATTTTTATTTTTTTAGAGTCTGCTGACCAGGACTGGTAGCGATATGTTTATACCAGCCTATTCTCAACTAAATAAAATCAATCAATCAATTAATCCCTGTGGCCTGAAGGGTGGGAGGTATACCTCCTCAAGTCTGAGGCTCTACTACAGCAATGATAGCTTCCTGTAGTTGATTGAATCACCCTTACAAAGAATATTCTTACAACTTGCACTTTTTTTTTTTTTGGAGTCTGACAGAAAATTTCAAAACCGCTTTCGTCCGTAAGACACCAAAGGTGACTTTTTTTTTCTTTTTTTTGGAGTCTGACAGGATTTTTTTTCCAAAAAAAGCTTGTAAGACAAGTAATTAAATTGGAGTGGCCTAAAGGGTATAGTTAACCAATTCATGCCTGTCGCAGCCAAAACCGCCTGACAATTTTGGTGATATCCCTCTAATAAAAGCAATATTTAGAAAATATTTGAAGGAGAATTGTGCATCAGAACTACATTCACAACTCTTCTTCAAATATTTTGCAAATTTTGGCTTCATTCCTCGTAATTTTTTAAAGTATGACAGGCCCAGATGACACAGGTCAAGTAGATCTCCAGGCATGAATAAATTGAACCCCTTTAACCTCCTATAACTTGCCAGCACCCACCCTCTGCCCCACCCTTATAGTCCTGCCCACCCTTCAGCCTATGATTGACCTTGTAAGTGATTGAATGTAAAGTATTAATTAGTAACATGGAATTACTGCTGTTTCACTATGTATTATATGTGTGCAATGCTAACATATCGAATTTCCTGATCGGTCCATTAAACAATCCATCACATGTTCCCATAATCACATTGGAGTACAAGTTTGATATGGTGTTATGATATTACTTCATGTAGCATATGGCTAATAAAATAAGCACCCTGTTTATTGCATCAGTACCAGAAACCGTGCCTACTCAGTGATGTTGTTAGTACTGATAAAGGCAAGAATGCTTAGGAGTAGCTGATTTTGAAGTTGCATTTTAAAATTTCATTTTGATTGTAAAAATAAAAAAAAGTGTTTTTAGGAGGCTGGCTTACTCAAATCATTGCCATGTTAGAGAGAGAGAGAGAGAGAGAGAGAGAGAGAGAGAGAGAGAGAGAGAGAGAGAGAGAGAGAGAGAGAGAGAGAGAGAGAGAGAGAGAGAAAGAGAGAAAGAGAGAGGGGGAGGGAGGGTGAGAGAGCATGAGAGAGAGAGAGCAGTTGGTGAAGATCCAGTTTGGCAAACTTTTGAGATATTCTAGGCAAAATTGACAAATTGATAAGCAATATGAAAAATACCTAAGTACAGGTGAACTTGGATATGACGGACTCAATGGGACCAGGAAAACTGGTCCGTCATGTGCAAAATCCGTCGTATACATATGACGAATACTTGATATGCATCAAACTGGGACCAAGCATATCGTCCGTCATATGCAAAAATCCGTCGTATAGTGGTCCGTCGTATCCAAGTTCACCTGTATATTTTACTGAACATATTGTGACATTCCTATTACAGTCCAGCCCATGATGCTTTGTCACTGGCTAAAGGTTCTTGTCGATTTCTCATCCCTGCTCCCACAGGCTGGAGGAAAATCATTTAGTCCTAACACAGGTACAGCAGCAACCAGAAGCTCTGATTAATGGCATCACTGCTCGGCCACTAATGGATATGTCTGTCCGCCATTGCTGGGTCGTTAATTTACTCTCACCTGACCAGATGAGGACATGATTAATTAACAGGTGGGCACCTGTACATTTCGGCAGCAGCAGTCAGTGCTAATTTCCTGATGTAGAGGCAAGGTATGGTTAGAAAGCAAAGACCTTTGATGGCATACTGGGTATGATGGTAAAACTAAATAGGTATATAGTGAATAAAAATGGCATGGAAGCTCTCAGATGTTTCAAAGGGGCTGTGACTGCATTTTACTACACTACTGTATTTCATATTGAAATGGATTTGAGATTAGCATCCCTTTATACCACAAGAGCTCCTTTTATATACCCATACAATTTGCACAACTGCTTGACTTTGCACACAGGTAAAAGGTATAAGTAGCTAAAAAGAAAAGGCATTCTATTTATCTTACTAATTGTTTGATTTATATCTATTAAAACAAAATATATGCTATATGTATAAGATACACACATGGTTTTGCTATACAGAGAGCCAATTGCCTCAAGTCATTAGTCATCCTGTTATCTGCAAGCCAATCTGCCAGTCTCAATTTACGGTTAATTCATAGTTCATTAGGAGACCAGGAAGCCTATGATTTGTCAGTTATGATAGCATTGCAAGCTGATTAGTGTGCTAATTAGTTATTGTCATTTGAATGGCATGCAGATTTTCAAAGGCACACCTGACATCAAGTATGTCTAGTCATAACTTTTAGAGAAGCACTGCGCTTAGTCCACAACAACAAATCAATCATGTGATCAACACTACCGTAAATTTTTATTAATTACGATTTTCGTTGGCTGATGGTGGCCGAAATTTACTGAAAATAGCGACCAAATGTCAGACACCGTGGCCGAGATTCGTCGATATTATTAATTGAAACGAAAGCTACATGTACTACATATGTCTATGATGTAGATGGAACTGAAAATCGATTGCTAACTTCCAACACAAGAATATAATTTTCCCCCACAAAACCCTTATTGTCCACCTACCTGACTTGTCATTCCTCTGCTATATAAACTAATAAAGTAACTTGCCTCCCTTGTATGTTGTTTACTAATTCTTGCTGCCGCACGCTAATTACGCATTGAATTATACAAACTGGCGCAGCCCATGAGATCGATGTGTTTACTTCCGGTTTCGGAGCCGGTGTGTTTTGGCAGATATAGGGACACTAGAAATGTTATTTATAATCTAAAATCAGTCGGAAACTTGATCAATTTAAACATGTCTTTCACTTTGGCCGATATTATCAATTGTCAATTTAATTGAAACGAAAGCTAGATGGAACTTCGATCGCTAACTTCGCGAACAAGAACACAATTTTCCCCCACAAAATCACCTACCTGACTTGTCATTCCTCTGCTATATATACTTGTAAAGTAACTTGCCTCTCTTGTATGTTGTTTACTTGTTTATTCTTGCTGCCGCACGTCAATTACGCATTGGATTATATACTTGTTCAAGTTGTTGACAAGTCTTATTTCCAAATGGCGCTACCCAAGCTGTATTTCACTCTCCACGCAGAAATACGATACCTACTTCCGGTTTCGCACCGATTGTCTTTTGGCGGATATGGGCACTAGAAACTTGATGGCCGAATTTTGGTGAAATGTGTCCTTGGATGAATCGGGGATGGGCGAAATTCCCCAGTAATTAATTTGCAAATGAATTATAGTGGCCAAGATTCCTAGGGCGGTCAAGATTTCCGAGAATTTACGGTAGGGATTATTTTGAGTCAAAAACCTGTAAGGGTAGGGTGACAGGAAATAGGATTTTTTTTGTTCAAAAATGTGTGTATATGATGTTGATTAGGAGTTGGAAGGGCAAAAATATGGATAGGGTAGGGATTTTTTTGAGTAAAAACCTGTTAGGGTAGGGTTACAGGAAACAAAGAAGTCTTTTTAGGCCTAACCAATAACATTGTCCTGAATAACTTACCTCCTTCAAATATCTTCCCAACTTTACTCTACTGTCTGCCTGCAAGATATCATCAAAATTGTCAGGCTGCTTTTGGCAACTGCCAGCATAAATGTGCACTCAGGTAATTCAGCGGGAAAGTTGGATAAACATCAGCTTGCCCCTCCAGCATGTAAACTAGGTTGCCCTGCCAATCTGAGAACATATTAGGGCTGTCATCACTAACGAATTTTTAGCGATTCGATAATCGAAAAGATTTTTACCGATACAGCACTTCGATTCGATTCGCTATCGATTCACACTCACGCTTGGTTTTCGGCTAATATATACGCAATTAGCCCACCACGCATTATATTTTTATTTCCCCGCAATACCCGCCCTAAACAATAACTAAAAGATACCTACAATTTGCGATAACAAAGATCGAGCGATGGAAAGCAAGATCGATTGATCGGAGCTCGGCCCAAAGCGAGCCGAGCAATCGAGTTTGCGATTAATCGACCCACCACTAGTGTTCGGTATAATAAAACAAATATGAAATTTCTGTGGGGTTGCCAACATGATAGTCTACCCCTCGTGAGCATTCTCAACCTCGGGCTACGCCCTCGGGTGACAATGCTCACTCGATTAGACAATCATGTTAGCAACCCCACAGAGATGTCATATTTGTATATTGTCTGATAGATCTATAGCAAATCCCGACAGATTCCGTTGGCATATCCACATCTCAGGTACTGTGGATCCAACATCATGACTCAAGCAGAGCACGACATAACCCATTGTCTGATAGAACAATAGCAAATCCCTACAGATCTGAATTTGCCTTTTGAATGCCTATGGAGAATAAAAATCCTGTTGCACATGTGAGCAATTTGAAATTTTAAAAACCCCATTGTCTTATAGATCTATAGCAAATCCCAACAGATTCCATTGACATTTCCACATCACAGATACTGTGGGCTCAACATCATGACTCAAGCAGAGTGCGACATAACCGATTGTCTGATAGAACTATAGCAAATCCTAACTGGCTCCATCTATGGAGTCTGTTATAGACATCTTTGCGTAACAGATTATGTATTTTTGTACGCTCATATAGTTTTGAGATTTGATTTTGTGAATTTGCCTTTTGAATGCCTATGGAGAATAAAAATCCTGTTGCAATTTGAAATTTAAAAAAGCAACATTGTCTTATAGGTCTTTAGTAAATCCCTACAGATTCCATTGACATTTCCACATCACAGATACTGTGGGCTCAACATCATGACTCAAGCAGAGTGCGACATAACCGATTGTCTGATAGAACTATAGCAAATCCTAACTGGCTCCATCTATGGAGTCTGTTATAGACATCTTTGCGTAACAGATTATGTATTTTTGTACGCTCATATAGTTTTGAGATTTGATTTTGTGAATTTGCCTTTTGAATGCCTATGGAGAATAAAAATCCTGTTGCAATTTGAAATTTAAAAAAGCAACATTGTCTTATAGGTCTTTAGTAAATCCCTACAGATTCCACAGACATCTTCACATCACAGACAGGATCCAACATCATGGCCCAGCAGGTTTTGACATAACAAACTATCTGATAGAACTACTTTATTGCAAGTCATCTAAAATTATCATATCTCACGTGAGGATACTCTAATTCTATTGGATGAGAGCCATGTGTCAAAAATGCTGGCTACCTGTGTCTCTGTAGGTTCCTTGACAGCAGTCACCATTCGACGTAATGACATCCGTTGTCAAGAAATCGGTGAATTGTAAACCTACCGTTTCATGATTCCCTCTATTGTTGAGGACGTCGTGCTTTCAAGATCCCCATGCATGGCGAAAGTATGTCAAGGCCTGAGCAGAATGCCGCCGTCAACAATGATATTGTCTTATTGTTGAGAACAACGATAAAGAAAATAACATTGACCCTTCGTCGTAGTCTTTATGAGTGCTTAATTAGCAGCAATGTCAGCACCCCAAGCAGCAGGCCGCTTTAAGGAAGTGGAGGAGGAGGATATCACAAGACTGCGTGGTATGACTTTGTTCGGTATAATAAAACAAATGCAACATCTCTGTGGGGTTGCCAGCATGATTGTATCCCCCGAGGGAGCTTTGTCAACCTCGGGCTTTGCCCTCGGGTGACAAAACTCCCTCGGGGGATACAATCTAGCTAGCAACCCCACAGAGATGTTGAATTTGTTTAATGTATCTGACAATCGACAGTATTCTGGGGATATGAGGCAAAAGGTTGAGAATGAAATAGATGTAGCTTCCATTCTAACTCTTTAAAATATGACAGATTATCACTAGTTATTTCATCAAAAAATGTATCTGACAATCGACAGTATTCTGGGGGTAGGAAGCCAAAGGTTGAGAAAGAGATAGATGTAGCTTCCATTCTAACTCTCTAAAATATGACAGATTACCACTAGTTACTTTATCTAAAATTGTATCTGACACTCGGCAGTATTCTGGGGATATGAAGCCATTCTTACTCTCTAAAATATGACAGATTACCACTACTTCTTTTCTGACTGGTCACACAAGCCCCGTTTCAGCGTCTAGCAGCAGTGTTGAATGTCAAAGCCCATCATGTGTATGACAGGCCAGAAGTCTCGACAGAAGCGTGAGGCAGCACTCAGCATACCACTAAAAGCCTCCTAAATCCTCCATCCTGCAGACAATATCCTTTAACCCATCTATGTAATGTATACAGCACACAAAAACAGCCTGACGTTTTTGCAGATGAACTCTATGAAAATAGAATATTTTGAAAAATTTCTCAAGGAGAAATGTTCATCAACACACAACTAACAACTCCCCTTCAAATATTTTGCAAAGTCATGGCTCATTACAAGGGCATCTTCAAAAGTGTATTTAAAGCAGACGTCAATTTCAAGATGGAGGTTCAGGTAATGGAATGGGTTAAGAGCAGTAAAGATCAATGAGGCTGATGTTCGCCCCTTATTGATGGTGTCATGAGGTGTTTATAATGTACATTTCGTGGTGCGGGGGGAAGGAAGTAGGTGTTCGGGGCACGATTATGAACAAACTACTGACGGCAGGCTCCAGCCATGCGAGAAGCTCATACCAAAACTGCAAGGTTAGATGGGAATAACAAACAACAAGATAAGATAGTAATTTAACCCATTAATGCTCACAGCGGCCAAAAGCATCCTGACAAATTTGATAAAATCTTCGCGGCAAAAGCATATTTAGGAAAATATTCGAAGGAAAAATATTTTTCAGAACAATACCAACAACTCTCCTTCAAATATTTTGTAAAATCATTCTTAACTCAAAAGTTATTGTCAAAAGTGTCAGAGATCAAGACGACAATTGCTAGTGGAACTCTTTAAAGTGTTAATGGGTTAACCCTTCAGTGTGCCAAAACTTCATCCTGTAGGAATGTGCTATAGTTCTATCAGACAGTCAGGCTTAAGTCACACTCTGTTAGAGTCATGATGTTTCTATACATACCACCTTTAAACGGCTTTTGGAGTCTATGCAATTGGACTCCCTAGAAAAAAAACTTAATTTCAAGCCCTGAGAAATGACAAAATTCCTATTGTCATTATAAATATTCCATTTTTTAAATCAGGAGGGTGCTGTAATTTGGGGCGGAAAAACCTGTGTATTCAAATACAAAATACAGATCTTTTCACAAATACAGGTGAACTTGGATATGACGGACTCAATGGGACCAGGATAATTGGTCCGTCATATGCAAAATCCGTCATATACATATGACGAATACATGATATGCATCGGACTGGGACCAAGCATATCGTCCGTCATATGCAAAAATCCGTCGTACAGTGGTCCGTCATATCCAAGTTCACCTGTATCAAAAAGTTAGATAGTGTATTCATGAATCCAAACCTTTTCTGATAAATTACAAGAAATGGGCAGAAAGTAGTTTCTATTAAAAGAAAATATGTTAGTGATAGACCATCTATGATTAAGGTGACACAAGAATATTCTATACACAAAAAGGTTAGACAATCTAAGTGTTTATAATGAAAGTTCTCACTAGAAAACATTACACATTATAAATGTCTTTGATCCAGAGTAACAACAAATCAAGCTGATGAGCTCGAGAGATGTCCCATCAAAACGTCACAGATTTCAAGCCAATTAAGTGCACTAATTAGTAGGTGTTTATGATGAATACTGGAGTTAACCAACCTTTTGTCATGTAATGTCAGATAAAAATGCCATATATCATGATATGATAAACTGTATCTATCAACAGATATGTCAAAGTGTCAATCTTAATCATTCGTTGGATGTGAGTTTTGAAAGCTTAAATAATTGCTTCATGTTTTTTTCTTCTTTGCATGTGTTTTTTTAACATCAGATGGATAGTACCTGCATTGACGGTAGAGATGTCTGTGTCAAAAAGAATATTTTGATTCAATTTACTGATAATTCATTTTTGAATTACAATCATTTTGATATGATGCATTAATAGATCCATAAAAACTCTGTCTATGCTATGACAGAAAATCAAAAAGCATAAATCAAGGTTTTTTATCATATCACCCTGCCTCACTATTTTCTTCCAATTGCAATTCAACAAGAAAATTATGGCATGATGTTATAGAGAATGCATTTAAACAACAGATTTCCAGAAAGATCCAGTGCTTGATTGCTGCTGTGTAGGTAAGTATTCATTTCTATTTTTTTCAATATTTCGCTGCATTAATACATTCCATGTGAAAGCTTGCAGTATCTTTTGAGAGAGTAATTTATACATCGATATGGTGCATATCAATGACACCACTAAATAACAGTTTTATGAGCTAGGCTTAAAAGATATTTGTTTCAGGTTCCAGTTGAAAAGTTAGGTTGGTAGCCTAGGTTAGAATGCATCTTTTTCATTCATACCATCTTTTTAAAACAATATAGCAGATCATGTTACTAAGGCCATACTTCATTACTACTAAACAAAAGCTCATACAAGGTTGTTAACAGGTTAACAGCTGCATAGCAAAACACAGCACCTCAGAGTACTACTACATTTATAAAGCAACCGTACCATCTAGTTAGAGAAGGTACATTAGAATATGACAGTTCACTGGCAATCTTTCCGAGATACGCTCTACCACATTTATTTCTTCTGAAATGTCTAAGGAGGCTACAGAATGGCCAAAAACAGCGTCTCAAAGTGCTCCAAGCTTACAAAGCAACTATGCCATCAAGTTTGATAACTTCCGTTACAATACAACTTTGTTTACAGGCTTAACCATATAGATACACTTTATAGACATTGATGAATGCAGATATCTTAACCCTTTCAATGCTTAGGCTACTTACGCCCAAAGCACAAGGATGCAAAGATTTTTGAAAAACACTGAAACCCTGTCATGTTGGTATTCTTTGGAAAGCTCTCGCTGAGTACTTTCAGGTGAGTACCCATGTGCAAAGGTTTCAATCATTTTTCAGGGTTTTTTGTATTGGCCAAATTAGCCACCAGCAGTATAAGGGTTAAGTATACTTCCTAAAAACAAAGAAAATGTGAATTAGGTTTTCTACAGTATTGATGTACACACAACTATATACATTTAGTCCCTAACAGGCCTGTTAATGCCCTGAACCATTTCAACATGCTATATAGCATATAGTTTCTGCAGCCGTAGCACTACTTCCAGCTTGAGTGAATTAAACACACTACGCTTATGATAGGTGCCAGAATATCAGCAGGGTGTACTGAAGCAATTGAAGAAAGACTATCATAAACATAGATAGTGATAGGAATCGGCTCAGATTTTCATGATTGATCATCAGTTGGGTACAACCCGAATGATGATCGATCATAATCGGTTGCACACGCTTTCATCCCAGCAGCACTTATTAGCTATTTCCGCCGCTAAATAAGTAATATTTCTGACATTTTCTGGTAGTTTTTGGCAAAACATTTGTTCAGGAAGACGTGTCCAAACACAACCTTTTTGCTATTTATTTCAATCATAATAATGCCAAATTCTGGGATCGATTAATCTAAATCGAAACCCTTTCGATCCGATGATCAATTATAATCGATCATCGGATTATCACTACCCATAGACCTCACTACCATGGATGTGAAATAAGGAGAGGTGAATGGACACTACACATACAGAAGAACACATTGACCTGGTATCAGAGACATATATGGAAAGACAGATTGACTCTGGTAGCCATCATTCCTTCAGAATGGGTAACAAAATGCTAGTTTTTTCAGATTAAATATACTGATGTTAAGTCACACCCTCCAATCAGGCAGTTAGAATGCAGGCGGCGGGAGACTATGGCTCTAGGGCTCCGCTTTTTCTCTATTTAAGTGAATTGTGGATGCAAATTGGGGGCCTGAAATGGTGCGAGAGTTGAATCAAACACCGATCCATCACTTGCAGACATCTCTAACGCAAGACTTATGTCTTTTCTCTGAGGCGTCCTCAGGCCTCTCATAGACATGGTATCCTCCTCAGGACATCATAGGGAGAACCATTGCATAAAACCACAGCCTTAATTTCCTCCTGATTACTACCCCATGCTAGGCGGCCTACCTACTGCTGTTAGCAATCTTATTAGCCCCCTACCAACCCTGCCTAAAAGGTTTCTGCTTCATAGTAAACTCATTTACATCTGCAGTGCAACGGATTGACACCTTTAAGATTTTTAGGGTACGATACAATATCAAAATATCCTTAAAGATACAATATCTTAACATAATTCATAGCATTAATATTGCTACATACATATGATATTTTTTTTAAACAAACAAAGCCTTTCTATCTATATGGAACAAAAATTTGAAAAACATTTCTGTCAATCAAGATTTTCTAAGATTTAAATTTGACACTTGCATTTGAATCTATGTTAGAATTTAAATACTTATTCCTTAAAAGTACCTGATTAACTCAAAAAAATATTTCAAGGAGATATTTGTCACTTTTCTTTAAACAATCCTGTGTCAATATTTTTCTAGATATATGCTATCAAAACAGAATATTTCCAAAGTTGTCACATTACCATATTGCTCTGAGTATGAATGGTTAACCCTTTTAATGCTGAGGCTACTTAAGTCCAAAGCACAAGGCAGCAAAGATTTTTGAAAACCATTTAAACCATGTCATATTGGTATTCATTGGATAGCTCTCACTGATTACTCTCAGATGAGTACCCATGAGCCAGGGTTTCAATAATTTTTAAGGTTTTTGCATCATTATGTATTGGCCAAATAAGCCACCACCAGCATAAGGGTATAATAGGATAATTTATCCATGTATCAATGGATGCCATTTATGATTATCCAGTGAAAACGTTCCCTTCCTACCCCATGATATATATACTGCCATAATGATAACCATCCAGAAACACATTGTCTTTGTAGTGGTATAAAACGTTCCCTTCCTACCCCATGATATATATACTGCCATAATGATAACCATCCAGAAACACATTGTCTTTGTAGTGGAATAAAACGTTCCCCTCCTACCCCATGATATATATACTGCCATAATGATAACCATCCAGAAACACATTGTCTTTGTAGTGGAATAAAACGTTCCCTTCCTACCCCATGATATATATACTGCCATAATGATAACCATCCAGAAACACATTGTCTTTGTAGTGGTATAAAACGTTCCCCTCCTACCCCATGATATATATATACTGCCATAATGATAACCATCCAGAAACACATTGTCTTTGTAGTGGTATAAAACGTTCCCGTCCTACCCCATGATATATATACTGCCATAATGATAACCATCCAGAAACACATTGTCTTTGTAGTGGTATAAAACGTTCCCCTCCTACCCCATGATATATATACTGCCATAATGATAACCATCCAGAAACACATTGTCTTTGCAGTGGTATAAAACGTTCCCTTCCTACCCCATGATATATATACTGCCATAATGATAACCATCCAGAAACACATTGTCTTTGTAGTGGTATAAAACGTTCCCTAGCTCCTACCCCATGATATATATACTGCCATAATGATAACCATCCAGAAACACATTGTCTTTGTAGTGGTATAAAACGTTCCCCTCCTACCCCATGATATATATACTGCCATAATGATAACCATCCAGAAACACATTGTCTTTGTAGTGGTATAAAACGTTCCCCTCCTACCCCATGATATATATACTGCCATAATGATAACCATCCAGAAACACATTGTCTTTGTAGTGGTATAAAACGTTCCCCTCCTACCCCATGATATATATATACTGCCATAATGATAACAATCCAGAAACACATTGTCTTTGTAGTGGTATAAAACGTTCCCTAGCTCCTACCCCATGATATATATACTGCCATAATGATAACAATCCAGAAACACATTGTCTTTGTAGTGGTATAAAACGTTCCCTTCCTACCCCATGATATATATATACTGCCATAATGATAACCATCCAGAAACACATTGTCTTTGTAGTGGTATAAAACGTTCCCTTCCTACCCCATGATATATATACTGCCATAATGATAACAATCCAGAAACACATTGTCTTTGTAGTGGTATAAAACGTTCCCTAGCTCCTACCCCATGATATATATATACTGCCATAATGATAACCATCCAGAAACACATTGTCTTTGTAGTGGTATAAAACGTTCCCTAGCTCCTACCCCATGATATATATACTGCCATAATGATAACCATCCAGAAACACATTGTCTTTGTAGTGGTATAAAACGTTCCCTAGCTCCTACCCCATGATATATATACTGCCATAATGATAACCATCCAGAAACACATTGTCTTTGTAGTGGTATAAAACGTTCCCTAGCTCCTACCCCATGATATATATACTGCCATAATGATAACCATCAAGAAACACATTGTCTTTGTAGTGGTATAAAACGTTCCCTTCCTACCCCATGATATATATACTGCCATAATGATAACCATCCAGAAACACATTGTCTTTGTAGTGGTATAAAACGTTCCCTAGCTCCTACCCCATGATATATATACTGCCATAATGATAACCATCCAGAAACACATTGTCTTTGTAGTGGTATAAAACGTTCCCTAGCTCCTACCCCATGATATATATACTGCCATAATGATAACCATCCAGAAACACATTGTCTTTGTAGTGGTATAAAACGTTCCCTAGCTCCTACCCCATGATATATATACTGCCATAATGATAACCATCCAGAAACACATTGTCTTTGTAGTGGTATAAAACGTTCCCTTCCTACCCCATGATATATATACTGCCATAATGATAACCATCCAGAAACACATTGTCTTTGTAGTGGTATAAAACGTTCCCTAGCTCCTACCCCATGATATATATACTGCCATAATGATAACCATCCAGAAACACATTGTCTTTGTAGTGGTATAAAACGTTCCCTTCCTACCCCATGATATATATACTGCCATAATGATAACCATCCAGAAACACATTGTCTTTGTAGTGGTATAAAACGTTCCCTTCCTACCCCATGATATATATACTGCCATACTGATAACCATCCAGAAACACATTGTCTTTGTATTAAGTGGTATAAATCATATTTACTGCACACTGGGCTGGCTGTTGCCACAGCTGGATACAGCACAGCTTTGTAATATTCCCATAGTCTACTCCCCGCACTAGTGTTGGGACTCGATAGATTTTGAACTCCAGCGTGTATGTTCATTTACCACCAAATGCTTGAGCCAATGATACTTACTGCTTCTCTTTGTATGTAGGAACTATTTAGTTAACGCTTTCCTTCTTGAAGTCCTTAAAATGCTATGACTATCTTTCTAATAAAGGACATCTAAATCATTTTTGATATCCAATTTTGATGGTCAGATTCAAAATCCAAGTTAACCCTTCCAATGCTGAGGCTACTTTCGTCCAAAAGCGCAAGGATGTCCTATTGGTATTCATTGTATAGCTCTCGCTGAGTACTCTCAGATGAGTACTCATTTACCAGGGTTTTAGTCATTTATCAGGATTTTTTGCATCATTTTTATTGGCCAAATCAGCCACCAGCAGCATAAGGGTTAAAGCCCTGATCATATAAATTTTGAGAGAATGAACCAGCAATCAAAGGCCAAAGACTTGTATTTAATTTTTTATAAATTCTGAAAGTATGAACTGAAAGGAGAAACCAAGTATGACATAGTATAGACATATGGCATAGGATAGATATATGACATAGGGGAGAGCAATACAAGGATAGATCTAAAATTGTATCTGACACTTGACAGTAGTCTAGGGTATGAAGCCAAAGGTAGCGAAAGAGATAGATGTAGCTTCCATTCTAACTCTCTGAAATATGACAGATTATCACTAACTACTTTCTGCCCATTTCTTGTAATTTATCAGAAAATGTTTGGATTCATGAATACACTATCCAACTTTTTGATATTTGTGAAAAGATCTGTATTTTGTATTTGAATACACAAGTTTTTCCGCCCCAAATTATAGCACCCTCATGATTTAAAAAATGGAATATTTATAATGACAATAGGAGTATTGTCATTTTTCAGGGCTTGAAATTAAGTTTTTTTTCTAGGGAGTCCAATTGCATAGACTCCAAAAGCCGTTTAAAGGTGGTGTGTATGGAAACCAGTACATCTTTGGGCTCCTTGCAGAAATTTGAGTGAGCCGCAGGAGAATTCAAGGGAGCCCTCGGGCTGCTGGCACCCCCTGTTTTTTTAATGCAATGTTGTCAAATGGTTAAATGGTTTTTGATTGGCTATAAATTTAATCTCTTTAGGTCATGATGCAGGTATGAATTGGCTGATAATAACCTTTTACCCAATTTTACAGTTTAACCAGAAATATGAATTTGGTGCGGATATTTATGGACACTTGTGGTGCTTGTTTGAGTCCTCTAATATATTGGTTACTATGAATATTGGAGGAGAGAATACATTAACCCTTCTGTTGCTGAGATTACTTTCATCCAATGCACAAAAAAGCAAATAATTATGAAAATCATCTAAACCCTGTCATGTTGGTATTCATTTGAAAGCTCTTGCTGAGTTCTATCAGATGAGTACCCATTTGCCATGGTTTCAGTCATTTCTCAGCTTTTTGGCATCATTTCATGTTGACCAAATTAGCAACCAGCAGTGAAAGGGTTAAAGCTGAGAACCACTTGTGCATTAGGGCAGATAGTTAGATTACACACCTGTGAGAAGGAGTCCACTGAACTACTGATGATTTACTGGATCAGCTCCAGGTGATAGACTATGAGGTTGACTGTTTGATAATAATAATAGTCACATCTACCCACACAAGTGACGAACGCCATACCCACACACACACAGATACAAACACACAGGTTGTGAAGTACCATACACACACACACACACACACACACACACACACACACACACAGACACACACACACACACACACACACACATACACACACACAGACACACACCATACACACACACAAGCACAAGCACACACAGGCACTAGTGATGAAAGGATCATCACAATCTAGGGATGATTAGCAAGCAATCCAAACCGATTATCTTTCGTTTGCGAAAAACAATCATCTTTCTAGACGTATTGTTTTAAAACTGCTTGTTTGGATTATAATAGGCAGCACTGGCACCACCATTCTTGTGCTGTACATACCAATCTTAGGCTGTGCCTAGGGCAGTCTGCTTACAAAGATAATCAAGCTATACTTCAAATTCTTTCTTTACAGGTTTTACATGTCACTAGCTTGGTGTTGCCTTAGTGAAGAGTAGTCTAAATTATTGGTACCCACCTTATTGTTATGTATTAGGCCACTCCAATTTATTTACTTGTCTTACGAGCTCAGGAGGTAGGAAATGAGCCATTTTGGAATTTAAAAAAAGTTGAAAAATGTGACTTTTTTATTTATTTTATTATTTTTAGAGTCTGCCGACTAGGACTGGTATCGATATGTTTCTACCAGCCTATTCTCAACTAAATAAAATCAATCAATCTATTAATCCCTGTAACCTGAAGGGTGGGAGGTATACCTCCTCAAGTCTGAGGCTCTACTACAGCAATGATAGCTTCCTGTAGTTGATTGAATCACCCTTACAAAGAATATTCTTAAAACTTGCACTTTTTTTTTTTTTTTTTTTGGAGTCTGACAGAAAATTTCAAAACCACTTTCGTCCGTAAGACTCTAAAGGTGACTTTTTGTTTGGAGTCTGACAGGATTTTTTTTCCAAAAAAAGCTCGTAAGACAAGTAATTAAATTGGAGTGGCCTTACCTGCACAAGGTGTGGGGTTTGAACCCATATCAGTGCATGGGATAATGTTGCAAGTGGGCTAAGGCCTAAAAAAAAAGTTGTTTGTTTCCTGTAACCTTACCTTAACAAGTTTGTATTCAGAAAAAATCCATACCCCTAAGTGTTTTCTGCCCTCCCAACTCCCAATCAACGTAAAACATGCATAAAACACACATTTTTGACAAAAAAAATAATGCAAATTTTTTGATAAATCTTGGAGTATAAACAAACACCCCTGGAGCACAGCATATTTTGTGACTGACATGCGTCGATTGGTTCCAAAAATTGTCACCAGGTGGTACTATCATCTTAACCCATCCATTGCTGAGGCTACGTTTGTCCAAAGCACAAAGACGCAAAGATTTTTGAGAACCATCTAAACCCTAAACCCTGTCGTATAGGTATTCATCGGATTGCTGTCACAGTTCACTCAGATGAGTACCCATGTACTTCATTTTTTATGTTTTTTGCATCTTTTTGTATTGGTCAAATTAGCAATCAGCAGCATAATATTAAAGGGTTGAGCCTTCATATCAATAATAGAGGCCTGGATCAATGAAGAGACAATGCAGTTAAATGGAGTTGAAATGCTTAACACAGTCTATATCGAACATATCTAAACATAGCTGATACTGGCCAAGCATCTTGAGTTCAACAATGCAATTTCAATTTGGCCTGTTGTACGTTTCATGGCTCTTGCTGCCTACTGGAGCCACAATTATGACTACCTTGTTGGAAATCTTTATTTGGCAAAAACATGACATATGAACAAAATCCCAATCTCAATTTCAATCCCATATGATACTATCCACCTGATAAGATATCTGATAGTATCTCTCCCCATTATACTCATATCAGTCCTGGATGTTGCGATACGATATCTAGTGTAACGTGATGATTTCACAGAAATGACTAGGTATGAACAGTAGTGTGTGTGTATTTAACACATTCATGCCCAGAGTTCACCTTACCTAGTGTCATCTAAATGCTCTGATATTTTGAAAAGTAATTTATGATGAAGCTTCAATTTGCAAAATATTTGAAGAAGTTTTAGGTTGAGTTCTGATTAACATTTCTCCTTGGGAATATTTTCTGAAATATGATTTTGGAAAGATATCCCCAAATTGGTCAGGCCTTGTTGGTTGTTTCAGGCGTGAAAAGGTTAACCCTTCTGCTGCTGAGATTACTTTCATCCAATGCACAAAAAAGCAAAAAATTATGAAAATCATCTAAACCCTGTCATGTTGGTATTCATTTGAAAGCTCTTGCTGAGTTCTATCAGATGAGTACCCATTTGCCATGGTTTCAGTCATTTCTCAGCTTTTTTGCATCATTTCATGTTGACCAAATTAGCAACCAGCAGTGAAAGGGTTAACATTGTACATTACATAAACAGATGCTGGCGTTCAGATGGTGCAAGAGTTATATTGTTGAGTGTCGCCAGATGAGTAGTTTAACCATTTCTTTTCTCGAACGGACATGGTTCCAATTATGTCCAGAAATAAATTTGAAGTATATGTTAAGATATTGATTGTATAAAAAATATCAAAACTAGAGGTTTCCTGAAAGGATTTTCTAACTTTTCTGACAATAATAGAGTGACCAAAAATGACATATCATTAGATTAATAAATTAAGCATGAATTCACAAAATATTTTAAAGGGAGATGTTGGTTTTAGTCTGATTGACATTTCTTTATTGATTGTTTCCTATAACATACTTTTATCAAAAAGATATTGACAAAATAGACAGACTTTCTTGGCAGCTATGGGTTAAAACCAAGGTTGTTTATTGCAGCCTGGTTGCATTTAACCCTTCCAATAAGAAGGCTACTTTTACCCAAAGCACAAGGATGCAAAGATTTTTGAAAATAATGTCATGTTTGTATTCATTAGATAACCCTCACTGAGTACTGTCAGATGAGTACCCATGTGCCAGGGTTTCAGTCATTTTTTCTGCTTTTTTGCATAATTTTGTATTTGCAAAATTAGCCACCAGCAGCATATTAGGGTTAAGCAGGCCATGGGTTTTGGTTTGATAGATATGCAGACAAGGAAAGACAATGGTTGTGTTTTGCCAATGTTCCATGTATTTTGCCTCTGTTAGCATTCATCTGGTAGTGTATGGTCATATTACCATTTTGTTTGCATGTATTGGCCTAGTATAGCTGTTTAGGGGTTAATTGTGTTTATGGATTCTTGTTTAGTTGTCTAATAAGGCCTAAACAAAAAATATGTTCCTTTCCTATTACATGCTCAAAAAAAATAGGGTAGGTAGGTAGGGAATTTATTTTATTTTATCATATTTTTTTTCTCCTCCATGCTGCATTAGATGTAAATGTAAAGCAAAATAGCAGCATCTAAAATAGTGGGGTATCTAGATCTATTTAAATCCACTGAACTAGTATTATATGCTGATATTTGATGTTTTCTTCTTTCTTTCCTCAATTTCTTTTGTATGCCATGCATGGAATATGAAGCAGTTACAAATTTCTACCTTGCTTTTTAAAGGTAATAGGAAAAGAACATCTTTTTTAGGCCTAATGGCCTCTGCCTATATGGGAGGTGTTTATGGCAAAGTTATGACGTTGATCGCCATTATTTTCCTACCTTGATGAAGGTAGCTAACAGCCAATTCATTCTCATGTTCTTAGCAAATATTGGCCAATCTGTTTAGGGGTTGTATATTGCCAAATTAATACAAGTCGCAGTGGCATATATTAGCCTCTCTTTTGGTGGATCATTTTACAGCCAAGTTCCTATGTTGCTGGCAGATATAGGCTTATTTTAAGGGGTTATACACGGTCAAATTCTCATATTGCTTGGTCAGGCGTCGGACTTGGCAATGCAGCAAAGCATTGTAATGAATGATTTATTGAGGACTAGCCTACGGTCACTTTCAGACAGAGTGCAGCACTCAGACCAGTATGAGGCATGTGGCGGTCATGTGATACAGGGAACCCTCCATGTGGCCTGAACCCAGACACCTCAGGCACCCCTTGCACCCTGACCTAGGTACATGCCACCTTCTAAAACCCATACCTGCAGGTATTTAGCCTATTCATGCCTGAACATAGTCTTGTTGTTTGTCTGCTGGATTGTACTCGACTCTTAAAAATAACTTCAAAATGATTCACAAAAATCTTTCTAGGAGATTTCTTCTTTTGGGAATGCATGCTTTAGCAACATTTCCTTTTGTAATATTGACAAAGAATTTTTGGGTAAAAAGGTTAAAAAATAGGACATTTAGGGGATTGAAAGTAATATATTTAACCTTTTCATGCTCAGTGATCAGTTAATTTGACAAGGATGGGGTGAATAGAGTCAATTGTGTTTCACCTAAGCATATATTTTTATAAATTAGATTTCATATGCTGCACAGTTTGAAGTCAAATTTTCCAAACTTAGGGTTATTTGAGATATACATGTCCATATCAGGCTGGTTTGATTAAAAATGACTGTCTCCAAAGTGCAGTTAACTTGCCTGTAAATATGCAGTGAGTTTTCGGGTGATTGACCTGCATATGGGAACACACCCTACCCTATAGTAGCCCTATAGAGGGCAGGGACAATGCCTGTTGTTAGGGGTCTGATGGTCCAGAGGCCCAGCCTGTTGCTGAAGGGCCAGCAATGTCTGCTCAAGTGAAGCAAGCATGAGCTGTCAAGGGCCCCATTGACTAACACCATTAACAACACATCAAACCCCTCACAACTCTCCCACTCCCATTTGTGGGGGGTAGAAAGGGGCATTGCGGCTGAGTGGGCATGCTTTATTCAACCCACTCTTCAAGCACCATGTCACAGAGTCAAGAGGTTTTATTGGCCTCTACATTTGATGGGTATTAATAGTAATGGCAAAGTGTTTGACCTCTTTGTATCAACACTTCTTCACATGAAAGCTTCAGCATTGCGGGAAGTATTTTCAGCTAATCGTTAGATAGAAATCAATCATCGGTATGATTTATCTCCCATGTTCCCAGACTTAATGGGGCAAGTATCACACATTTCAATTAATTAGGATATTCTAATATTCTTGATTGATCAGGTTGCAAGTAAATCCAGGTGTCAGTAGAAAAGGGGTTGTTCAAGGTTTTCTTAACCACCCTTTGTATTAACAATTGAAAACTGTTATTAGAGGACTATGAGTTTTCACCCATTAACTGAACTGCTCATACTGCACTAGGCCTCTGACTTCAGGGTTCGACTTTCCTTTTGGGCCCAGGGTCATATGCCCCTAGATTTTGCTGTGGGTCCCTAGATTTTTCAGACTTAATGGGGCCCAAAATAGCATGTGTATTAACCAGAAATCCTGTTTTTGACCACTATTTTTGTTACCAAGTCTTTTCGGGCCTCTAGCCTAAAATCCAAGTGTTAGACTCTGGACTTTGCGTGATAGTGCTGCCTTCCTGCAAAGATCTGGCCATTTCGCAATATTCAGTCAGCATTTATATATATATATATATATATATATATATATATATATATATATATATATATATATATATATATATATATATATATATATATATATATATATATATAGTTATACAGTTGTTTGGTTATCATTGAGCTAGAAGATAGAAATGGTAGATATATCCAAAACACCTATCTGTCTTCAGTTGAACATTCTGCTTCTAACGGTAGTTGTGCAAGAAAATAGCGAATTTGCATTCCATGGCAGAAACGTGATAAATGTTTGATGGCTACAAGCATCCCTTAAGGTGTATGATGTCATAATGCTGATCCTATGGTGCTAAGCAGTCATTCTAATGAGTCTCGTGGCATCAATATTGGCACAGTTTGTCACATCCCAAACGGAACAAAAAACACAAGAACCATTTGATGACCAAAACACATTTAGTAACGTATGGTTGTAAAGATTGCATGACCTATTTATTTAGTTTGAAACGTTGATATCAAAATCACAAAAGCACATAAGATTTGGATCTTATTTTCACTACTGGTATAACCCTCACTCCACAAGAATAATTTTACCACCATGAATGCAATTTGAGATGTTCGGATTTTAACATATATTTTTTTTTATTGATTTTGAACATCTAACATCAAGACCCACATATCATGAATCATTTTTTACTTGGACTTTGATATGTTTGCAGAAGACCACATCTGTCACATCTGAAAACCATAACACGTTTATGACTACTACGAGAGAGTAGAGAGCATGTTGCAACTGTCAATTTTGCAAAATTTGTAAAAGGGTGCTAAATTGACATAAGTAGATAGTGAAAATGAGCTCTTAACCCATTAAAGCTTTTAAAGAGTTCCTCTAGAGATGTTATTCTCCATCTTTAATACTTAGGACATTAAATTTTGAATTGAAATTGATTTCACAAAATATTTGAAGGAGACTTGTAGGTTATATTCTAATTAACATTTCTCCTCCAAATATTTCCTCAAATATGCTCTCGCTTGAGAGAATTCATCAACATTGTCAGGCTGCTTTTGGCTGCTGTGAGCATTGATGGGTTAAGTACCTGGAGTGTATGTTTCCTATTTTAAGTAATATTTGACAGAAAGTTGTTCTTGTTGGATTTACTAATTTTTCCTCCTATTTTTCAAATGTTACTCTATTGAATGTGCTATATTCCAATGATAATGAAAAACAAACCAACAACCCTTCCTCAAATACTTAGCAAAATAAAGATTTATTCCCATTTTTTCAAAGAAGGATATTGTGTGTATATAATTATTTTTCTGGGGAACTGTTGGCTTGTATGGGTTAACATCTGAGTTGTCTTGGCAGACAGTAATTTGTAAAGTGGTATGGGTTCTATGGACCTGCAGTAATTCTCTAGGCCTAACATGTCTGACATTTACACCATTATCTAAGTAAGTTAGAAGAAAATCATTTGGTGTTAAAGTTCCTCGGCAATATATATATTTGAAAACAACAAGATTAGTTGTGGTGCTTACTGTGGTCTCTCACTGCTTCGTAAGCCCCTGGGTTTGAGTCCCGTATGAGGTGTATAAGAATGTTGCCAGTGACTTGTGGTTATAGCTCATGGTCTTTCCAGGGTCCCTGGTCTCTTCTATGATTTACTACTAGCTGCTTAAATCAGCAGGAAAAGTAACAATAAATAAAATTTCAATTGTTTTCTTTTTCTTTCTTACTTCTGAATGATTAAGGTGTGGGTGACATGACAAATACTATTGAAACATGACTGGATACAAGGTCAAGTTTCTGGCTGCCAGGTTTTACCATTTTGCAGGTAAAAGTTTGTTTAACCCCAATATGCTGCTGTTGGCTAATTTGTCCAATACACAAAAGATGCAAAATAAATGAAAAATGACTGAAACCCTGGCATATGGGTACTCATCTGAGAGTACTCAGTGAGAGCTTTCTAATGAATACCAACTTGACAGGGTTTAGATAGTTTTCAGAAATCTTTGCATCCTTGTCCTTTGGAAGAAATTAGCCTCAGCATTGGAAGGGTTAATTATAATGTCACATCAGTATTGTCTTGTTTTAGAAGACTGAAGATAATAGAGCTTCAAAAAGTATAATTGCAATCAGCTTATAATGATACTATATAGTGGGCAATAAGTAGAATATCTAAGTTATTTTTCCTATTGCTGGCGAGACTTTTAAAGGGGAAATCCACAGATTACTTTAAGACGAACAGACAGGAAATTGGATGTTAGCAATATTTCAGGTTGCATTACAGGGGCTCATATTTTCCTCCTGTGCGCAAGAGACGCGAATATGAGAATCGTAATTTGCTCATATTTCCGATCAGATGACAGCCTGCAGAGCAAGGAAATCTATTGGAGGAGGAGGTTAACGATTCAGGTCAAAGCTAGTGCAAGATGTGCAGTTTATAAACAATAACCAGACTTTCCGTTTGACCGGCTGCGTTTGAAACCTAGCAGAAGCAATGACAGATTTGCACTTTATCTTAATGACCTTAGACAGCCAAGAAGAAAAGAAGCTTTTTATTCATTTGTGTCCAAAATATGTATTCTCTCTCTCCATTATTCTCTCTCTCCCTCAATGACCCTCTCTCCCTTGCTGACTCTGTCCCTTACTATCTCGCTGTCTCTTTCCCTCAATATCTCCCCCTCTCTCTCCCTCTCTCTCTCTCTCTCTCTCTCTCTCTCTCGCTCTCTAGATCTCTCTCTCTCGCTCTCTCTCTCTCTCTCTCTCGCTCTCTAGATCTCTCTCTCTTTCTCTCTCTCTCTTTCTCTCTCTCTCTGTCTCTCTTTCTCTCTCTCTCTCTCTCTCTCTCTCTCTCTCTCTCTCTCTCTCTCTCTCTCTCTCTCTCTCTCTCTCTCTCTCTCTCTCTCTCTCTCTCTCTCTCTCTCTCTCTCTTGCGTGCACACTCTCTCTCTCACTCTATCTCTCTTTCAGTTAGTTGGTAGGGCTCAGGGACCAGTTGATTAGTATATGTGGTCTATTTTGTCCTAGAAAGAATGTCTTTCAATTAAGCAGCAGTTTCTTGCTCAGGTCCCACAAGTAATTTAAAAATCCAATTACCTGGTAATAGTTTCAGTGGGTTGTTTAAGCTTTCAAGGTGAGCCAAATCAATCACAGCCATTAGGAATACTATTAGCATTACCTCAGGTAAGTTAGGTACCCACATGTTAATGCAAAAATATCAGAAAGAAAAAAATCAAGTTGTAATTTTTTTGGTCTGCCTTACAGAGATAACTGTAAAACAGGCTCTGTATATAAAAGGAAGTTGTATATAAAAGGAAGCAAGACAAGGGGTAACTAACACCATAAAGCTGTTATAGTAAGCATTTGAAATGAGATTCGTCTCCGCCGAGATTTCTTACAATATGAATCTGGTAAAAGTGATTTTTCAACATTAAACTGCAACAGCTACTGGTTTTTGTTTTTTAGACAAGGAAACTTGTCTATTGCTTGCCAGAGTTGTGGTGCTTATACTATTAGCCACAGAATATATGCAATCCTCTGTTGACTAATGTACATGCAACCTGTTGCCATATGATGGATGAGCAGCCAAGTGCATAATGGAAATAGGTGAAAAGGATTATTCCCTGAAGTGCCAATTTTAAAAACCGAAAGGTAGAGGTCATATATATATATATATATATATATATATATATATATATATATATATATATATATATATATATATATATATATATATATATATATATATATATATATATATATATATATATATATATATATATATATATATATATAAACACACACATGGCATCTAACAAATGTATTTGTAATATCTTTTCAAATTGTCCTTTACTTCTTAATTGTTTTTGTTTATCTTTACAGTAGCAAAACCAAGACTTTTTGGGTATTGTCAGACCTTGAACCTAAAATGAGTTAAATATTTAAATGGCTATATACTAAATCAATTAACTCTTCTATGAATTGGTCCTGGCCTGTTCTGCATTGGGTAATGACTTTGTGGCATGGAAGCTTTGAGTGCAAACACTTTAAACTATGTGGTATATTTTGACAAAGCACACATTATTTGAGGCCTGTGATTGGTGAAAAGTGGTTAATTGTGGTAGAAGAAACCCCCTAAGCTGACTTGGTGAAGGAGGGTGTTTAAGCCTAAAGGAAATTCTTTCCACTGTGGAGTAGATAATTAGGATGCTTCACAAATAAAGCCAATTTGAGGTGGTAAATGTTGGACCCCAAAGGAAATGGTTCTTACTGAGGTTGTTTATTAGGGCTATATCCGCCAATCCGTCTCAGGAAGCTGTTTTTGATGGTAGGTATAAAAGAGAAGTAATTCGTACTCAGATTGATGATCAGCATTTATATCAGTTAGTCCATTCAAGCAAACTGTTATTGTAGTGGTAGGTATAAGAGACAAGATAGATCTGCCTTAAATGGAAAGTTAGTACTATTTACCAATGCAACAACTCTATATCCAAGGAATAGGTAACTGGCAATTTAGAAAAAACAAGGTGTCTTGAGTCGAATAACATATATGGCTAACAAGAATTCTTAACATTTTACAGTAAAAAACATTTTTGGTGTAATTATCCATATTTTTCTAGTAACAGCATATCACAACCCCCAAAAGATAGATGTATTCCATTCTTTGTCAGTTCTATCTCTCTTTCATTTGAACTACTGCATCCCATTCTCATATCTAAGAATAACTGAAATGCTTATGTGCAATGCAATATTACATTACTTATTGACTAGGCAGTAGGTGAACATATAATAATTCCTTCTTGTTAAACGCAGTATTTTAATACCCAATACCTAGGTATTAAATGTCTATATAGCACTTTTGATGCTGTATGTCTTTTAACATCTAAAGAAGGTCATATAAATATATTGATAAAAGGATTATTAATCACTATACTTTAATGGAAAAACAATTACATCAATCTTATCTTTTGGTTGCATGTCATAGTTGAACACATGAGATTTTTGAGTGATAAATGGGTTGATGATTACGTTATAATGATGGTGTATTTATGGCAATCTAACCTTTCTATGGCATGTTTGTGTTTATACAAAGAAAGTTGATGTAGATTGCATATGTTTTAAATGCCAAAAAGGAAAATAGCTTTTGTTTTAAGCCCATATTGTCATCAAAAGCACTCTATGTATCTTATTGGACAATATTTATTTTACGCTAAATATCTTATTGCCTGATATTTATTGGATGTTCTTATTGGATGTTATTTATTGTACCCTTAGTTTCTTGTTGGATGATATTTATTGAACACTTTGTATCTTATAGGATGATATTTATTGTAAACCTAGTTTTTTTATTGGATAATATTTATTGAACACTTCATGTCTTATTGGATGAATTTTATTGTACATTTTGTTTCTTGATGGGTGATATTTATTGTAATCTTAAGATCTTATTGGATAGATATTTTTTTCAAAAAACAAAACTGCCCCAATTGCTGCGGCCCTGCAATGCAACTAAAGAAAAAGGCAGAATGAGGAACAGACAATATCAACATTTCTCTGAATGAAAACAAGCAACAATGAAATGTCCACATGTTGTGGACAGGGGCTGAACTATTTATCTGGAGATGGTTGTGATATGTGTAATATATCAATAATACACTAGTTTTTGTAGATCTACCACTAAGACTGCTTTACAGGTGAGAGTATTATTACCCTTCAGTATGGTAAAAAACATTATGTTTATCCCTCTGGTTGATATAGTAATGTGGCCAATGATCTTGCTACCAGAATAGGTTCCACCATGTTGGGGATCCCCTCTTTCTTTAGAACTAGCAATAAGAATGCGTTACAGGTGAGAATATACCCCTCAATATGGTAAAGGCTATCATGTTCCCCCTCTGGCAGTTTAGTAATGTGGCCAATGATATTGCCACCGGAATAGGTTCCGGAAAAGGTGTAGCTCTTTCTGTAGACTTAGCAATAAGACTGCTATACTAGTGAGAATAGCCCTCAATATGGTAACGACTGTAGTGTTACCCCTCTAGCTGCTGTAGTAATGTGGCCAATGATCTCGCCACCAGAATAGGTTTCACACTATTGGGGGGCCCCTCTTTCGGTAGAACTAGCAATGAGACTGCTATACAGGTGAGAGTATAGCCCTCAATACAGTAAAGACCACCTGTTTTCCCCCTTGGCTGCTGTATTAATGTGGCCAATGATCTTGCCACCGGAACAGGTTCAACGCTAATGACTGGGCCCCCTCTTTTTGTAGAACTAGCTATACGACTGCTATACAGGTGAGAATATACCTCTCAATATGGTAATGACCACCTGTTTCCCCCTCTTGCCGCAGTAGTAATGTGGCCAATGATCTCGCCACCAGGATAAGCTGTAGTGTTTCAGAGGGAGTGGGTGATATTTTTGTAGCGTAGGCAATTAGTATGGAGATGTTTGTACAGAGGGTGGTGGGCCAGCTGCCTCCTGGAGATAATCAATGACCTTCTTCTGGACTCACTTTAACACTCACCAAAAATATATAGCCAATAGCCAATGTTCTACAGGACAGAGACCGGTGTGAGACCTCTTGAAAGGTGGTATTTTTACAGATGATATCTTACTTAAGACTCGCCAAAAATAGATAGCCAGTGTTCTACAGGACATAGACCTGTGTTCAGCCTCTAGAAAAAGGTGCTATTTTTACAGATGATATCTTACTTAATCCTTCCAATGCTGAGGCTACTTTTGTCCAAAGCACAAGGATGCAAAGATTATTGAAAAACATCTTAACTATGTCATGTTAGTACTCATTAGATAGCTCTCGCTAAGTACTCTCAGATGAGTACCCACAAGCCAGGGTTTCAATCATTTTTCAGCATTTTTGCATCATTTTGTTCCTACAAAATTGGCCACCAGCAGCATAAGGGTTAACACTCACCAAAATATATAGCCAATAGCCAATGTTCTACAGGACAGTGACCTGTGCGAAACCTCTTGAAAGGTGGTATTTTTACAGATGATATCTTACTTAAGACTCACCAAAAATAGATAGCCAGTGTTCTACAGGACATGGACCTGTGTTCGGCCTCTAGAAAAAGGTGCTATTTTTACAGATGATACCTTACTTAACACGCACCAAAAATAAATAGCCAACAGCCAATGTTCTACAGGACATAGACCTGTGTGTGGCTTCTAGAAAGGTAGCTTTTTTTACGGGTGATATCTTACTTAAATGTCAATTAAACACCTGCCTATACAGAACGTCTATGCGATAGGACAATGGTCTGTGTTTGATATCTGGAAAATTTCTAATGTTATGATCTTCAATGAGGTAATTGATGTGTTTTGAGGTGTTTTTTTCAGAATTTATAGTTTTGGCCTCCAATGCAAGTGAAAAGAATGTAAAAGTTTTACTATTATTCAACACAGGGGATGCTATTGATGGCTGAATGGTACTGATTAGTTGCAACAAGCTATGTTTTATCTCTGCAACAGAAAGTGTATGGATCTAATGCTGGATGCAAATATTTTCATTTTCTTAAATAGTTTTATCCCCTTAAAGGTATAACATATCCAAAATTGAAAAGATTCTCTGGACAAAAATAAAACGAGTGCAGGCATCCTTAAGCTGATCCCTGACTCAACAGTCGTAACCTAAAAAATTGTTCTTGCAGAAACATTTAATTATGTTACCTGGTAATTGTTTAACATTGTAGAAAGTTGACCTAATTTGGGAAACAGTGTGATTGAGATGTTCTGAGTTGTTTGTAGTAAGTAAATACCGTAATTTCGCGTGTATAAGACGCACTTTTTTACACTAATTTTTACACTCAAATCGGGGGTGCGTCTTATACACAAAGCTAGAAATCTAGGGTGTTTTCCATCGAGTTACCAGGCCACTCGGAGATCGCCAATTACAATTATAATGCGGCCAAGACAATGCCCATCGAAGTTTGCCTTGTCATTGATGAATTGTTATACGCAAACCACCTTCCGCCAGAATTTACTGATTACAATCCATGTGACATGCCTAGGACAATGGGAAGTGAGTACCGATACAGGGTGATACGCATTGATGTCACGGTGATGTCACATTTTACTCATCTCAATATGCGTTTTACTGCCTTTCTAGCGTTATTCATGAGGAGTTGATTTCCTACAATTATTCTGAAAAGGGGGTGCGCACTATACACAAAGCTAAGGTCTATACATCATTTTAAAGGCCTGGACAAGGGGTGCGTCTTATATACGGGTGCGTCTTATACACGCGAAATTACGGTATGTGTTTACTGTTTGGGGGTATTGTAAGTAAGAACAGGTTTTTCCATTCATGCATATTTTGATAAGTGTTACCTGGATGGTTTGATTTTTTTAGAAAGGCTGGTTTGTTTGTATATCTTTTTTGTCACTTTTTCTGCCGTATTGCAGCTAAGTCGTGACTAACCAGTTGTAAGTGGTGGAGGAAACTAGGGCTGTGCTCATCAGCCATTTTTTAGCGATCCGATTAATTGACTATTTTCTTTCGATGTCAATGTTTTCGATTCAATTATGTCGCGCGCGTTAGTGCTTGGAAAAGTGTGGTGGGGGCCGGACCAGCACCATGAAAAATACATAGCGTGGCCCTCACCACACTTTTCCAAGCGTTACCGCGCGCGATAGTGTCTATCGCAGTGCAGTTTTAATGGCGGCCGCCTTAGCGCCACGTTTTTTTTTTGAGAAATAAAAGCACAAGATAGGCTCTTATGAATTTTTTGAGGGGATTAAACAGTTAGGTAGTGGTTCAAATGAGGTTGGGTTAGAGGGAAGTGTATCGAGTTCGTCGCACGATTTCAGAAGGTGGTGAGTATCGATCATGAGACTTAGGCGAGCGCTCGATGTCTTAGCAATCGAGCCCAGCCCTAGAGGAAACCGGAGAACCCGGTGAAAACCACTGCCTAACCCCAAGTCACTGGCAACTTTCTCACGACTTTCAAGCCAAGACGGCAGTGAGAGACAGTTAGTAGTCAGTGGCAATGCCTCAGACCATATGGCCATCAGGGTAGGCCCTTAAAACCTTTTGGCTGGACTGCAAATTATAAAGGAAACATATGATCAAGCTGAAAAGTTGGTGATAATCTCACCAATGGTTCACATTCGTCCTCCATGTAAAAAGTGTGATGCAAAAATACCTGCAATTTCATCTCATTAATTTAAATATGATGACTTTGGATCTTAAGGCCGTATTAATTAAGCTTAGGCAACTAAGCTGTATTAAAGACTAAATCTTGTCTGTCAGATGTTGTGAAAGCAAACCTAGGGAGTGGTGTATGGGATTTTATTCCATCAACTTATCACTTCATATGAGCCCTCTGGGGAAAATTCATACTTGACAGAAAAAATTAGTCTAGTTTCATATTGTGTCAGTGCATGCTGCTGTTATAGTAGAAACATTGATTGCAATACTTCTACATTGTTGTTGGTCATTGAGAGAGATGGCTCAAGGTCAGGATCAAGGGAGGGATAACATGTGAGATTTGCAGTCTGACATGGCCAAGCTTATGCGCTTTTCACTGCCACAACATCATAATACCCTGACTTAGCTGTGATCGCTAGATGTGCTTGCTGTGACTCTTAACACTACCCCATGCTGGCCCAGGAACCTATTCATAGCAGCTCAGGCTCCTAGAAATATAAAATGTTTCACATCTCCCAATCTTTAATGGAAAACCAGCAGAAATCAAAACATTCTTCCGCAACAGTACTTTTTAATTGCACCTATTTATAGCAGCTGAGGCTCCTAGAAATATAAAATGTTTCACATCTCCCAATCTTTAATGGAAAACCAGCAGAAATCAAAACATTCTTCCGCAAAAGTTTAACATACTTTTTAATTGCACCTATTTATATCAACTCAGGCTCCTAGAAATATAAAATGTTTCCCATCTCCCAATTTATAATGGAAAACCAGCAGATATCAAAACATTCTTCCGCAACAGTTTCACATACTTTTTAATTGCATAATGATTGACAAAGATGAAGGGTAGAATTGTTTTTATCATATATTCTATTAAAGGGAAACATGAAGCTATTAGCAGTACCTTTAAACATTTGTTGTGTAAACCTATTTTTCGTTTTTAGCCTTTAGAAATATATTCAGAAGGATATGAATTCAAATATATGAACCAATTGGAAGCAATATTACAGAAAGATTTAGAAGAAATCCAATAAGTGAAAGAATACCAAAATCAAAGCCAGCCATTATCATATTGGTTTTTGCTTACATTCCCTGTATCCTAGATTTCAGCTTTTCCATTGCATTGTTGCGTGTTCCACATGAGGCAGTGACTATAAGTTAAGTGTTGTTTATTGTCTTTAGTCTGAGAAGTAAGCCCTCTGGGATATTACAATGGCGCATTAATGGGTATTTTTTCAATAGTAACAAAGGCATACTTTTCTCTTATAGTCTGCAAAAATTAACCCTTTCATTCTAAGAGTAATTATATGATTTAGAACCGTTGAGAATAACTCATTAACCCACTCAATGCTGAGACTACTTTCATCTAAGACAAGAAAACTCGAAATATTTTGAAAACCATCTAAACCCTGTCATGTTATTATTCATTAGAGGGCTCTCGCTGGGTACTCTCAAATGAATACCCATTTGCTAGGGTTTCGGTCATTTTTTAGGGTTTTCGCATCATTTTGTATTGGCCAAATTAGCCAGCAGCAGCATAAGGGTTAATAACCCATTAATGCTCAAGAGTTCCTCTAGAAATCGTCGTCTGGATCTTTAACTTAGGAATGAAGAATAACTAGCCAACATATTTGAAGGGGAGTTGTTGGGAATGTTCTGATCGACTTTTCTCCCTCAAATGTTTTCCCAACTATGCTTTTGATTAAAAGATGTCATCCAAATTGTTAGGCTGCTTTTGGCCGCTGTGAGCACTAATGAGTTAACCCATCAATGCTTGTGGGGCCAAAAGAAGGCATAGCTACTTTATTATATATTTTTTGACAAAAACATCTCATAAAAATTGTTTGAAGGAAAATTGTTCATCAGAATACAACCTACAACTTTACTTCAAATATTTTATAGATTGTAAATTATTTCCAAATTGGTTCTGAATTTGATTTTTAAATAAAGCACAGAATATAATTCATATTAATTTTACTAGTGAAAGTGAAAGAAATTTTGCAAAACCCAGAAGCAAATGTTACTCACAAGCAAATATTGCATAAATGTTTTGTCCCTTAGAGAAAATCTACATGTGTCAAACCGCAAATTGAATTTGACACTTCTAGAAAGTGTTTGAAGTCTGATGAGTCTGAACATAAATCACCAAAAAGGGCAATATTCATAAAATATATGAAGAGGAATTGTTAAACCCAACAGGATCAGGAACTTCCAGTCAAATATTTCCCACAATATTGTTTTGTTAAGGAGATATCTACATGGGTCAGACCGCAAAGTGAATATGACACATCTTGAAAGTGTACAAAGTCTGACAATTTTGAACATAAATCACCAAAAAGGGCAATATTATTCATAAAATATATGAAGAAGAATTGTTAAATCCAACAGGATCAGTAACTTCCAGTCAAATATTTCTTGCAATATTGTTTTGTTAAGGAGAGCATGTCAGAGCACGCGTGTGTGTGTGTGTTCCTGATGTGAGTTGGTTTACGTCGGTTGCCGTTGGGCGTGTGAGGGAAGGTGATTTATGTATGACACCAACAAGTAGCTCTGTGCATGGAGCCCCCACCACGGGATGTTGGCTTCACCAGCAAATTAGTACATTGGCTATTAGACTAAAAGCCTCTCCTCTCCAGCTCTGCTGGATGTTGACGGTTTTCCTATCAACCACGGTTCTTAAAGGGCAGGCTTTATTATCTATTTTAAGCCAAATTGAGGAGCACCTGATTAAAGTAAAATATGCTGGAGATCTGAAATGCTATTGTCTTTTTTGGGGGGGAAGCTATTGTCTTTTAGGATGAAGCTATTGTCTTTTAAGGTGAGGCTATTGTCTTTTAGGGTGATGCTATTGCCTTTTAGGGTGAGGCTATTGTTTTTTGGATGTTGGTGCTTTTGCAACTGGAAGACCCTTTGGGACTATTAGTAACTAGAATTTGTCCAGGTTCTGCTTTTCTATCATTATGATGTGGCTTAAATTGTTCACAGCAACTTAAATCCTACCAAATCCAATTGCCAAGTAGTCTGAGTGTACCTTTTAAACTGTTAACCCTTCCGATGCTGAGGCTACTTTCGTCCAAAGCACAAGGACGCAAAGATTTTTGAAAATCCTCATAACCCTGTCATGCTGGTATTCATTGGATAGCTCTCGCCGAGTACTTTCAGATGAGTACCCATTTGCCATTTTTCATTTTTTTTGCATCATTTTGTATTTGCCAAATTAGCCACCAGCAGCCAAAGGGTTAAATTGTTAAGTTAAGTGAGCAGTCCTGTGTGAAACTGGCCTCACAAGGTGGGAGCTTAATTAAGCTGGCATTCTTCTTTGAGGCTAATTTGACCCTAAGATTGTTCAAGTTTTGAATGGCATCTGTGCGCTTTGCCTTTGGATCATACAAGGCTGAAGTGAGCTTTCGTGCTGCTTGAAGGGCTGATGCATCATCTTCACTGTTCAGGGTGAGGAGATCAGAGAAATCATCAGGATGGTCATAAATTGCCTTGAATACGGACTATTTGCCTATTCCGAACAAAGCTGAAGTTGAATCACAACCTGTAAGAGCATGTACAGCAGGCAGGATACTGCTGAATGTTGGAGAAACAGAATGACAGATAGATTGCACTGCGATGAATTGATGAAGGTCTGAAGTGCTTGTGATTACACCTGTTTGGATCCACAGTTCCTCAGTACTCTTGAGTTTCGGAAAGTAGTGGACTGTGAGCACTAACCGACTGTGCTTGGGTCCCAATGATGATGCGCCCTGCAGTTTGTGCCGATTCGAACACCTGATCAGCCATTACCGCATGTAGTATCATACGAGCACAAGGATATACCCAAAATGAATGAATGAATGAATGGTTGCATGGTTAAAAAACGCACCCTGCTTGAAAGTGAAGTGTCTACAGATGGTTCCAGACTATTTCTAAAGTACCAGGGCTCCCACGCTGTACTGAAATACCTTAAAATGAAAGGAATCTTTTTCTTGGGCGCCTGTTTACTGTAGAATGGCAAATTTTTCCGTGTGTTTTATTTTCCCATTTTTTCCCGAATGCTTTCAAGCGGGAATAATTAACACAGGGAAAATCTATACAGTTCATGCCCTGACTTAATAAACATGGAAATTTCTGACCTTAGAGAAAAAGACTGGCCCAGCTTTATCTCTGAAGTGTCTGACCAGCGTTTACTCAGAGTGGTAGCAGTCATCCCTCATTGCAATCTACCAACCAGGGCGTGACTGTCCCCAGAAGGATATGACTACCATTTTGTAGTGTTTTAGTGGGGAATTTCCAACGGGACTACCTGAATCCAACTTTAGGTAGCCCGACAGTGCTGTTTTTGCAATTTAGATCCCCCGGGAGATGGGACTATGCTATTTGTTGAGCGCTGATGTGGCGGGGAACAATCGCTAATTGCACTGGATGACCACTGATCATGCTGTGACTTCGGCTCAACTATGTGCCACTTCACAGATTACATCGCCGTTGATCTATTTCTGGACTGGTCTCTAGACTGGTTATAGTCCAATCGCCACGTGCTTGCTGCAATTAAGGCCCTGCATGTGCAGGTACCCATTAATATTTACTCTCTGCTATACTAAAATTAAAGGTCTACATAAAACAGGGAAATTAAAAACGGAAAAAACATATGTCCTCTTTGCGGAAGTATTAGAAACGGAAACACCCAAAAATGAGAAATTAGGGAAAATTGTCACATGGAAAAATTAGCCATTCTACAGTAATCATTATAGTGGAAACTAACATTTAAAGATTTCTCAGTGTGCATATCCCACCAATCATCAAAACCCCATTGATATCAATTATTACCAAGTCCCTATGACCCATGCTTTGGCAGACCCCCCTTTTAGACACCCATTAATGTAAGCTCCCCAGTATGAAGAACCCGGGGCTGTATCTCTTATAGCCACCATGATGTTTAAATAGCATCAAAATACCATATGTTGAATGTGTACAGTGACCATGGGAATAATACTGTCCACCCCCATATGAAATATGATTGGGTCCCCATATACTGTAAAGTTCGAAATATTAACGTGGAAGTAATATTAGCGACTTTAACGAGTGGGTCCGACTCGCTAATATTACAATCTGTTTCTCCAACATTCAGCAGTATCCTGCCTGCTGTACATGCTCTCACAGGTTGTGATTCAACTTCAGCTTTGTTCGGAATAGGCAAAAAGTCAGTATTCAAGGCAATTTATGACCATCCTGATGATTTCTCTGATCTCCTCACCCTGAACAATGAAGATGATGCATCAGCCCTTCAAGCAGCAAGAAAGCTTACTTCAGCTTTGTATGATCCAAAGGCAAAGCGCACAGATGCCATTCAAAACTTGAACAATCTTAGGGTCAAATTAGCCTCAAAGAAGAATGCCAGCTTAATTAAGCTCCCACCTTGTGAGGCCAGTTTCACACAGCATGTCAGGAGAGCTTCTTGGCAGACAAAAATTTGGATGACATCCCACATAGCAATGCAAGACACTGGATCTCCTTAGGATCATGGATGGAGGAAGGATGAGGGAATATGGTAGCGCCAGTATTCTATGAAGGCCTTATGGTATCGGAAGTACTCCAAGACCTCATTTGCAGATGCAGGGGAAAGAAAGTATGTTCAACATGCTGCACGTGCCATCAACAAAAGTTGCCATGTACTGAACTATGTTCATGCTCTGCAAGTGATGATTGCTGCAATACCATTACTTCATATGATGGTGTGGATGAAGAAGATGAATTATGAAATCCTGGAACGCAAAACTGTCTGAACTTAGTGCCATTCCTGTTCTGAATCAACTAAGCTAACAGCGAAGATTTGTTACCAGGTATAACTAATTTTCTTCCACCATCTGTATTTTCCTCATTGTACTTATTAAATAGTGTGGAAAGGAGAATCCCACTTGACCAGTGTAACTGTCAATGTAACCTAAATATGGTTTAAACGCATCTTCCAGTATACCTTATTACACTGAAATATGTTGTAAGGTGCCTAATTCTTCAGTAATTTAATGCTTAAATGTAAATCTAGCAGCCAAGGTGGTAACTGGAGGGTCTTCAATGTTTTTAAATTTATAGCAGAATATTTTAGGCATTTTTAGTATTTTCGGCAATATTTCAATAATAGGGGTAGGGGTAGACAAAGTCTTACTGCTCTGGCTTCAGTCAAGCAAAAGTATCAATTTTGGTACTAAATATAAAAGGAATCATGTAGAAACACAAGAAACATGTGATGTGATGCTTTTCAGTGATAGGAAGTTCTTATATGATAAGCAATAGGAACTTACTTTAAAATAATTTCGAAAAAAGGTGTATTTTTTCTTACAAAATGGCAAAATCTGCAAATAAAGCAATGAATAAGTAATTATATTACTGCATGTTGTTTGTATACATACCTGAGAGGACCACACCAAGTGGGGTTGAGATTGGAAAAAAAATGACCGGTCAGGCTCACTTTTAGATTTTCATATTTTTGCTCATTTTTTTATAACTATATGAAATTCAACTCAAATTTCAGAAAAACGTGACCACATTTGACCACCACAACATACCTCATCTTAAAGTAGACCTTTCAAGCTTTCAAATGAGGTATGTTGTGGCTGTATGACTCTCGGCGCATTAAACTCCTTATTTAAGGCCCTTTTTCCAGATCCGCCGCAGGCCTATTTGGTATTGTAGACACAATAAAGATGATGATTTGACCTGGTGAGCAACTTGGCACTAGTGGAAATAGATCAAATTATAAGGCAATGAAAATATAGCAAAATTAAGTTGGTAACTGCAGAGATGAATTAAGGTTATGGAAAGGTTATGATAAAATTATAAGGCAGTGAAAATATAGCAAAATTAAGTTGGTAACTGGCTAACTGCAGAGATGAATTAAGGTTATGGAAAGGTTATGATAAAATTATAAGGCAGTGAAAATATAGCAAAATTAAGTTGGTAACTGCAGAGATGAATTAAGGTTATGGAAAGGTTATGATGAAATTATAAGGCAGTGAAAATATAGCAAAATTAAGTTGGTAACTGCAGAGATGAATTAAGGTTATGGAAAGGTTATGATAAAATTATAAGGCAGTGAAAATATAGTAAAATTAAGTTGGTAACTGCAGAGATGAATTAAGGTTATGGAAAGTGACATTCTGTGCACACGTTGAAATTTCTTTCTCCTCAGGCCCTCTCTGTGCTCAATTTGTTTCCATGATACCCAAGTGACCATATTTTGTATCCTAAAAGGTTGAGTTGGGTCCCAGTTCTGACAGAGGGAAGATGATTCGCTGATGGTGATATGGTACGTTAGGGAGCCATTATTCCACCAGACGGCCGCATGGCGGACAAGATTAATTCTCGCTACCTGTTGACCTGGGAAAGGAGGCCCGCTCTTGAAGTAGTTGGTGTCTCGGGAAATCAGGCGTCGTGTTGCTTTGCAGTAGCTACCCCTGCCGATACAGCGGCTACGATTACCACTCAATAAGTGGAGGAAATGGCACTAAATCAGGCCACTTTCTCCATAGGCAGGATGCTGAATAAAAACCCAGCTTTGTTTAATAACGCCAATTTCTCCCTTGCTGCAATTAGTTTGTTTTTTTGTTAAATGATGACATAATTATTAATATACAAATATTTATTAGAGCAAAATTTATTTATCAATCTGGAATATGGCATGCAAATGGCATTCTTGTATTTCTCCCTTGCTGCAATTAGTTTTTTTTTGTTAAATCAGGTCATACTTATTAATATACAAATATGTATGAGTCAAATTCATATTATCAATGTGGCTATTTTCGTTCAAAGCAGGATATGGCATGAAACTCATTGTTTATGTTTTTCCCTTGTTACAATAGCTTTATTGTCAAATCATGGCATAATTATTAATATACAAATATGTATTAGAGTCAAATTAATACATCAATCTGGCCATTTTCTTTTAAATCAGAATATGGCATGAAACTGGCATTCTTACCTTTCTCGCTTCCAACAATTCACAATATTGTTACAATATGTCAGGTGAAAGATAGAAATATGAATTGATGCCAAAGCTGCAGCCAAAATTGTCAGGCTGTTTTAAAGCATTCAATAAATGCTCACGACAGCCAAAAGCTCAGTTAGTTCAGTTAGTTGAATTGTCACAATAAACCTGGAAGATAACTAGAGAAATATTTAAAGGCTTCTTTATGATATTTGTAAAAGTTGATTCCAAAATGAAATTCATGTCCAAAAAGCACATCTTTATGATTGAAATTTGGTAAATAGATATCCTTTTGCCAAAAAATAGGTTCATTCCTGTTACCTCTTTGACTGTATTATTTTATACTGGCCCTAGAAATGTTATTGCCTTTCCATTTCAATATTTATAAGTAAGGTTTCCTGTCTACGTTTGTGTTATTGCCTATTTCCTTTGTGTATTTTTCACAAATTAATTGGCTGTAATCTAATTTCCAGAGCTGAATATATTTTATGGGTTAACCTATTCATGCTTGTAGCCCCTTAACTGTTTTGGTAATACCTTTATGGCAAACAAATTTTAAAAAAATGTTTGAAGGAGAAATGATAATAATGGCTCTAATTGTACAACACTTCTCCTGATATATTTCTTATTAACCCTTCCAATGCTAAAGCTGTTTTCGTCCAAAGCGCAAGGACGCAAGGATCTTTTGAAAATCATCGTAACACTGTCATGTTGGTATTCATTGGATAGCTCTTGCCGAGTACTTTCAGATGAGTACCCATTTGCCAGGGTTTGAGTCATTTCCTTCTTATTTTTGCAACTTTTTGTATTGGCCAAATGAGCCACCAGCAGCATAAGAGTTAATGCCTTATTGTGAAGTTGTTTTTAGAATTTATAGATCCAGTTGATATATTTTGATGGAACTGTAAACATGAATGGGTAAGGATGCTAGTAAACAGTAATTAGAATGTGAAAATTGTGTTTTCCAGTCTGAAGGATAAAGTAATCAGTTCTCCTGAAAGTAATGCGGAAATTAGAACTGTGTGCATATGTATTTGATTTATTATTTTATCTTTAACATTGAAATAGCTAGTTTCTCATAATACAATAATACTGCATTTTTCATAATGTTTAGCTTGCTCTAATGACTTATTTATGGGAATTCGCTCCCTAGGCGTTAATCTCGCATAATTTTTAGGTATGGTACTCAATCTCAATTCCTCAAAATTGAGGATTTATTGATTTGAATGTTAAATTCATGATTTGTATAATAAACCATTTATTGCCAACTAGATTAACATTCATATGGAGAGTACAATGATTTTACAAGTTGGGTTTTTTGTGTACGAGTATTTTATAGAAGTAATCCTATTTTTCAATATCTGAAAAAAAATTCTCCAAAATATCCTGTAATATTCTTTTCTTGTGTGATACATTCTTTAAGGTTGTCACAGTTACAGAAATGCTTATCTCTTCACCATTATCTTTGCCAGTAAAAACAGTACCATTGTAATATTTTTTTGAAATGATCGACCCTGCGCATAAATGAGTAAAAAGGTTTTCCCATCCCAGAGAAACAAAAATGCTTATCTCTTTGCCAGTATTAACAGTACCATTGTACCTTTTAGCAGTGACGCATAAATCTGTAAAAAGGTTTTCCCATCTCAGTTACAGAAATGCGTATGACTCTTTGCCATTGCCTTTAGCAATTTAAGCCATACCATAGCCATAGCATTTTTTGGAAGTGAACCTGTGCACAAATGTGTAGAAAGGTTTTCCTATCTCAGAGTTACAGAAATGCTTATCTCTTCACCATTGTCTTTGCCAGTATAAACAATACCATTCTAATTTTTCTGAAAATGACCCTGCATATGAATGAGTAAAAATGTTTTCCTATCTCAGAGTTACAGAAATGCTTATCTGCTTGCCATTGTCTTTGCCAGTATAAACAGTATTATTGTATTTTTTGGCAATGACCCTGCGCATGAATGATTGGAGAAATTTTCCCTTCTCAGAGTTGCAGAAACGCTTATCTCTTCGCCATTGTCTTTGCCATTATATAAACATTATCGTTTTACTTTTTGGATAGGTAAAGAAGTGCATGGATGAGTAAAGAAGTTTTCCCATCTCAGAGTTACAGAAATGCTTATCTCTTCACCATTCTCTTTGCCAGTATAAACAGTATCATTCTACTTTTTGGATAAGTAAAGAAGTACATAGATGAATAAAGAAGTTTTCCGATATCAGAGTTACAGAAATGCTATTAATCTCTTCACCATTCTCTTTGCCATTATAAACATTATCGTTCTACTTTTCGGATAAGTAAAGAAGTGCATGGATAAGTAAAGAAGTTTTCCCATCTCAGAGTTACAGAAATGCTTATCTCTTCACCATTGTCTTAGCCTTTCTAAACAGCCCCATAGACTGTGGCTGAGAATGAGGTAGGGGCCGCGGAGGACAGAAATGCTTATCTCTTCACCATTGTCTTAGCCTTTCTAAACAGCCCCATAGACTGTGGCTGAGAATGAGGTAGGGGCCGCGGAGGACAGAAATGCTTATCTCTTCACCATTGTCTTAGCCTTTCTAAACAGCCCCATAGACTGTGGCTGAGAATGAGGTAGGGGCCGCGGAGGACAGAAATGCTTATCTCTTCACCATTGTCTTAGCCTTTCTAAACAGCCCCATAGACTGTGGCTGAGAATGAGGTAGGGGCCGCGGAGGACAGAAATGCTTATCTCTTCACCATTGTCTTAGCCTTTCTAAACAGCCCCATAGACTGTGGCTGAGAATGAGGTAGGGGCCGCGGAGGACAGAAATGCTTATCTCTTCACCATTGTCTTAGCCTTTCTAAACAGCCCCATAGACTGTGGCTGAGAATGAGGTAGGGGCCGCGGAGGACAGAAATGCTTATCTCTTCACCATTGTCTTAGCCTTTCTAAACAGCCCCATAGACTGTGGCTGAGAATGAGGTAGGGGCCGCAGAGGACAGCACTTTATCACACCCAGAGATATTCCTCAGACCATTAGCATCCCTCGATTAGCCCGGGGCTCAGGCGAGGGATTTTCAAAGGGATTAGCCTACTGGCATCTTCCTATCTACTCGAGATATAAACAGTCTCTACCCATTCCTGACCAGGCACTAATTGCTGTCTCTGACACAGGTATTCATACAGGATTGCTAGGAATTAAGGGGCCAACCTACGTGAATTTTTTTGCTCATTTGCTCGGAAATCTTAGGATTTACTGGGAAAAATCTAGAAGAATGGCAGATAAATAGTTCTTCCTGTGTCCATGACAATTATAGCTTAGGTTTCTGTTTCTGTTTCTGTATGGATACTGGCAGAAATCCCTACGGATTATAATTGCCAGGTATTGTGGGATTTATTTTCTCAAGAAAAATGTGGGAAATGACAGGAAATAATCCTAGTGACATGAATAGAGATGATATATTCATATGCAGGGCGTTGCAGCTTTGCTGTGACCTGTGTATTCTAATATTGCCTTTATGGTTGATAAAGTATTAAGTATTTACTAGGTTTGCAGCTTGAGAGAAATGTGCATTTATTTGAAGCATCAGGAAAATGAATAACAAATTCCAGTCAAATCAATTATTTTTTAAAATATTGGTTTCTTTTGAAAGAAGATCTAGGTGTCGCGTAATTAAGCATCAGGAAAATGGATAACAAATTCCAGTCAAGTCAATTATCTTTCAAAATATTGTTTTTTTTTAAACGATATCTAGGTGTCGCATAATTAAGCATCAGGAAAATGAATAACAAATTCCAGTCAAATCAATTATCTTTCAAAATATTGGTTTCTTTTGAAACGAGGTCTAGGTGTCGCGTAAGCATCAGAAAAATGAATAACAAATTCCAGTCAAATCAATTATTTTTTCAAAATATTGATTTCTTTTGAAATGAGATGTAGGTGTCGCGTAAGCATCAGAAAAATGAATAACAAATTCCAGTCAAATCAATTATTTTTTCAAAATATTGATTTCTTTTGAAATGAGATGTAGGTGTTGCGTAAGCGCCAGGAAAATGAATAACAAATTCCAGTCAAATCAATTTTTTTTATCAAAATATTGGTTTCTTTTGAAACAAGATCTAGGTGTCGCGTAAGCATCAGGAAAATGATTAACAAATTCCAGTCAAATCAATTTTTTTTCAAAATATTGGTTTCTTTTGAACTGAGATCTAGGTGTCGCGTAATTAAGCATCAGGAAAATGAATAACAAATTTCAGTCGAATCAATTATTTTTCAAAATAACGGTTTCTTTTGAAACAAGATTTAGGTGTAGTAGCGTAGCAGCATGTTTTTTTTGCGAACATGACTCGGTTTTGAAGTAGGTCCTTAGGGTGATTATGTCCTCTCCCTGTTTCCTGCTTATGGGCAGACACGGCCATTTCTACGCGATTTATGGAGCGACTGCGTTATTTTTACATCAGCAATGAAGATCCTCTGAGGGGGCACCACATCCAATGTTTTCACTTCCCCTCTGCATCACCCTTGACTGTAGTTGACACTTCTCTTAACCCTTATGGTGCTAGTGGCTAATTTGACCAACATAAAATGTTGCAAAAAATTCTCAAATGACTGAAACCCTGGCACTCATCTAAGAGAACTCAGTGAGAGCTATCCAATGAATACCAACGTGACAGGGTTTAGATGGTTTTCAAAGATCTTTGCGTCCTTGTTCTTCAGACGAAATTAGCCTCAGCATTGGAAGGGTTAAAAATCAACTTTTGCTGTTTCAAATTTCCTGCCCTGGTAAATTCTAATGGAATAAACATGAACTTTATGATCTTGTCTTATCTTAATTTATCATTTTTACCGGAATTAATTATTAATGTTGAACATATGAATTTACATTTCAAAATTGCAAAATATTTGTTGGAAAAGATTTCTGTAGTAAGGTTCTAATAAGCAGTTTTCCTTTGAAAGATATCCCGCAAATAGTCGGTGTTTAGAGGAATTTAGGAGTAAATAGGTAAAGCATTCATGTTCAGTTTCACTTTGATATAGTTATCTGGACGTTAAGGTGTTTTTGTTTTTGAAATAGCTTGGAAATAAAACATAATTTGGAATATACTTTCCATAATGTGCTTATGTCAGAAAGGAATTATAAAAATAGTCAGGCCATTCTGGGTTGCTTCAGAGATGATTGTGTAAGGATATCTGTAATAACATCAGTCTTCTGGAGAATTAGATAGTTTATAGAATAGGAACCTTATAATCAGTAAAAGGTCCTTTCTACAAGAGTAATACTGCATTCAGAGGTTAGACTCAAATGTGTCCACCAAATGTTTTTCTAGCATTTTTATTACTGAAACAGTATGTTCCTTGTAAAAGATTGATGCATGTGTGATCTGTAATGGTCCAGGATGATCTTAATGTCACCAGGCTGTGTGGAAATTAGAGTATTTGTAGGCAAACATGTAGGGGTAGACCAATGCCCTATTTGCACATTGACCTGTTAATGGTCAGAGTGCATCAGAGGCAGCCCTGAAACCATAACCTACAAGGTAGGCATAGGAAGAAAACCTCTGTGCGAGGAATATCCAGATACATTGACCACTTGCTCATATTTAAATGCATGGTTCGACTTTTCCAGGCACCAAGGGGCATAATGCCCCCATATTTTGCTGTGGGCCTCTAGATTTTTCAGACTAGGGAGGGGCCCAAAATAGTATGTATGATAACCAGAAATCCTGTTTTTGACCACTAATTTTTATCAAAAAAACTTTTCGGGCCCCTAGCCTGAAAACTAAGTGTCAGACCCTGAAATGTGAGTGCTTCCTGAGACTTCCACTCTGTCTCTGGTGCTTCTTTATACATAATTGGCCCTAGACTTCCCTCAAGCTTTTGGGTGATGATTATTCTTTTACAGGATTTACATGTCTGTACTTAGGTTGTTACCACTGTTATGTACAGGCCATGAAACACATTATTCAACAGAATGGGTAACTTAATAGATTGGCAAGCACTGTTTCCTAGAGGTTGCTATAACAACAATAGATCACAGAAATAATGTCTACACCAGTACAATGGAAATTGCTCACTAATTGTCTGGTTTATTATCATTGCCATTTGGAGTGATTAACTATAATCACCATAATCTATAACAAATTGTTTTTTTTTGAGATTATAGCTGCACAACTACTTTATCAATAACATTTCACTACATATTTCCTTTCCTTGTGCTAAGCATTCCTTGATTTCATAAAGGAATATTATACAGAATTTGATAATGAATATATTTCATCAGCAATACATTTGACAAATTTAGTGTGTTTTCTCTTCTTGTGCTATGCCATCCTTGATTATCAAAAGGACAATATAGGAATTAAAATGATTATATATAATGTATCTATCATTTCCTATGATAATACTAAAACAGTTGACATTCATTTCACACATTTGGTATTGTGCTGTTTAGAAAGTAGATTTCAGCACTTGACCTAATTGGAATGCAGGTACCGAAAATTCTCCAAAATCTAAACCATCACAGGAATTTGGGCCACTATAATTATTTTGAAATTAATTATTGGGAAATGTGGGCCACCCTCAATCTATCAACAATCGCCATTTTACAATCACAATTACAATCACAATAGCATTGGAACATTTCACCTGCCAGATCTGTTTCATTGGTATTTTCAGAAAACATGGGCTGCAAGATTTCATCAGAATTGTCAGGCTGCTTTTGGCCATTTTGAGCATTAATGAGTTGATTCTTATTTTTTATTGAAAGAATTCAAATGAAAGGTTTATGTGGCACTCTAGGCTTGGATGAGTTCAACTGTTGCACAGCAACACTACTCACACAGGCAAACATGCAGCTGGTGGCTAATTTTGCAAAATAGAAAATGATACTAAAAACTTGAAAATGATTGAAACCCTGGCAAATGCGTACTCATCTGAGAGTACTCAGCGAGAGCTATCCAATGAATACCAACATGATAGGGTTAAGATGATTTTCAAAAATGTTTGCATCCTTGTGCTTTGGACGAAAGTAGCCTCAGCATTGGAAGGGTTTAATGAAAGAGATTGTTCAATGGACATTGGACTACATCTTTAATGAGTGTAGGAGATTGTTCCATGGACATTTGCATCTTGAGATATTTTTTCTTTAATGAGTATTAAGAGATTGTTCCATGGACATTGGACTACATCTTTAATGAGTGTAGGAGATTGTTCCATGGACATTTGCATCTTGAGAGATTTTTTCTTTAATGAGTATTAAGAGATTGTTCCATGGACATTGGACTACATCTTTAATGACTGTAGGAGATTGTTCCATGGACATTTGCGTCTTGAGGGATTTTTTCTTTAAGGCATCTTTACCATGACACTCCTCTGTGAAGTCTTGCCAAGAGGGCTTGTTTATTTGTTAATGATTCCAGCCCAGCATCCCCTATTAGGCTTTTGAAGCCTGTCCCTAATTGCCAATTAAGTCCTCACCAGACTTCTGCCACGCCATGTCCTGAAAAAGCCCCCTGGTAATTAAAGCAATGGGAAGGGCAGAACTCATTACAATTGCTGAATAGGAAATCACTAAGATCCTAATTCCGTTTCCAACCCTAAATTAACTTCCAACCTGGTGTGCTAAGCTAGTCTTTAAAAGCTGAGGCTTGGGTTTTTATTTCTTGGTTTCTTTTTTTCAGCACAATCCTATTCTTGGGATTAACCCATTTGCAATTAGGCGCACACATGGTCTGACAGCTTCAAACATGACTCATTTAATAATGTAATATTTGAAAAATAATGAAAAAGGGGTATTGGATCTAAATGGAACAACCATGTTTAGTCAGATATTTCACAAAGTGTTGCATTCTTATTGAGATATTTCCTAAATATATGACGATTTGTACGTCTCAGTTGTGAATGGGTTAATATTGACCTGGAGAGAAACGCAAATCTCATTCTGTGAATTTGGGAATTGATCAATGTTTTGCTGGTGTCTCATAGGCATCACGTTATATATTCTTTTTTTTAATAAAAAAAAGAGTAGTACCACCATGGAATTGACCTTTTTGGCTCAATGCGGATCGATGGAAGGCTTGTACAGTCTGTATACATGGTATTGATCGCACTCTTCAACTTAAATCTTTTAATATAAAAGGAGACACGCTATTTGAAACACTCACGTAACCCTCAATATTTTTCTTGAAACTGTCATATTAATAATTGTCATTTGGGATATTCATTTATATACAGCAATATGAAAATCAATCAACATGTAGCAATTAAGTTGTGAAGTTCAAAATACATGAATTTGTTTGTCAAACAGTAATCCAATATTTCTGACATATAGATGGCATTTGCTAGAATGCAAAATTTGTACTATCAATTTATGCTACAAGAAACAAACACCTCCGTCGGCCAATTGGTAACAAACACTACTTTGTGGAATGCTATAGTTACGGCAGAGTTTATAACCTTGTCCCATTGTTTGACCTTGACCTCGTTTCAAGGTTAGATGCCACAAGGAGAGGAATTTAGCAGCTAGAAAAGCGGTGGAAATTATGATTGCTCCATGTCAGGTTTTTGCATCATGAATAAGTTAGTGGCCCACCTGTCTCGGAGCTAAATATTATGGCATGATGGGAGGAAAGTACACTTTCATTCATTACAAACACTTGACCAGAAGCATGCTATCTGTGGAGGGATAATTTGATGTAAATTGGGTAACACAATCTGCAGTGCAGTGACACATCAAAAGATGTTATAATTCTTATTTAATAACCGATAAAATAAATAAATAGCAGCACAAAATCATGACCAGTTACTTTGTACATCACTAACATTTCCTTATTGACTCAATTGCATGAATAGGAAAAATAACATAATGGGGAATGAAGTGTCAATAGAAAATAAACTATTTATTTCATATGTACTTGGAGTGCTTTAGTCAGTTAGTAGTCTCCCCTGAATTGTTGAGACACACAATACGATTAACGCTTGTGTGATTTAAGGAGAGTCAAATTAAATATAATTGGATTTAAATGGTACTGGAAGCGTTAACAAAAATAGAAAATTGATACTTAATCAATTCATTCTTGGAAATAAGAATACAAAGCATTGTCTTGATGTTTGATACTTTTCACAGTATTTAAGTATTGTATTTACCTTTTCAAATATTTACCAAACGGTGATTTGATTGGAAAGATATCACCACAATAAATGAGGATATTACAGGCATGCTTGAGATATACATCAGAGTGCAACATAGGTTGCAAAACATTATTTTCTGAGCGGGGCAAGCTGCCCCTAAAGTTGACTTGCCCCGCCGGCACTTCCACTTGCCCCGCCACTCTATTAAACAATGGTGAGATTGGAATTTGCCCAAAACATTACTTGCCGAGCGGGGCAAGTCAGGGTCTGGTTCAGCTTGCCCCATTGAGTCATTGCCGCTTTTTGCCAAATTCAATTGCAACTTGCAATGGGGCCAGTGGTTATGTTGCACGCTGTAGATACAGCTCAACAGAGGAGAACGGGAATAAAGAAAGCACACAAAGGTCGCCTTACCCCAAACGATCTGGCAAATTAGACAACGACGGTCTCCTTCCTTGTAAACTGCTCTTTTGGTGGTGAGGGCAATATTGATCTGACATGTGGCCCCAGGGGAGTAATGCTACCTCCCTTGTTAGGGTGTAATCGGGACTCATTTGGAATTTGCTGGAAAATGTCCTTACTCTTATTTGCGGCTGGCTCTGACTCTCTTGCTGATTGAGCCCCCCGGAGGATGTCCTTTCCAAAATGCTGAAATGAGAAAGATCAATGATCCAGTTGTTTTGAACCTTGTTTGTGAGTTCACATATTTTGTTCTATTTACAAGACATCAGCATTTTCAGAGTATGTTGCTGTGGGTGCTTAGTGATCCTGTCATTGTCAACGAGAAATTGTGCCCAGTTTCATATAGCTTCCTGGGGACTAGCTAGCTGCCCTGATAGCCAAGTGGGAATAGGCATGGTCTTAGACAGGATTTAAAAAATTGGCAATTGTAAAATATTTTGGCTTCCAAATTTTTAAGGGGGACCACAATATATTCAGATTTTTACCATAAAACATGTACAAATTTATCAAAACAAGGCATGATATCCTTATACAATATAATGGGAATTATATGGAGATGAAAAAAATCAATTATATGCTTTCAGAGATTGACATTTTAAGAAATTCCTCACAAAATCTTTTGGGTGTCCTGAGGGGTGCTTTTTAAGGGTTTGGGTGTCCAAAAAGACACCCAGACACCCTGCTGGCTAAGACCATGGGTATAGGTGTTGCACCCATTGCCTGGGTTTGAATATGGACCAGACATTGCAGAAAGTGACTTGGAGTTAGGCATTTGTGGTTAGTCACAAATGGGTGACAATGAACATAATTACAAATTTCATATTTTTGAGAACTTAATTTTAAGTAACCTGGGATCAGTTTCACAGAGGGCTCAGTTTCATCGGAGGAAAAAAAAGGGTTAACCCAAACTCAACTAACAATTCTCTGTTGAGTGGATTAATTTGTGTTTTAATTCTTTGCAAATAACAATATCTAGATTATAGCTCTATGCTTGAATGTAAATAGGAAAATGTTAGATGGAGAACTGTTAATCAGAACATTACTACAAATTAGCTTCAAATATATTTTAAAATCATTCTCAATTCTAAAGTTATTGTCAAAAGTGTTGTAGATCCATATCTCAATTTTTAGAGGAATTATTTAAGTATTAATGTGTAACGATAAGTCTTCTATTTTTATGACCTCCTTTCCTGTCATGTTTTCATAGCTGTCTCTATATGGAGCATGATTTAACACTTCCCTGAATTGCCAGAGTTAACACACTCCCTTTGCATATTCCCCAGTGCTGCATGTCCTCAGAGCATGTGTGTTTTGTATTCATCGTGGGTAAATCAATTATCATTCTGGACACTCACACATCATGCTAACCTTTGGAGAAATGAGGAGGCTCCACAGTGAATGTAAATAAGATATGATATGCAGGGAAAAGCTGATATTTCCTAGATATTGATCAGAATAGATACAGGAACAACTGGTGAAGCTATGTAATGTGGAGAAGTGTAAAAGAAAGGATATTAATAGTGGTGGTACTTCTATCACAGTGCCTTGACAAGACAAGCTTTACACTAACAGCCATGTGGCGTGTAGCACATACAGAGAAACACTTTTACTAAATTCATTATCTAGTGACCACCAATATGATCACATGGCAATACTGCATGTTGTAGGCTTCTATCTTTTTTTATTTTCTTTCTTTTCTTTTTTTCAAATCTTTATCTTTCAACATTTTTGACCGTGCTCCCGCTTATTTTTCATCACTGGCTCATATTATTTGATTTGAGTTTATTTATATATTATTTCTATCATAATTAAATCTATGTTCAATTTAACACAAGCCCTAGTACTACTTTAGGTGATCTTATGTTGAAGCAACTCAGTCACATTTGTTTCCTTAACAGTAACTCTGGTTTAGTACTACTTTTGGTGATCTTATGTTGAGAAACTCAGTCACATGTGTTTCCTTAACAGTAACTCTGGTTTAGTACTACTTTTGGTGATCTTATGCTGAAGTAACTCAGTCCAAGTTTTTTTTCCTAGAAGTAAACCTGGTTTAGTACTACTTTTGGAGATCTTACTTCAAAATAACTCAGTCACATGTGTTTCCCTAACATTAACTCTGGTTTAATACTACTTTTGGTGATCTTTTGTTAAAGTGACTCAGTCACATGCATCTCTTTAACAGTAACTCTGTTTTAGCGCTACTTTTGGGGATCTTACTTTGAATGAAGTCATCTTGTCACATAATTGGTCTCTAGAGAAATTCTGGCTAACCCATTCATGCCTTAAGTAATCTCTTTGATTAGTTCTATCTGTATCTTTTTGAAATAACTTTGGAATAAAGCATGAATTGAAAAATGATTGAAGGAGAGTTTGAAGTTTCTTTCTGAGGACATCTTTTTTATCCTTTTTATATCAAATATTTTTCGATAATTGCTTTTGTTACAGAGATATCAAAAAACTAGTCTGACGGTTTTGCCCACTACAGGCATGAATGGACTGAGTCAGGGTCTTAGCCAGGATTTCAAAAATGCCTGTCCAAAACAGCAATTTCAAAATTTTTGCCCGTCCAGATTTACTTCAAATCCTTATACCAGCTACATTTGATAGCTTAGTGTGTCAAAAAGGGCAATTTACACTTCAGATATGTCCTAGATGATAGTTTGTTAGGAAATTATTTGGTTATTACAACCCAAAAGTCAAAATTGAAAAATCATCATAGAAATTTTTGCCTGTCCAAACAGGAGGTTTTCAGGAAACTACCTGTCCAAAAGACAGGTAGGACGGGTCCTGGCCAAGTCCCTGGACTGATCGAGTGTCATGATACAGTGAACCCCTCGAAAGTGACCACCCCTGAGATAGTCAACTTTGGGGATGGTCACTTGGCAGGGTTTGACTGTATTGCTACTAGCAGTAATACTTGATCATATAACTTTGAAGTTCCATATATTTTCCTTCCATGGGTTGCTCCACCATGGTCTAAAGTTGGGCCAGAAGGGTTCCATATGTTTTTAATTGGTGCATTTACAGAGTGTTTTTGATATAATAGTGTCTCATGGGCCTGATGGCGCCATGCTTTTTTGTGATTTTATTCTTAACCCTTTATCACTCAATGACGCAATAACTCGTAACATGAGTGCAGCTGCACTTCCTCAGTAGCGAGTTATTGCGTCATTGTATTTGTGCACTTATTCCTACGAAGCGAGTTTTGGCGTATTTTGGGTACCACGATCTTAGATCGCTGGTACACAAATGATTGTTAAATAAAGATACAATATTATTGCCCTTACCTTTTAATCGTAATCTATAGTTATTTAATGCTTATTTTCGGACTCGAAGTCTGTGATTTTCGGCGGGAAAACTACGGGAAAACCCCCTCCAAATATGGAAGTCATGGGGAATTACCGCCAGTGACGTCGTCGTGTTGTGGCGTCCTTAGCAACACACAAAACCATTGATATTCTCCCGGATTTTTTCGTTGTTTCTGCCATCAAATGGCTAGTTTAAACCAGGATAATTCCGATGAAGAGTGGAAGAGGATCGACTATCGTCCCCTTCACGATCCATGGGAATCAGACGATGATATCCCACTCATTTAACCACTCAACGAAGACGAACTTGCCGAGGTGCATTATTGACAGTGCGTCAAGCGCAAAATCAGACAAAAATCAACTTTTAAGTTAATATATTCTAAACACAAATAATATCATATTTAACGAAATGAAAGATTCAAATAAAAAATGGAAATTACTCGTTTAACTTGTTTAAAGCACTGCTCCCTATGCACTGCAGTGCACTACGCACTGCGCAACAATGTCTCTGAGGAGTAACCCCTCATGCAGTGCAGGGGACATGGCAACATTGTTGCGTTGAGTGATAAAGGGTTAAAAAAACTTTGTCACATATCTTGATTCCTTAAGGTAACCAATGTTTAGTGATAATTTTGGTGATTTTACTCTAAAAAACTCTGTCACATATGTTTTCCTTAAGGTAATTGAGGTTTAGTGCTAGTTTTGGTGATTTTACTCTAAAAGACTTTGTCACACATGTTTTCCATAAGATAACCAACGATTAGTGCTAGTTTTTGGTGGTGATGCCGGTGGCAGCAGTAATGCTGGCCTAGCTGCTGCTTATTTAATTCTGGGAGGTAGTATTTTCACCTGCTGCGTGCCAGCGAGGCAGGTGAAAAGGAAACAAATTGTTGGCTTTGCCTGGAGGTGATCCATGTCACCCTGGTGGCAGACCTATTTGTTATAGGGCCAGGCAAGTCAACCACTAGACTGTAATAAACACACTCCTGCCCTCCAGGGAAATCCGATTAACCCTTATACTGCCGGTGGCTAATTTGGCCAATACAAAATTATGTATGGTACTATTGAAAATAACATGTATTTGCTGAGTTGTTGGTTGAGATCTGATTAGTATTACATCACAGATATCTTTTAATTTACTTTTGATACTTACTTTTGATGTTATTGTTATCATTATGAGTAGCAGTATTAGTATTAATATTATTACTTTATTAGTTGAAGTATTATTATTATTGTTATTATTATTATTAGTAGTAGTAGTAGTAGTAGTAATATTAGTATTATTAGTATTATTAGTATTGTTATTAATATTATTTTTATTATCATTATCATTATTATTATCATTATATTATTATTATCATTATTATTATTATTATTGTTATTATTATTATCATTATTATTATTATTATTATTATTATTATTATTATTATTATTATTATTATTATTATAATCATCATCATCATCATCGTCATCATTATACTATTTAAGCTAGTTGACCTACCACTGAACTGCCCCACAATGCAACATAATTAGGAGATAAATATTTGTCTGCAGCCGGCAGCAGCTCTGTAGGCTGCATTCTCTGTGGTGTATCCACTGAATTAAGAGAGTGAGGGTGATTGGCATGTGGATGATAGCGTATGCAACTCTTACTATGATTAATTGAAGATATAGCACTCCCTGGCAAATACAGTATTTATAGACCGCCACTCAAGTGCTACCTGCTAAATAACTGCTGTCTCATCCCTGCAGCTCACTCCATGAATTGGTAATTCGTTGGTCAATCTTCAATATACATTAACTTAAAAACACACAACCCAAAATTAATTTGAGGTATAGTAGTTCAATAACCTTTTTATCTTTTATAAAGTATTGTGTATTTGACATTTTTTTTAAATAAAAAATTTAACATTTTGAAAATTTGAATGATTTGTACTGTATTTCACAGTCATCAATATATGCAGCAAAAGATGCACATTCAGGGTAGAACATGTACATTTAGGATTTCCCTCAACAATGGTCATTTTGGATTTATGATACTTGGCAAAAATTTGGGAATACTTTTGGACTTTACAGTATTTGGATTATGATCAGCAATCTCCTTTAAATCTTTTCCAAAAGATGCTTTAGTCCTTCTGACAGTAACAAAATGGAAAAGTCTTCTCAGATGTTATAGGAATTAATGGGTTGAATACTGATTTTTATTAATTTTGCAATAATGTTCAACTGTGATAAACAACAGTATATATTTAAGGGCATAACATTTAATAGTAGATGCACAGTTAGTATTGAGTTTTATAATAGATGTACAGTGTACCACTGAGTTTTATCTACTGTCATTGAACTGTAGTCCAAGAGTATCCTTTTCTTTTTCATTCCTATACAATCCTGATTAGCTTTTTTACCTGAAAAGAAGAGTGACTGTGCATTTATCATTTTAATGTGGTAAGAACTTATCAGACGTGTTTTAGATGAGGATATTTTCCTTGCATTATTCATAAGAGAGCAGCCTTCTGAACATCATTACTCGATGTCCTTCGCTAAGGTGTGTCTCAAAGCTGATTACACAAAACCAAAGAGTGCTTGGAGCGACTGTTATTTCATAATGGGCTCCTAGGGGAGGTATCGGTGCGCTTTATTGGAAAGATAGCCGTAGGTTGAGGAGATAAGACACGGAACTTGACTCCCTCCTTATGGCGGTATTCAGCTAACTTGTGGCCGGCGAGGATTAATGTTCTCAGCGACTCAATGAACGGGATCCCTTGATTGACGATCCATGTGTCATAAGAGTATTCTCAGGGAGACTGGATTACTACACAGAAATTATACAGACATGTGAAGAATGCCTTTGCAGCCTACTCACTGGACGGTCTTCCAACCATGCATTTGGATTTGGAATTTTGTTTTTCGTCACATTTATGCCAATTGTGGCTAATTCGTGACTAGCCAGTTGTAAGTAGTGGAGGAGTACCTGGCGAAAACCACTGCCTAACCCCAAGTCACTGGCAAATTTCAAAGATAACATAGATTAATAGATAAAAAAACATGTGTATTAGATAGGTCAATTATTATTGATGTTCATGGAAAAGGGTGGAGGGGTTTATTTAGTGTTCATCTTCAGGGCTAGGTGTTAAAGATTTAGATTTAATTGTTAACAGAAAACTGATTGTTTAGTTTTGGTAGTCTATCAGGGATAGATAGAAGTTATTGTGTTTCTCTTCTACCTTTGCACTGTTCTCTTAGGCCTAAAAAATAAAATTGTTTGTTTCCTGTAACCCTACCCTAACAAGTTTTTATTCAAATAATCCCTACCCTAAAGTGTTTTCCGCTCTTCCAACTCCTAATCAACATAAAACATGCATAAAACACATTTTTGACCAAAAAAAATAATGCAAAAAATAATATTTTACCAACCTACCTACCCTATTTTTTTCAGACCGTTACAGGAAACAAACAATATTTTTTTCTTGGCCTTATCTGCGGTATTGGGTAGCATACTAGCATTGGTATTGCATCTTGGAGAAGCTGCTTCAAGAATGGAAGAACTTGGCTGAAAGGGTGAAATTTGTACATTTTCCTGCACTGTTTTCTTATCCTCTGTGAGTGCCTGAGTGGGTAGTAATATTGTTACTTTGAGAAATTGTTCAAGGGTAAAGTTATCTTGCCTCACTCATGGTCTTGCACTGTTTTCTTATTAAAGTTGGAAGTGATAATAAGGGCTGGACTCGATACGCACGGCGATTCTGAATTGGCATTTCTTGAGGATCGATACTCAAGAAATGCATATTCCAAGCGCTATTTCGATTCTTGGGACCGACCTTCGCGGTCTAATCCCTTGAATCATTAAGCTAAAACAAGTGAAATTGCGGCGAAACACAGAAATACAAATAAGCATGCAATTAAAACACATGTTGTTGTAGTTGTTATTCGTTTTTCTGCTCCACGAAGCACAGAAAGCCGCCGAAAGCGGTGCTTCAGAGTGAGCCTTTTCTTTGGGAGGGTGTGGTGAGGGACAGGTGCATACTGACAATACAAAACGCGCGAAATACTTGTCCCTCACCACACTTTCCAATGAACTATGTCACTACAATGCATGAATCGAGAATCGAATCGAAAGAATCGAAATCGAAAAAAATATGTCAATGAATCGAATCGAAAAAGATTGGATGTCAAGCCCAGCCCTAGTGATAATGTTATATGGATAGGAGCTTGGTTTAAAGATTGAAACTCGTCCATGTTCTAGCGCTGGTGCCTAATTCTCTGAGTATGAGTGGGTAGTAATATTGTTACAACACAAATTGCAATTTGGTTAAGAGGTTGAAGCTCCTCCATGTTCTTGCATTTTTTCTAATCCTCTGCAAGTTGATGGTAATATTTAAACAAGGAAATATCAGAAGCTTTGTTTAAATGGTGAAACTTGTCAATGTTCTATCGCTGATATAATCCTCTGTGAATAGGTTGCTATATTGTTGATTGAGAATAGCTTGTTTTAAGTGTTGAAACTCATCCATGTTATTGCAGTGTGTTCTAATCTTCTGAGTGTTAGTGGGTAGTACTATTGTTACACAGATAGGAGTCTGGTTTAAAGGGCGAAACTTGTCCATGTTCTGGCTGTGTGTTCTAATCCTCTGAGTGAGTGGGTAGTTTTTTTTTACATGAGTAGGAGCTTGGGTTTTGGGTGTGTGTTCTGATCCTTTGAGTGAGTGGGTAGGATATTTTACAAGAGTAGGAGCTTGGTATTAATGGTGAAACTTGTCCATGTTCTTGCAGTGTCTTCTAATCCTCTGAGAGTGAATAGGTAGTAATATTGTTACATGGATAGGAGTTTAGTTTTAAGGGGTGAAGCTCCTCCATGTTCTTGCAGTGTCTTCTAATCCTCTGAGAGTGAATAGGTAGTAATATTGTTACATGGATATGAGTTTAGTTTTAAGGGGTGAAGCTCCTCCATGTTCTTGCAGTGTCTTCTAATCCTCTGAGAGTGAATAGGTAGTAATATTGTTACATGGATAGGAGTTTAGTTTAAGGGTTGAAGCTCCTCCATGTTCTTGCAGTGTCTTCTAATCCTCTGAGAGTGAATAGGTAGTAATATTGTTACATGGATAGGAGTTTAGTTTAAGGGTTGAAGCTCGTCCATGTTCTTGCAGTGTGTTCTTATCCTCTGAGAGTGAATAGGTAGTAATATTGTTACATGGATATGAGTTTAGTTTTAAGGGGTGAAGCTCCTCCATGTTCTTGCAGTGTGTTCTTATCCTCTGAGAGTGAATAGGTAGTAATATTGTTACACGGATAGGAGTTGAGTTTTAAGGGGTGAAGCTCATCCATGTTCTTGCAGTGTGTTTTAATCCTCCATATGTGAGTAGGTAGAAGCTATTTAGAGGCAGTAGGAGGAGTAGAAGGTGCAGACGGACCATGTATCAGGTAATTGGCAAGTGGAAGTGAGCGATTTGATTAATTACATTTCAATGGTGGTCCGCTACTGGGTCGTGTATGGCAGGGAGAATTATCAGTCTCAGCATGATGCTGGCAGGTCTTCCTGGTAACCCTTGCAAGCTGGAGAGTTCCTCTTAAGATCGTCGGCTGAAGCTAGGTGCTTTTGGAAATATCTAGAGAATAAAGCATAAATTTGCAAAATATTTGAGCTGCACTTTGGATTCTAATTTAACATTTTGCATGATATACTATTGTATCCTTGAGGATGCTAGAGAATATTCTTCTAAAGATATACAAGACTGTATGTGTCTCTTATATGCCAGCCATGACACTAAAGATCGTGACAGATATGTAACAAAAGCCTGCTCTCTCCGTTCAGTGGGTTATTTAAATTTTCAGCAGGTGACGTTGGGACATGCTAATTTTAGGTGAGTGACATGAAAGTGAGATTGGATCCCCTTATTCTGTAGATGCTTGATGCGGTTGTCTGGTTCAGCTGGGTTGAGACTGGTAATTGAATGAAGTAAGTAAGAAATGATAGAAGAGGCAGTGGTATCATGTGACACAGAACAATTTAGCCAAGAGGATTTGCCGAACACTGCCTTAATCTGATTGGACAGAAGGACATATGGTGCACAGCGCTAGATTGAAAGACTGCTTAGTGTTGAGTGAGGAACACTGCCAAGGCCAAGAAAAATTAGTTTGTTTCCTGTAACGGTCTGAAACAATAGGGTAGGTAGGTCGGTATAAAGATTTTTTTTGCATTATTTTTTGGTCAAAAATGTTTGTTTTATGCATATTTTACGTTGTTTTGGAGTTGGGAGGGCAAATTTTTTTTATGGTAGGGATCTTTTTGAATAAAAAACTTGTTAGGGTAGGGTTACAGGAAACAAACAACTTTTTTAGGCCTAATACAAAGGAGGCCCAAGGGAAATACAGGGAGAAGGAGGATTGAAGTAGGGGGTTGGAGGGATGGACTTTTTTTTCTTTTATTGAGGGGGGGGGGGGGGGAGGGGGATATGTTATAAGGCAGGACTTCACAATAGTTCTTTTCCAGACTGATATAATTGCAGAAATGACTGTTTGGCCACCAGGATGAAATATCTTGTAGCCCTACCTGACAATTAGAAATGGAAAAAAATATATGCAATATTACCACAACTACAGCAAAACCAAAATGAATTTATCAAAGTTCTTGTCCTAATTTTGCAGGATTATCCTATTGCTCAACTTCTCTCTTTAGATCTTCATTGGTTGTAAATAACATGTTCTGTAGTTTGTTTCTTCCCCAATCTTGCAGAGTGGTTCTAATTATTGCCCCTGACATATCTTTATAGATCTCTACAGGGAGTAAGTAACAAGGTCTATAGTTTATCATGTCCTCATTATCGCACAGTGTATATAATTCCCACAAGGCCTATAGTTTATCATGCCCTCATTGTCCCCAGGGTCTCTCTATAGATCTCTACAGGGAGTAAGTAACAAGGTCTATAGTTTTTCTAGTATTTTACGTACTCACACAGAGTAGATGTTATCGCCTATCATTTCTATAGATCTCCACAGAGAGTAAGTAAGTAACAAGGTCCAATGCTTGTCTTAAATCTTGACCCCCTTCTCAAGGAGAGGATCTAATCCCCCATCATCACTCCATAGATCTCTCCAGGGAGTAATTAGTAACAAGTCCATTGTTTGTCTAGTCTTGTCCTTCTCACAGTGTTTCCCCCATTGCCTTCCGTAATGTCTCCCAGTAGGTTCTTTCCTGATAGCTGTAGCATGACTGTAGCTTATCATGCCATCTCCTTATATGCCCATGGGGTCCTTTGTGGGGAAGTCTTTAACCCATTAATGCTCACAGTGATCAAAACAGCATGACAATTTGGGTGAAATCTTGAAGGTGAAAAATAAGTTGAGGAAATATTTTAACAGGTAATATTACTCAGAACACCACTAACAACTCTCCTAATATTTTGGGAAGTAATTCTGAATTTCCAAGTTATTTCCAAAATTATTGTCGATCCAGACGACAATTACTCAATGACCTTGTAAGTATTAATGGGTTAAGCATGAAAACAAACCTTGCCATAATATATTTCACATAGCATTTTGATGTTTTTCGCCTCAATTTTTATGTCCTTCTGCATATACTAGTTGACCCATTCATGCCTGGAGATATCCTTGACATCTGTCATTATTAGGGTATTTAATTATTTTGAAAATATATATGAAATATGTCAAGGGGAATTGTTTGTCAGTTTCTAATCCACATTTCCCCTTTCAATATTTTCTGAAATGGCTTTTTTAGAGAGATATCACCAAAAAAAGTCAGGCGGTTTTGGCCGCTTCAGGCATGTATGGGTTAAACAATGGCTTATGCTGAAATAAAGCATTAGTTTGCTAAATATTTAAAGCAGAGTTGTAGGTTGAGTTAAAAAAAACATCTCTCTTCTAAGGCCTAAAAAAAGTTCTTTGTTTCCTGTAACCCTACCCTAACACCTATCAAGTTTTTATTCAAAATAATCCCTACCCTAAAGTTATTTCCGACTCCCAATCAATGTAAAACATGCATATAACACACATTTTTGACCCAAAAAATAATGCAAAAAAAAATATTGTTTTACTGACCTACCTACCCTATTTTTTTCAGACCGTTACAGGAAACAAACTTTTTTTTTCTAGGCTTTATGCTGAAATAAAGCATTAGTTTGCTAAATATTTAAAGAACAGTTGCAGGTTGAGTTCAAAAAAACATCTCTTCTGAATAGTATTTTTATGAAGGGGATATGTATAAAGTAGTCAGGCCATGCAGGGCAGTTACCAGCAGCATAAGGGTTAATAGTGTAAGTCTATGATATTCCCAGAAGAAGAAGAGGATTTATGAGTTGGGTTGCATGATTGCCTGACACCCACTTTCTATTATGTAATACATTTCCCTAAGAGCTAATTAGTCGGCTTCTGAAACCATTACCAAATTGGTTCCTCTCAGTTAATAGAAATATACTTAAGACTATCAATGTAGCAGCGTTAGTTTTTCTAAAGGGCTTCGATCCATTCACACTTGGTAACCTGGGTGTTTTGTTGTTTAAGTGCTCCACACATCAGCTCAGCAGACCAGAGATCAATACATCCTTCATAAGTCTGTGTTAAAGAGCCTAATTGTGTTTCTCATTATTTGCCTAGTTGGCTTGGAGGAAACCTATACTCGTATCGTGCCTCTCATCTAACCCTTCCAAATACTAAGATTACTTTCGTCCAAAGTGCAAGGATTCAAAGATGTTTGAAATGTAAGAGTCGTGTGAACATTGATAAAATGGATCAAGACTATAAACCTAACATTTATTTATTGATTTATTTTATTGGCCAAATTAGGGGGCCTGCTCTGACGGCCGACTGTGGTCTAAGGCGCCGCCACTGAATGTACGCTGTCTCTCACCACTGTCTGGGTTCGAATCCCGGTCTGGGCATGTGAGAAAGTTGCCAGTGACTTGGGGCTAGGCGGTGGTTTACGCCGGGTACTCCGGTCACCTCCACTACTTACAACTGGCTAGTCACGAATTAGCCACAATTGGCATAAATGTGACGAAAAACAAAATTCAAATTCAAATGGCCAAATTAGCCACCAGCAGCATAAGGGCTAATATGAGCCACCCCCATGGCCAAGAAGTCTGATGCAGTTAACCTTTATTGGTGGCCATATCTCTCCTATACACAGGGCCTTGGACTGGAGTTAGCACTGGCACTACCCTTTCCTACTGCACCAATATTTTATCAAATCAATTAGTACAAAGAACAGTACATTAGTAAAGGTGGAGGTAATTGAAGGGACAGATCTGTCTCTGACTTGTCTGCAGCAACACCTGTGGCATAATAGCAAATGAGCTCAAGCAATTCAAAACAAAGTTTTCAAGTATAGTATGCAAACTGGACAAACGATGCTACTCTGTTTATCTGTGATCATCAGTGCTCAGGTAAACTGGTCATGGACTAGGAAAATTTAGGACTCCCATCATTATTGCTTGCCTTGTCTCACCCCTGCACAGGGCCTGGGGCTTGACTCAACTTGACCCACAAACAAGCAGTGTAGTACAATATTATTTTACTGGCTCTTAGTCTGCACTGATGCCTCATGCCAAATGTTTTTTACTTGTACATATAAGCGATGCTCCAATTTCCCATTTTATCTTTTATATTTGAGAGTAACACATTTGTCAAACAGGACAAAGTGTAAGATTCCAAGCCTAATGCTCTTAGTTATTAATGCATTTTAGAATGATATTAGTACTACAGGTATACCCAACATGCCATGTCTCTTTCTAAGGATAATTTTTTGTCTGGTTTCAGATCCGCGTTTGGACGACAAGGTGTTTGTGTCTGTATACCCACCATGCGATGTCTCTTTCTAAGGATTATTTTTTGTCTGGTTTCAGATCCTCGTTTGGATGACAAGGTGTTTGTGTCCGTTCACCAAGTGTTGCGTTCTCACCCGCTGCCGACGCTGGTGCGGTGTCTGGAGAGTTTCTATCACGATGATGAGGTCAGCGCTGTCTACGCCGGCGATGTCATCGAAGTCTCGGGAGTTGAGACGGATGATGAGGATAGGGTGAGTGCTGTAGCTTATACAGGTCTAAAAATAAAAGTTGTTTGTTTCTTGTAACCCTATCTTAACAAGTTTTTATTATTTTAAATCCCTACCCCAAAGTTTTTCCTCCTAATCAACGTAAAATATGCATAAAAAACACATTTTCGACCCAAAAAATGATTTAAAAAAAATTTGTTCTACCGACCTACCTACCTTTTAATTTTTTTTCTGGAAGGTTACAGGAAACAAACAATATTTTTTTTAGGCCACACAGGAAACAATTCATGTGTTTGTCATGGTCTTAGCCAATATTTGGAAACAGGGTGTCCAAATAGAGGTTTCATAGACTTTTGCATGTCCAAAGTGTGGTACAATTAAAGTACATACTTCTAATAAGATAAACCCTATATATTTACAGATTTTGCTTTTTTAGGCCAGTAACTGCTTTGTGTGTCTTATTAAAGCTTCTACATCTTCTATTTTCTAAGAAAAGTCATCATCAGGAAATTTTGACAAAAAAATTTGGATGTCCAAACTGTCAAAAAACACTGTTCTGGGTGTCGAAATGACATGCTGGACGCATAGGCGGCTAAGCCCCTGGTGTTTGTACGAGCCTGGAGAACTGTCGGGTACCATAGAATCTAAAATTGTGTGGACACTCAACCCTGGCCTTGCCCAGAAGGCCGTAGCCCGGCACACTCTTTGCCCGTAAGTGCTTCAAATCATGATCCTGTACGGGCTTGGTTTCCCGGGCTCGTCTGGGCCTGATTTAGCCATATGGCTGTATAAGCGGTAATTATGTAAGTCAATCAGTATGCCAAGGTTGTATGGGTGCCAATGGCACAATGCCATACAGGTGCCTGAGTTCTGGTCCCTGAAGAGAGCTGGGTGCAACGTTGTCTGTGTCAACACAGGCCTGGCTCCTACAAGCTCGTGAATTTTTTCTTAGTATGTAACCCATTCAATGCATTCATGCTTATTTAAGAGTTCCTCCAGAAATGCTCGTTTGAAAATGTGATACTTTTGACAATAACTTAAGAATAAATTTTACAAAATATTAAAAAACGAGTTGCTTGTAGTGTTCATCTTAGTTTCTCCTTAAAATCTTTTCACAAATATGCTTTCTTCTGAAAGATTTCACCAAATTAATTGGGCTGCTTTTGGCTGCTGTACGCATTAATGGGTTTAAATTGTTTTCAGATTATTTTCTGACAGTTTAGGCTAAAATATGACTTCAGTTAATTGCTACTGAGAGAGGGGACCAGAGTACTGAGAGGAACCATCAACTAACCGTAGTCACTCTCAACTTCCTAACCCCTTATGCTGCTGGTGTCTAATTTGGCCAATAAAAAAATAATGTAAAAAACTTGAAAAATGACAAAAACCCTGGCAAGTGGGTACTCATCTGAGAGCACTCTGCGTAAGCTATCCAATGAATACCTACATGACAGGATTTAGATGGTTTTCAAAAATCTTTGCATCTATATGCTTTGGAACAAAAGTAGCCTCAGAATTGAAAGGGTTAACCCATTAATACTCAGAGCAACCAAAAGCAGCTTTACAATTTTAATGATATCTTGCAGTCAAAAGCAAAGTCAAGAAAATATTTGATGGAGAAATGGCAATCAGAACATTTCACAATATTTTGACAAGTCGTTTTAAAATTTCAAAGTTATTGCCAAAAGCATCATACATCCAGACGGCGATTTCTGGAGGAACTCTTAAGCATTAATGGGTTAAATGTAAGAAACCAGTCCTGGCCAACAATTAGTTACATAGTGGTTTGTTTGAGCACTTGCCTTAGAAGGCAACTAGCTGTTGATAGATGATGCTTTTAAACAACAACAAGGCAACTTCTATTTGTCTCTGCCATTTTGTGACTGCTCATTTTTCTCTGAAAAATGGTTTCTCTAAAATTAGCCGATGATGGCATTGGATAGGATGACAAATGGTCAGAATCCTTCCTCAACCATTTCCTCTGATGGTAGAGGTTGTGTTTTGTGCATCAATATGTTTGTTTAACCCTTATACTGCTGGTGGATAATTTGTCCTATACAAAATGATGCAAAAAACCTGAAAAATGACCGAAGCACTGGCAAATGGGTACTCATCTGAGAGTACTCAGCGAGAGCTATGCAATGAATACCAACATGACAGGGTTAAGATGGTTTTCAACAATTTTTATGTTCTTGTACTTTGGTTGAAAGTAGCCTTAGCATTGGAAGGGTTAAGTCATCCACACCCATCCATCATACAAAGAAAAACAGATTACAGTTAACCCATTCACACTCAGAGTTCCACCAGAACCTAACGTCTGCTACTTTCATACTTTTGAAAATAACTTGAGAACAATGAGTAAGTTCAAAAAATATTTGAAGGAGAGTTGTAGTTTGGCTTCTGGTACACATTTCTCCTTCATTTGTTTTCCAGAAAATGCTTTTGTAAGTGATATATTTCCAAATTTGTCAGGCCTGTTTTGGCTGCTCTGAGTGTTAATGGGTTAAAGGCACTGGGAGACTAAACATTTATTTCTGAGGAAACCTAATGAATATGAAAGTAGGTAAGAGGGGCACAAGACCTTGAGTCCCCTCCTCTGAGGCAAATGAGGTCATTGAGTGCACAAGGGTACCAAGAGATCGCTATGCCACTGCAATGCACTTGTTTAACCTTTCTGCAGTGCAATTCCCAATTGCCCACATTGCCCACATTGCAAGTGGACCAGTAAATTAACATTGGGCAAGTAGATTTTATACCTTTCCTGCTGCACATTACAGTACGCTAATTTTACCGCCAGTGATGCCCAAGAAGTAATAGATAATAACATAGAATGAGTCAGACAGGTTAGGTCATAAAACAGGTCTTTAAGTTACTAAGGCATGCCACTCACAATACAAATTAGCCTCCTCTTCAAAGGCTTACATAAATTCTCAAGCTCCATTTTCTTAGCCTTTCTATTTCTATTGTTAGTGTAACCATAACTTTAACCTTTTTCATTCTCTTTGTTGTTTGTACATCAAAGGGTTTGCATGCATCCCAGTCGTGAGATCTAGACACATACTGCTTTGAAATCTAAGTTACTGGGTTACCTGGCCTGAAGCTGAATACAATATATCAGTGTGAGACACTCAAAGCTGATGCAAAGAAAATGTACCTGTGGTTAGCAAGTAGTATCATTTTCATAAGAAACTAGTAAATCACCATTATCATTATTATTAGAAGTAGTAGTAGTAGTAGTAGTAGTAGTAGTAGTAGTAGTAGTAGTAGTAGAAGGTACTTTTATTATTATTATTATTATTATCATTATTATTATTATTATTATTATTATTATTATTATTATTATTATTAATAGTATTATTATCACTACCATCATCATCATCATCATCATCATCATCATTATTACTGTTATTGAAATGCTCTTAAAACTGTATGTGTTCTCCCTTTACTAAAGTAGTTATACCAGGGCATATGAGAAGTTGCCATTGATTTGGTCACTGTGTTTCTCCAGGTCTCTGGTTTCCTCAAAAGAATGAAATAATGATGATAAACATTCATTTCTGCTCCATTCCACAATGCGAATATGCTTTAATCCTTGGTGGCTAATTTTGCCAATACAAAATGATGCAAAAAACCTAAAATGACCGAAAACCTGACATATGAGTACTCATCTGAGAGTATATTCAGCGAATACCAATGAATACAAACATGACAGGGTTTAGATGGTTTTCAAAAATCTTTGCATCCTTTTGCTTTGGACAAAAGTAGCCTCAGCATTGTATGAAGGGTTAAGTTAATTGATTAGCACTCGACACCCTCTATGGTTTCGACTCAGAGAGGCATCTTTTAGCAATCACTGGAGCTAACTAATGTGCCTCACACTCTGTACTCAGGGTCATGTGCAGACAAAACTGGCAGAGGAACAATGGAAAAGGCCAGAGAGGTCACTGACATTGCATGTATGGAGTTCTTGTGAAATCTTAACCCATTCATGATTGGATATCTACTTGACAAATGTCGTCCGGACCTTTGATACTTTTCAAAATAACTTTAGAATTTATCATAAATTGGAAAATATTTAGTTAGCTTCTGATTAAGATTTCTCTGTAAAATTCTTTGCTTAAAACTGCTTTTGTAATGGAGATATCACCAAAATAATCACACTGTTTTGGGCTGTACATGCCTGAACGGGTTAACCCGTTCATGCATGTAGGGCCCGAAATCATCCTGACAAATGTTGCATATTACCAGAGCATTTCTCATCACATATATTAAGAAGAAAAATGCTAATCCAGGGCTCGACATTGGTGCTTGCCCCATTGCCCCGGGCAAGTAGAATTTGTAAATTATAGCTGTGGGGCAAGTGAAAACTGCATCTTGCTTGCCCCAATGGGAAAGTACGCTTTGTATATTTCAGGTTTACTTTTGAGAATATGTGCAAGTTTCGTGGTCTGCCATCCAAGCTTGTCCTAGAAAATATGCTTTCACATGCCAGAATCATGTTCTACTTGGTTTTAAATGAAATATTATAAAACATACAATTTTTCAAGGGCAAGTGAAAGTTGGAGTAGGGCAAGTAAAAATTGAATCTCACTTGCCCTACGGGGCAAGTCGCTGCAAAAGTTAACGTCGTGCCCTGTAATCAGAACCCAGCTAGTTCACAACTCTCCTATTTCTTTGTGAAATTGTGCATTATTCCATAGTTATTATAAAGAGTTTAGAGGACATTTTCTAGGGGATACCCAAGCATGAATGGATGAATCCATTCATACTTAACCAACCTATATACATGGTTTGGTATCTATGGAAATATTTAACAAGTCATATTTAGATATTTTTAAGGCATTTTCAAAGGTATAAGCCCATTTGAGGATGTCTGTTGCATAATTGAAAAGTTATGCTTGAAAAGAGTCATTTG
>OZ012687.1:14147944-14240444 GCA_963942565.1 Maea johnstoni | reverse complement strand
GCTATTGATCAATTAACGATCTTTTCACATGCGGCATACGTCCAAGCAAACTGAACAGCGAGAGCGCAAAGGTGCAATAACGGCCAATATGCTCCGACCGGCAATCATTGAGGTGTGCGGTAAAACGGAAGATTGCCAACATCCCTTCTACAGAAAACTTTCCCAACCTCTACCCGCACCGTGTGCTTAATCGGGCGAATACGGTACCTAGGTCCCTGATTGAACTGGCCAGGGGATAGGCATGGAGTGTGAGACCAACCAGTTTCTGAGTTATGGAAATTGTATCTCCCTATGTGTTTACCATTCCAGAGCAATTATAAATTAATGCTGTTTAGATTGAAATCAATTTATACCCGTTATTTTCATGGAAATGGCAGCACTTTGGAGAATCTTTTCTTTTCAAAGTTCAATTGCTACATTTGTGTTACTGACAACTGCTTCTGAAATTATAAAGTTGTAAGAAGTGCAATGATACAAGTGTTTAACATATGCCCCATTGCACGAATGCAAAACTCCAATCATACAAATGAGCAAAATGCTAACCTTATATTAAACACCTATGAGGTAAACATGAGAGAAATTTACTTGTGTTTAAAGGGTTGTCACCATTTATGACACTGTTATCATAATAAATGCAGTTAAAAGTTTTCATGTGTATAAAGTGCTGCCTTTTCTTATGACACTCTATTTATCTTCATAAGTATTCATAGGTAAAGATTTACAGATATATCTATCATAGGGTTGACTCCTACAAAACACAGATTATCAGCCTACCTGTATTTTGATTTAGAGTTTTACAGGTGTTTGTAAGACTGCCTCCTCTTCTGACAAACCAATTATCATCATACATGTATTAACAGGTGCAGATTTACAGGTGTGAATATAACAGGCTCCTCTTACAAAACAAATGTTATCATCACACCTATTCTTGAATAAGTACCTCTTCATTACTTGATATCTGCCAACCCTTCTTGTGCTGAAGTTACTTTCTTCCAAGGCACAAACAGGCAAAATATTTGTGAAAAAACATCTAAATCCTGTCATGTTGTATTCATTGGAAAGCTCTTGCTGTGTACTAACAGATGACTACCCATATGCCTGTGTTTCAGTCATATTTCAGATTTTTCCACATTATTTTGTTTTAACCAAATTAGCTGCCAGTATCCACGGGTCCAATGACATTCATGCCCAAAGCAATATTGGTGTGTGACAAAATTTGATATTTACTAAATTATTTTTTGTGAATGAAAAAAATAAATACCACACCCCTTCATGTAATGCAAGGCCATATTATCTTGTTTTAGTTTCTACACATGTTTGCCAATCATTGTAATGTAGTGGAGTACCGTATTAGCCCGATAAAGCGCACGGGGTAGGGGTCGGGAAAATTTTCTGAAGTAGGGGTGTTGGCGATCTTCTTTTTTACCGCACCCCTCAATGATTGCCGGTCGGAGCGTATTAGCCGTTATTGCACCTTTGCGCTCTCGCTGTTCAATTTGCATAGACGTTCGCAGCTTGTGAAAAGATCGTTAATTGGTCAATAGTACAATCATGCGGCAAATATGAACAGTGAGAGCGCGAAGGAACTGCTGAAATGGCGGAATTCTGCGCTGGTTTGCACACTCGGCAAGAGGAAAGGTATGTGATTTTGCTTTTCTTACTTCTTCTGGGGGGAAGTTTCACAAGTTTTTTTATGACAATTGCGCTAGCCATTCTCCCTCTAACCGTGAAAAATAGGGGGGGGGGTGCGCTTATTCAGGACCGTGCACTTAATCGGGCGAATACGGTAATTTTATCACCTCTGCCCTCTAATAAAATGAGTTGAAGAGATCATCCCGTGAGAGTCATTCTCTAGCACGTCAGTCTTCAGCACGAGTTGAAAGATTACTGCACCTAACCTTTAGGCTAACATGGTGGCATGTCATAGGATGTCAAAAAGATCAGGCAAACGAGTCCCGGTGTGGCCCCGGGGTTACTGCTGTAGCAGCTGCTGTAGCTGTGAAGACTGCTGTTTGATACAATGTAGCCTTTAGGCTGACATGACATGTCAATTGATATTAGAAAGATCAAGCCAGTCAGTCAGGCTGCTCAGTGACTGCTCGACCCCATACCAAAGGGCTGCGTGCTGTTGTTGCTTACAGAATTGAGAAGTTAATGATTATTGCTCATAACTTAAGGTGGCTTATGGGGTTATTTAGTGAATATAGACTCATTTTGATATTTTACATATGTTAAAGGCTCCATCCTTTTCCTCATACCGTATTCGTCCGATTAAGCGCACATACCCAAATAAGCGCATTGCCCATATTTTTTTATGGTTAGAGGAGAAACAGCCAGCACAACTGTCATGAAAAACCTTGTAAAACTTTCCCCCAGAAGAAGTAGGAAAAGAGAAATCACGTACCTTTCCTCTTGCCAATGTCTGCAAACCAGCATTGAATTCTGCCATTTCAGCAGTTCCTTTGCGCTCTCACTGTTCTCACTGTATGCAGCATGATCGTACTATTGACCAATCAACGATCTTATTACATGCGGGATTGTTGCGGCAAGCGTCTAAGCACTCTGAACAGCGAGAGCGCGAAGGTGCAATAACAGCCAATACACTCCGATCGGCAATCATTGAGGTGTGCGTTAGTGGATTATTATGCCCTAGACAAAGCTAGGACATATGATAGTTGAACCAAATCATTTTCAAAGGGGTTTTACAGAAACTCGTCCCATAACAATTATCCTTAACAAGGTAAACAACACTTTTCTTTAAGATTAGCATAACTGGATGTCACAGCAAGTAGGACGTAATGGTTTCTGCCCATCAACACAAACCAAATGAAAGAGCTCAGAAAATGACTTTTTCATCATTATCAGATTAATCCATATTGTCCATTCTTGTCAGGTGTGTAATTGCTATATCAGTAACAGTCAGTGTCTGCCTCTAAGTGGCATCTAGTCTAGTGCAATCATCACGGCTAGCCATAATTGTATTGTGATGCAGAATGTTTGGTTCCGTTTTGAGTTATAAAAAATACCAATATCATCAAATTTAGCAAACTTTTCCTTAAATGATGTCCTGTTGCCATGGCAACCAAAAATATTTAACGAATATATTAATTATTTATTTTTCTGGTAATGAAGTTCATGTATTTACTTCAAATTCATAGCAGTCCTTATCAAAAGACTAATGTTTAGATCTCAATATTACAAAAATCTCCTATTTTTGGCTTTTTCCTGCCGTGACCATGGCAACCAATAAAGATTTGAAGGCGCTTTTGCCAAAAAAAAATTCACAAATCCACTTTTATAGGCTAGATGGTCAAACGAAACCAGGCTAGTGGAAAAACTAAGTCAAGAAAGCTGGCCCCATATTAGCTACCTTAAGGATGCCCGCACCAGTTTTTTTTTTGTCCTTCGAATTTCGTAATTTTTGGATATGTTGTACCTTGTGGGTCAAAACTAAAGGAAATATAAAACGAAATTGGCTGTTTAGCTTATTTCTTTTGCTAGAGACCAATTTGTGATTTTTGAAAAGTGGCTATTTGAGAGAAAAAAGGCCGCCAGATTGCGCATTTTTTAATTTTCCGCTCATTCTGGGTTGTGCGTGCACAGAAAAATAATTTGTAAATCTTTATAAACGTAAATTTGCATGTAGTTAATGGAGAAGGTCCTCTCTCTGCTTGCGCAAACTGTATTTCAAACCCTGCTATATCGTTCGCACAGTCTAAAACAGAACTGGAAGGGTTGAATTAAAAATGAACACTTTTTTCTCCAAAATAGGGGCAAATATAGGGCAATTTATCGCACATAATGAATTGTAATAAAAAAATTAGTCCAGAGAATTTTTTTATTTTTTGATATGTTCTTGCCCTGTAAATTTACATTCTGTATTGGGAAAGAAAATGGGGGTGTTTCGAGTTACTTTTTTTGCTACAGAGCTATGAGTGAAAGGGTACGTTTTTTGCTTTTTTATGAAAATGAAAAGACAATGACGCGGCCTTTGTTTCCCTATTGTTGTTGCAACAATTGGGTGAAAATCCCTCTGTTGGAGTCATGTTGCGCTTGCTAAGACGCGAATATAGGGCATCATTTCACACATGATAAGTTGTTAAAAAAAAATTAGTCCAGATAATTTTTTTATTTTTTGATATGTTCTTGCCCTGTAAATTTGCTTTTGATATAACAAAAGAAAATGGGGGTGTTCCGAGTTACTTTTCTTGCTACAGAGCTACGAGTGATAGGGTACGTTTTATGCTTTTTCGCAAATATAATTGGCAATGTCCCGTGGCAACAATAGTGAAATTCCCTTTGTTGGAGTCACCAGAGGGGTTAGTGACGATGATTTTCTACCCTTGTCCCCTAATTGTGTGCAGTCAGTGAAGAAGTCAACACTGTAAGTGTTTATATTCGGCTTAGGGCTTTTCAAGAAAAACACGAATAGAAGTGTGTGTGTGTAAAGGGGGGGGGGGGGGTGGTTAACCCGCCAATTTCAGACCTTAACAATATGAAAAAGAGCTCCGACACCAAGGCGTTTGAATGAATTGTGATGTATTGTAATGTGCTTTATTGATTGTACTCTTAGAATACAAAATACCACTTTACGAAATATACAGACATTGAGCAAAAGAAATGCGCAAAAATATGTGTACAAAACTTTACCAACTGAACACAATGCTGTGTGCCAGCATTTACACTTCGAGTTTGCGCCATAATATATTGATCAGACAATAGATTGGTCCCCAGGGGGGGGGGGGGGGGGGGGGTGGCACTCAGGTACAGAGGGGGCGCATACGCTCGTTATCTAAATCTAAAAATACCCCTAAAGCACTGATTTCTGGCCCAAAGAGCACCCTTATTTTAAAAATACGCTGACTTTTTCCAGTAAATAAACACCCCTTCCTTTATCAAAACACTGACATTGAATTAACGGGAACGCGTATTTCAACTATAGATTTTATAATCCTCTACCTGTTTGGGGGTAGTTCAATAATATTGAACCTTACTATATATGCAACGATATCTTATTGTGGATGTTCTGTGTTGCACATGTAAGGTTCAATGCGATCCTCTAATTTTATGTTAGCAGCGGTGGTTTAGCATGAAACCCATAAACGGAACCAATGCTAGCCTTCTTCGTCCTTAAAGTGTCATTAGTTACCATATTGTATGTCTTCTTCCAACAAATATTCTGGATATTTTGCAATAGAAACAAAACATACTATTCAGGTTAATAATATACTTGACACTTGTTGCATTTCCGCTAATCCAAATTTCCGTTCTGTAAATAATTCTGACTTTTACAAAACCAATATGGTGAACATATACAACTTTTCCAAGTCCATCGCCGGCTGGAGATGAGAAGAGTCTGATTCAAGTATTCAAGTATTCAAGTATGTTTATTGGCTGTACAATCGACGGTACAAAATCATATCAAATACGGAATCAAAATCATAACAAATGCGAAAACATGGAAATAAGAATAACCCATAATGGGAACTGAACATAATAGCAACTGAAAAATAACTAGAAAGCTGAAAGTGCTAACATACTAATTAACCACGGTAAAATAAATATACCAGCGTGGTAAATTAAATACTGGAATACATACTCAGTACTAGGTAGTGTCTTAAGGTGGTTCAAGACATAAAGTCGGTACGACTGACTGGTGTCACTATTATAGTCACTGGTATAGTCCTATTTACACGGCGCTGACGTTAAATAATGACGGCAATACATAGAGCTAGCCCTCGGTGATTGAAAAGAGGAAAAATACGTTTCCCAGCTGTTTGTATGTGCCCAGATTATAGCAAAATGCTTCCCCTCAAAATTTCGGCGGAAGAGTGCTAACATGATTTTTAAGACTTAACACTAAACCCTACCGTCGTAGTAGTAAGATGAAAACAGAAACGGGAAAATAGGTAGGGTTAACGTTTATGTCTGAACTAGTTAAGCGGCAGCAATTGGCGGCAGCAAACTCGGAAGCCAAGTCACTTTGGGAGTCACTCGGCGTCAGAGCCGCGTATATTTCGTGGATTGTAGGGGTATTTTTACCCCCCCCCCTTTATTTTGTACCTGGGTACAAAAAAGTACCCTTCTTTTACAAATTTGCGGACGTGCCGAGGTCTTAAGAAAGACCACTTCCTTCCAAAATACGTAACGCGGGTGCGGCCCGGGCCGCCCCCCTCTTTACCTGATTCCCTCCCCCGGGGATTGGTCAGGCAACGAAAAGATTGCCAATTCACCTCCAAGCTAATTTTCTTCAAACTTCGGGAGGAATACAGTACCATTAAATTTGTGGCCATTCAATATTCTGAGAAAGACCCTAATATCTTCAATTTACATATTTATTGAATATTACCTTTCCTTTACTTGGCACAATGTGCAGTTGTGGATGTATTTCTGCATATGTGTTAATGCTTTCGCATATGTTTAGGAAATAAAGATAAAACTATCAATATCACTATTAAATTTAAAAGAATAAGAATCCGAAAATGTTTATCACTTCATAAAAATTGAAATTGTAAGGCATCTGTAATTAAACGTTAAAAATATGATGCATGGCAAAGAGAATATTGATATTAAGTTTTTAAGTATAATTTATTTTGACACGATTTTTCATGGATGAAACATTTCGTACAGGTTGCCACTTCACTTGTCAAATTACGGCTAGGTCAGGACTAGCCAGTCATAGTTTGAGCATGAAACCGGAGTAACTGGTGCACATCTTTGTATAACCCATAGTCACTGTCAACTTTCTTACAGAATGCAAAAGTTTACACATGCAGATTGAATCTATGAATAGTATATTTCATGTAATACTTCATCCGTTTTCCCAATCATTTAAGCCGTTACCATTCATGCACTTTGAATTTAGATGGTAAAAAAGCACAGCATAAAAACGTAATTTATACACCATTTCCATGCGTACATATGGTAGAAGGTCCATGTTTTATTGTGGAAAGTTGTGTTGCCTTTGTGCTTAGGTCGTAAAAATAATTGCTAAATCCCTCAACAGTGCGCTACGGCGTAATGAATGTCGCATCCATCCCTGACGTTCATGCCACGAATGCCCGACTCCCGTAATATACGCAACAATGGGACGTCTCCCAACAATCGAAAAAAAAACTGGTGCGGGCATCCTTAAGCTGTTAAGAATGGGATGTCAAATGATATTCGATACCTCTGACCCAGATAGAGCAATTTCATCACTTTAAAGTGATTACCCTGCCATTCTTCATTATATTATGTTATGAGAATGATGATGAAAGTTAGTTCTGTTTTTAGGGAGGTAGGATTAGGTTTTACCTCTCTTTCAACACCTTAGGTCATATTGCGACAAAATGTAAACCTGAAACCAAGATAAAATTCTCTTTCCTTTGTGAATAGTCAAAAGAGGTCTTTCAGTTGAAAATGCACCAGAGACAGCCCTTTACGATGACGCACATTTGTAAAGCAATCAAGCCAATCCCCTAATTAGGATGCAGTGGAGACGGTTTTTTAGACTGCCACTGCCACTACCACTCCTGCTATTAAACAATATGAAAGGTGCTGACACTGATTCTGATTGAGGATGAAAAGAGTACTGCATCTAACATTTAGGAATGCATGATATGTCAAATGATATTTAAAAAATCGCTCATTTTTTGGAGTCATTCTCCACCATGTTATGGTATAGTTATGGTGCTGCTGCTGCTGCTGTCAGATGATGATGATGATATATTTGTGTTGTGATCAAACTTCTAAATGCTGCCACTATATGTCAAATGAGATAAAAATATCTCTCATTTTTTGGATTCATTCTCCACCATGTTATGATATGGGTCTGGTGCTAATGATGATCATCAATATTTCATATGATGACGCTATATTTGTGTTGTGATCAGACTTCTAAGTGCTGCCACTATTGTACCTAAAAATGTTTGATTGCCAGATCTAATCAGCTTGATCTTGATTGTTATCATAGGGATTTCTGTCAATCTCCTTATCTGAGAGCCCTTTTTGGTTTGTATTGTACAAGTAAATCATTGATGTAAACAAGTGCCTGGCCGCAAAGGCTTTTGAAAACTAGGAGTAGAATTTTTTTTCTGTACTTAACAGGGGGTAGTGCAGTTCTTCTGGGACTTATGTTAACCCTTCCTATGCTAAGGCTTTTTTTGTTCAATGCTCAAGAACACAATGATTTTTGATAAACATCTAAACCCTGTCATGTTGGTACTCATTGGATAGCCTTCACTGAGTGCTCTCAGATGAGTACCCATATGCCAGGGTTTCAGTGATTTTTCAGGATTTCTGCATCATTTTGCATTGGGCAAATTAGCCACTAGCAGTACATATAAGGGTTAAAACATGTTTAAGGTAGTCTGGCACTGCTTCTTTCTCAGGACATTATAACAGTCTTCCCTTAACCTTTAGGGTATCATGCCACGTCAAATTATATTTAAGGGGTTTACTCATTGTCAGTCATTCTCCACCATGTTATGTTATAGGGCTTATCCTGAGATTGCTGCTGAAACCTGTGTAGCATGCTCTGCCCTGTAATTTGATAAGTATGTAATAAGGATGATGGCCTCAGCCTTAATGTCAGCCTTACATATCATGGAATATCAAAAAATGAACCCCCAGACTAGCATGATAGGTCAGAATATGATAAAAGTCACCTTGCTCAGGGTCACCGTACACCATGACATCACACAGGCTCACTGATGCCGCTATGCTAATTGGAAAGGAAGGTGTTTTTAGAGGTTGACCTACAAAGGTCAACCTATATTCATTTCGCTTTTGTTGTCTTACATTCCCGGGGGGGGGGGGGGGGGGGGGGGTCCTGGGAGCTGGTTGATGCATTTTCCCTATGTTGTCTTACATGGCTGTTTTGGAAAATTCTAGCCACATGATCTGGAGAGTGGGGTGTGGTGGGGTCGTTTTGTTTATTGTTTCTGTTAGAGTTGAGTGTGTAGTTTATAATGTTTGTTTCATTTTTTCTGTGGGTTGCCTAGTTTTTTTTTGGTGGATTTTTACGTGTTTATACTTTGTTTTCTTCACTCTAATATGCTTCTGTAGCGCGTCTGGTGGGGCGGCGGTTGGATGCGCATGCGTGGGTTTTCTGCATATTTAATGCGATCGGCTAATCACGTGACGGTGCGTGTTGGGGTTTCCCAGCACCACGTGGTTTGTCTCTGGTGAATTATCCAATGAGCGGTCTCACTGCCTCACCGTCACACCACGTGGTACTCTTTCCCGCGGTTTATTAACCAATGAGCGGCTATTTGTATCCCTGTTTGTACTATTTTACTTACGTGTTCATTCACGTATTTTTTACATTGGCGAGGTTACGGTCCGCCATTTTGAATATCGGGTTTGACGAAATTTGCACCCCGATTTCAAAGCTTTCGTTTGTGGCCATCTCTAACTCTAAAATTCTGAAACCAAAAGAATTAACAAGCCAAGTATCTATATTATTAAGATTAATTCTTTTGGTTTTGGAAAATCGAAAATATTTTGAGATATTTGTCAACACGCATCGATGGTGACGTGTTGACCATGGCGATGAGTACATTCTCAATGGTACCTCGCCGATTCCTGTCAATTTCATCAAGCTATCACCCCCCGATCACAATATGACTACCTACCTGGATAGATGAGATCCTCATCTATCTGATTCAATCATTTTTTAAATTCAACTTCAGGTTGGAAGCGAAAAAATATCTTTTCGCTACAACCAGAAGTTGATTTTTTTGACATTAGCGAGGTTACGGCATTGATATGCATTGTGTGCATTTCACACAAAAAACCTACTTTTTTCGATAAATTGTCACGTCGCCGTTTCTGGGTCAAAATTTACAAATGACCCATCAAAGTGTTCGCAACAAATAGGGCTTTTACCCTATTATCATAACTTGTTGGTTATATTTGTAATTATTGAAAAAAATTGGCGACTTCATCGCAGCCATTTTGCCTATTTATAATTCTGAGCGGGATCTTACCACGTGGTTTGTCTCTGGTGTATTATCCAATGAGCGGTCTCACTGCCTCACCGTCACACCACGTGGTACTCTTTCCCGCGGTTTATTAACCAATGAGCGTCTATTTGTATCCCTGTTTGTACTATTCTACTTACGTGTTCATTCACGTATTTTTTACATTGGCGAGGTTACGGTCCGCCATTTTGAATATCGGGTTTGACGAAATTTGCACCCCGATTTCTAAGCTTTCGTTTGTGGCCATCTCTAACTCTAAAATTCTGAAACCAAAAGAATTAACAAGCCAAGTATCTATATTATTAAGATTAATTCTTTTGGTTTCGGAAAATCGAAAATATTTTGAGATATTTGTCAACACGCATCGATGATGACGTGTTGATTATGGCGATGAGTACATTCTCAATGGTACCTCGCCGATTCCTGTCAATTTCATCAAGCTATCACCCCCCGATCACAATATGACTACCTACCTGGATAGATGAGATCCTCATCTATCTGATTCAATCATTTTTTTAATTCAACTTCAGGTTGGAAGCGAAAAAATAGCTTTTCGCTACAACCAGAAGTTGATTTTTTTGACATTAGCGAGGTTACGGCATTGATATGCATTGTGTGCATTTCACACAAAAAACATACTTTTTTCAATAAATTGTCACGTCGCCGTTTCTGGGTCAAAATTTACAAATGACACATCAAAGTGTTCGCAACAAATAGGGCTTTTACCCTATTATCATAACTTGTTGGTTATATTTGTAATTTTTGAAAAAAAAATGGCGACTTCGGAAAAAAACGGCAAAAACGGCTTTTTGGAATGTTGATTTAGGAACCCTGGCGAAATTCTAAATTTACTTATTAATTTCGCCACTAAAACCGGAAAAAAAGTTTCAACTTCAAGAAAACAGACTCTAAATAATCCATCCTGCCCATTTGTGGATTTTTTTTGTTCCCCACAATCGTAAAAAAACAACTTTGAAAAAAACGGAAGTAGTAAATATTTTTATCGCGATTTCAGCAGTCAGTATATATACCCTTCTCACCATGAGTGTAGTATGCAGTCCTGAAGTTAGCAGACCTTTAACCCTGCCATCAGGATTTTATGTTTAGGTGCAAATAAATTCCTGTGCTGGCACCATGACGGTAAGGTTTTGCCAGGGGTGCACTGTTTAGGTTTGGGGATTTTGGAGCATGCTCCCAGGGGAAAAATTGAAAAGTTTGTGTTTCTGGTGTATTTTTTGGCACTATTAGGTGTGATAAAAAGATAGAGAAATTCAAAGAAAGGGAAATTTTTTAAAAATGCTCTAAAACTGATATTTAATGTCCATTCACAAGCTTGGCTCTTATAGTTCATCATCAGGTAGCAAAATCACATAATCCAGGGGCATATGCCCCTTAAGGGACCATATGATTGATCTTTGTGCATGTTTGCATTCAGGCAGTGTTTGGCCATTTTCTTGTAAAGGTAAGTCACTGACTAAAGTTCTTCAGGCAGCAGCAAGTAAGTTGTGGCAAGCATGCTACTGGTGTGGTTTTGTTGACTGTCATTTGCAGTGCAGGATGTGGGCTTTTCCCATTCATGTTTGGTGATCTACTGGATGAGTGATGGTGAGTTTGTCATAGTTTCTTGGATAGCTAGAAGTGGGTTATAGTTTTGGAAAATATTTGAGGGAGGGTTTTAGATAGAATTCTTATGAAAGAATTGAAGGATATGTGTTTCAGATGTATTTTTTGGCATTATTAGGTATGATAAAAAGATAAAGAAATTCAAAAAAAAGGAAATTGTTTTAGCTGTCCAGGTTTGGGGATTTTGGTGCATGCTCCCAGTGAAAAAATTGAGAAGTTTGTGTTTCTGATGTATTTTTTAACACTATTAGGTATGATAGAAAGATAAAGAAGTTCAAAGAATGGGAATTTTTTTTGAAAATGTTCTAGACTGATATTTAATGTACATTCACAAACTTGGCTCTTATAGTTGTATTTTTTGGCCCTATTAGGTGTGATAAAAAGATAAAGAAATTCAAAAAAAGGGAAGTTTTTTTAAGTGCGGTTTTAGATAGAAATCTTATGAAAAATTTGGAAGATATGTGTTTCAGATGTATTTTTTGGCACTATTAGGTGTGATAAAAAGATAAAGAAGTTCAAATAAAAGGAAAATGTTTTAAATTGCTCCAAACTGATATTAATGTCTATTCACAAACTTGGTTTTTGATTAAAAAGTCTGTAAGTATCATCAGAAGCATTACAAGTGTGTATCAGTCTATTTTAGGTTTAAGTACATAATTATTGCATGCATATTGGGTTTCTGGTAGTGCTGGACCTGCTTTAGTGGCAGAAGATCATGGCCAGGGGCATATGTCCCTTAAGGGACCATAAGGTTGATCTTTGTGCATGTTTGCATTCAGGCAGTGTTTGGCCATTTTCATGTAAAGGTAAGTCACGGACTAAAGTTCTTCAGGCAGCAGCAAGTAAGTTGTGGCAAGCATGCTGCTGGTGGGGTTTTGTTGGCTGTCATTTGCAGTGCAGGTTGTAGGCTTTTCCCATTCATGTTTGGTGATCTACTGGATGAGTGATGGTGAGTTTGCCATAGTTTCTTGGATAGCTAGGAGTGGGTTATATTTTTCGAAAATATTTGAGGGAGGGTTTTACATAGAGTTCTTTTGAAAAAATTGAGGGATATGTGTTTCAGATGTATGTTTTGGCACTATTAGGTATGATAAAAAGATAAAGAATTTCAGTGGAAGGGAAATGTTTTAACTGTCCAGGTTTTGGGGTTTTGGAGCATTTTTCCAGGGAAAAAATTGAATAGTTTGTGTTTCTGATGTATTTTTTGGCACTATTAGGTATGATAAAAAGATAAAGAAGTTCAAAAAAATTGAATTTGTTTTAAAATGTTCTAAGCTGATATTTAATGTCCATTCACAAACTTGGCTCTTATAGTTCATCATCAGGTAGCAAAATCACATAATCCAGGAACATATGCCCCTTAAGGGACCATAAGGTTGATCCTTGTGCATGTTTGCATTCAGGCAGTGTTTGGTCATTTTCATGTAAAGGTAAGTCACGGACTAATGTTCTTCAGGCAGCAGCAAGTAAGTTGTGGCAAGCAATTGCTATTGGTGGGGTTTTGTTGACTCTCATTTGCAGTGCAGGATGTGGGCTTTTCCCATTCATGTTTGGTGATCTACTGGATGAGTGATGGTGGGTTTGTCATAGTTTCTTGGATAGCTAGGAGTGGGTTATAATTTTGGGAAATATTTGGGGGAGGGTTTAAGATAGAATTCTTATGAAAAAATTGAAGGATATGTGTTTCAGATGTATTTTTTGGCACTATTAGGTATGATAAAAAGATAAAGAATTTAAAGAAAAAGGAAAATGTTTTAAAATGCTCCAAACTTATATTTAATGTCCATTCACAAAGTTGGCTCGTATATTTTTTCATCTGGTTGCAATATCACATGAACCAGGGGCATATGCCCCTAAAGGGTACATAAGGTTGATCCCTGTTCATGTTTGCTTTTAGGCAGTGTTTGGCCATCTTCATGTAAATGTTTTGTGTTACTTTGATGATATGTCAGATGTCAAATTTTTAACCCCGCCCCCCATCGCTCTCTTTTTCTGAAGTATGTGTGTTAAAATGTTCATGTTTATATTTGGCGGATAGGCTTAGTGATTAGTTTAGTTTGTCAAAAGTTGCATTTTATTTATGCGTGCTGAATTTTAGGTTATGATGAAATTTTTTATTGGCTGTTTAACTGTTGGTCTTTTTTAATATTTGAGAGCCGGCACTTATTTTAATGCATGGGCTTTGTTGTATATACTTAGCTTATGTGTTAACATTTTGTGTTGTGGGGGAGAGTCACAAGCCTCTGTTAAGGGGGAGTGGACTTTTGGCTGTTGGCAACATGTTTGATTTTGATGTGGTGTTATTTGCAGGCAGCCAGTCAGTTTGTTACATGCATCAGTGATTGACTTTAACATTTTCAGCAATATCACCACCAACAATAAAACATCAAAAAATACTTATGGGTGACTTTAACATTAACATACAAAACAAACACATAAATACCACAGAAAAAATTTGCAAATGTATAGGAACAAACCAACTCATAAACAACCCAACAACAAAACAAAACACCATAATAGATCACATTCACACCAACCTTACAGAATACCATTCAACAGGTGTCATCAAAACGTATTACTCAGATCACGACCAAATATACATAACACTTAAATAAGTCAATCCAACAGAAAAAGCAAAACCACTGTAACCACTAACGAAAAAACACAAAAATCAGAAAAATTTCAAAATAGCAAAATATTAAAAAAACAAAAAATTGCAAATGATTAACTACAAAAAGACATACACGGAATCAACCTCTTGACGCCACTGGCGTCTATCTTGTTTGCTATTTATCCATGTTAGCATGCATTTACAAAGAAATATATATTGGTATGATTAGCCTCCTCAATTAATTGTTCGTCTTCTGTGCTTCTGTAGCAACACACAAAGCCTGACTATTTTGTTGTTATACCTTTGGCCAAAACATATTTTGGTAAATTAATCAGGACATAACTAAAACACACCTTCAAATATGCCTTGAGGATGTGATTTATTCTTAACCCTTATGCTGGTGGTGGCTAATATGGCCAATACAAAATGATGCAAAAACCTAAAAAAATGACTGAAACCCTAGCACAATGGTAGTCATCTGAGAGTACTCAGCGAGAGCTATCCGATGAATACCAACATGATAGGCTTTAGAGGGTTTTCAAAAATCTTTATCTTCTTGCGCTTTGGTCGAAAATAGCCTTTAAGCAGTGGAAGGGGTTATCTTCAAAAGTTTCTAGATTCAGACTCCTTTTCAAGATGAGCCCTAAAGGCAGGAACAGGTTAAGAAGTGAATACAGATATTGTCTACATTGTCCCCAGGCTGAAATCATTAGTTGATCGCTTAAGCTTTAAAGACGATTAACATAGCCATGTTCTTTTGTGGTAGACCTCGATGTAGTCATGGAAATGGTAAATGTTAATAGATGAAATTGTATATTTTGGTTATAACTAGGGATGTCATCGATAGTCGACAAATCGATCGATCGACATTTTCACTTTGTCAATTAAATCGAATCGAATGGTTGGGTATCGAAACAAAATAATCGATATTCTGCACTCTAATAACGGCGTATGATTATTAATAAAAAATACACTTTTCCCAAATATTTTCCTGCTAAACTAACGCAAAGTGAAACTCTGACTAAATATTGAACTATTTTCTATGGCTTTTGTAAGAGAAATTGGAAGGAATGGTGTACTTTACTCAGGCAAATGGCCATGACACAGGTTATCGAACTGAATCGATTCCAATCGATGTATATCGGAAAGAGTATAGCAATTAATCAAATTAAAAAAAAGGGATATCAGTGACATCCCTACAAATAATTGTGCCCTATGAGCATGTTACGGTGTATCGAATCGAATCGAATCAAATCGAAATATATATCAATTAATCGAATCGATAAAATTTCATATCAATGACATCACTAGTTATAACCCTTGATAGTTTCTAAATAAGGCCACTCCAATTTATTTACTTGTCTTACGAGCTCAGGAGGCAGGAAATGAGCCATTTTGGAATTTTAAAAAAAGTTGAAAAATGAGACTTTTTAAATATTTTTTTAGAGTCTGCCGACTAGGACTGGTAGCCATATGTTTCTACCAGCCTATTCTCAACTAAATAAAATCAATCAATCAATTAATCCCTGTGACCTGAAGGGTGGGAGATATACATCCTCAAGTCTGAGGCTCCATTAGCTTCCTGTAGTTGATTGAATCACCCTTACAAAGAATATTCTTAAAACTTGCACTTTTTTTTTTTTTTTTTGAGTCTGACAGAAAATTTCAAAACCACTTTTGTCCGTAAGACACCCAAGGTGATTTTTTTCTTTCTTTTTTTTTGGAGTCGACAGGATTTTTTTTCCAAAAAAAGCTTGTATGACAAGTAATTAAATTGGAGTGGCCTAATAATGATATCATATGCTACTCCATTCATGATTAGTTGTTGTTGGACAAAGCTTAGTTTTCTTGTAAATATTTAAAGAGGGAATATTGATAAAAATTCAACCCCCAACACCAAATTGTCCTTCAATATTTAAGTAATTCAATTTTAATTCCTTAGTTGATTTTATAAGTACCATAGATCCGAGACAAAATTTGTCAAGGGTTGAGATTAGGCCTGTTTATGAAATTTATCATTCTTACAACTTGTATGTTTGCTGCCCATATTAGGTCATTATTAACCTGCTGCCAGACTGCTATCCTTGCTATAAAATCTGCCAGAACACACCATTTTGGCTAAAATTGTTTGACAATAAGGTCAAGTTCTTGCCTGAGTCTAGCTTATTAACCTTAACCGCAAAAGCATGCCTCTAGTGCCTTAAAACAGCTTATTCAGGTGATAGCTAGCTAACCAACTGTGAAACCTCTGAGCTGTGAAAACCTCAGAACCAGAGCAAAAATGTTCACATATTGGAAAGTCTTCTCATCTTAGAGGTCTTTTCTCAAGATATAAGGTACAAACGGGACTGGGAAATTGTTTTCACAATTCGTGAGGTAATAACATCTCAGAGGCTCTTAGTGTATGAAGTACAAATGGGACTGGGAAATTGTAGTCACAGTTGTAGTGGTTAGCATCTCGGAGGTCTTGTGTCAATGTATAAGGTACAAACAGGAAACAATTAAGTAACTAATTTGGCCTATACAAAATAATGCAAAAAACCTGAAAAATCACTGAAACCCTGGCATAATTGGGTACTCATCTGAGAGCACTCAACAGGAGCTATCCAATGAGTACCAACATGACAGGGTTTTGATGGTTTTCAGACATCTTTGTGTTCTTGTGCTTTGGATGATCGTAACCTCAGCATTGGAAGGGTTAACCGACAAATAGTGAGTTATTGCAGCCGTGTTACGTCATCCAGATGTTCTGGGCATTAAGGGGTGTTTACCTACCTGGCATTATTAGATTTCGAGGACAGGTAATTCCTGTAGGCCAAATGGGCCCTGCGCCTTTTACTTATTACATCATACTATCTGCAATACTAGGCTTAACATCGATGCTCACAGCAACCGTAGCAGCCAGACAATTTTGGTTCAATATTGCAAGCAAAAGCATACTTGGGTAGATATTAGAAGGTATGACAATCAAAACTTCTTCTTTAATTCTCGTTCAAATACTTTCTCAAATGATTGTTGATTCCCAAGTTATCATCAAAAGTATTATAGATCAAGATGACAATATCCAGAAGTATTCCTAAGCATGAATGGGCCAAAAAAAAAATATATATATATATATATATATATATATATGTGTGTAGGGGAAATGATGATTTTTGTGAAATTTCTTTTGTTAGAGAGATATCCCCCTAATTGTTAGTGGTCTTTGGGTGTTACAGACATGGACGATTCAAGACCTCATTCAGACCCTGACCCTGTGCAGTGATGGGGAGCAGTCTATGTGCGATTAGATATGAATTAATAATAATTATAATAATTATTATAATAATAATAATGATAATAATAATCTTTATTTAAAGAGGGTAACTCGATCAGTCCAATGGTAAGGATCTTCCCTGAGGCCCTCTGGCATGTTTACAAGTAGCCTGAGGGCCCCAGCGTTACAGAGTGGTACAGTACATTGCTTTTAGGTATCGAGACTTGAAGGAAGGTAGAGATGGTGCACATCTGATTGCTTCAGTTAAGCCATTCCAAACTTTGGGCCCTGAGTATGAAATGCATTTTTGGCCAATTGATTTATTACATTTTGGAAGAGCTTATAGTGAGGAGGTTGCATTTCGAGTACCATAGCTGTGGTTTTCTTGTGTATATGAGAAAAGTTTGTTCATATAATGGGGGTTTAACTCATTAGGGCTATTGTAAACAGTGACAGATTGTTGGTATTCCACATATTTAGGAGAAGGGAGCCATTATAGTGTGCATTATATGGACCTGCCTCAATAGCCAGGTGGTCTGAGGTATTGCAACTGACTGCTGCCCTGCAGATTCAATTCTGGCTCAAGGCATGTGATAAAGTTACACTTCACTTGGGGGTTTTCCAGGCATAATTGGGTTAATATGGCAGAAAAAGGGATGATAAACAAATTCCAAATGCCTTAGATCCAGGCTCAGCCTTGGAGTCAGGGTCTGACACTTAGATTCAGGCTAGGGGCCCGAAAAGGTCTTTTAGTGGTCAAAAAACGGGATTTTTGTATTGTATATACTATTTCGGGCCCCTAGTCTGAAAAATCTAGGAGCCCACAGCAAAATTAGTCCATTGTTTGCTTGGTCAGCCGGCAAAGTGGACATGACGCATGTATAGCAGGAAGCAATCTCGGGATCAGTTCAGACAAAGGCAGGGGGCACCTAATCAAGCGAACACTGTTACTTGAGGAAGAACCGCCTTAGAATCCCTATCCAAGCGGCGTGTACTGTCACATAAGTCACCATGTGATACTGCAATAATTGGTGGAGATACTGTAAATCATTTAGCAGAGTCATCCAAAACAATAAATCTAAATCAATATGTAAAGCGCAGCACAGGGATGATTGTAGCAGTTACCGCTTTGATTAATACGCATATCAAAAGGCTTTTTGCCGAGATAGAAGATTATGAAAGCTGTTATCCGGCAATTTGCATTCATGTCTTGCTATTCTCCACAGTACTTAATTTGTTTGCATCTTGCAAGAGCAATAAAGCAATAAACCTGTGGTCAGTTAACTGACGCAGATAGAGAAGGATGGTAGGGAAGATAGCGGCAAGAGAGAGGCTGGTGTAGGACTGGAAAATACTGTAGATTCACTAAATATTGCGTAAATTTTGTGAATTTACCGAAAATTGATTTTTTGCGTTTTTTAACTTTGCGAATTGGCCGCAACATTGAGTGCCATATTCACTTAAAGTGGCAGCACTAATCATTGCAAATTTTAATTTTGCATCTGAGACTAAAAGATTAAACTAAAGCAATCTTTTCCGAATTTACAGTACTGGGTGTCAGGGTCTTAGCCAGGATTTAGAAACTGGGTGCCCAAATTTGGCAATTGTAAACTTTTGGGGCATCCTATTTTTCAAGAGAGAACACAATATACTCAGACTTTTTAATACAACCATAAACATGTCTACTTATTGATAAGGCACCATATCCTTGTACAATGCCATGAGAAATATAATGGGGGGGGGGGGGATTCAATTATATAATTGAAATTGACATTTTGAGAAATTACTCACAAAAGAAAGGGAGTGTCTTGAGGGGTAATTTTTGAGGGTTTGAGTGTCCAAATGACACAAATGATGCCCTGCTGGCTAAGACTTTGCTGGGTGTACTTTTCAAGGAGTGGGTTACTTTAAGCCAACATCAAAGAGGAGTGGCATACTGTATAATGTGTTGGTTTTATTCATATAAAGGAATGTGCTTGGCAGGCAGTTGTCCTTGGTGCAGAGCTTATGTTTTGCGCATGGTTGTTGAATGACAAGCTATCATGTCACTAAGTTGTATGATACTTAAGGGATTGAATGTCCATTAAATGGTGCACAGTTTAATAAATGCAGACTCCAGGGGTGCGCAAAGTATGCATTGATTAAATTGCTGCGTAAACAACACAGTATCGATTATGGAGATTATAAGTTTAAAGGATTTTTTTGTCAATTTGGGTTTTCTTCAAACCCTTCTAACTCTGAATGTTAAACCTTACTTGAGATGCAATGAGATTATAACCTTAACAACTCAATGATTTAATATCACATTGCACATAGAATACAATGGTTTTAAGTGGATTTGTACAATTTTTGTAGATTGTATTTACTAAATGACAAATTTATAGAGGGCATTCTTTTTATTGAGTATGAGCCAAGGTTCAGTTTTAACAATATTCAGTGTGAGCATGACCGTAGGAGGTCTGAGAAATATAGGCTAGAATAGAGTTTGAAGGTAACCTATTAAAGGTTGGTTGAAGCACAGCCAAAGGTGCAACTTTTTAAAGGTCTCATTTGTTTCTTGTCTAGCAACTGATGCAGCTTTTGAAAGTTTTGAAGTATATCTTGGTATGACAACATTGAATCATTGAAAAAGAGTGATGATATTTAGAACCCCCTCCGGCATTGCAAGTAGTCAATTTTGTCTGAGCCCGGAATCCCGAAGACTCAGCGTTCCTGATTCCTGCCTCATTAGCGTGATCGAATCTCTGTGATTGGATCATTTGGGGGCCTCTGCGTCACGCCTCAATCAGAGTCTCTCGTATCTGCCATGTCGCAGGATAGCCAACGGTATCCGCCTGGCTTAAATACGCACCACAGAGAGTCACTTTGACATTTGGAGTTCGGTTTGTGTACAAATTGATGAGATAGCCAACTAATTTGAGCACTAGTACATTATACGTAAATCCCGATTAGGTATTTTTTTCTTAAACCCTTAAGGAATGCAGCCACCTTCACCATGACTAGTAATGTGGTGTTTACCATGACTTTCAATCAGACATGATGAGCTTATAGAGTGAGACTGAAGTATTGACCTTTTTGACCTTGAAGTCTCAGGTTGCAACTTGTGGCCCAGATGCCAAACCAACCCAAAACTTTTCCTGCTTGCTCTTGTCATTTGTGAAACTATACTTTTAATGTATCCATGCTTAAAGTTGCATATACACATATATATACATATATATATATATATATATATATATATATATATATATATATATATATATATATATATATATATATATATATATATATATATATATATATATACATATATATTTATTTATGTATATTAAATAAAGGATGTATTAATTGCTAACAGGAGAGTCGTTTTGATTTACAATTATATGAATCAATAATAGCACAGTTGTTGGGGGTGGTTGCAATTTTAAAGGATTCTTTTGGAGGAAAATTGACCTAAATAATCTTGCTTTTCTTTTGGTAAACCACAGTGATAAGTGTGTTAACCTAATTTTCCCATGAGTGCCCTTGTCACATGACCTTGACAATCATGTTGAATTTCACATTATCGTCTTGAGGCCTGCCCTAATGGCCCAGTGGTCTAAGGCGTTTTCACTGACTACTAGCTGTCTCTCCCAACTACCCAGGAACCCCATCGAAGGCATGTGAGAAAGTTACCAGTGACATGGGGTTAGGCAGTGGTTTTCCTGGGTACTCAGGTTTCCTCCACCACCTACAACTGGCACAATTTAGCCTAAATATTGCAGAAAAGGTGACAATAATCAAAACCCCTATTCCAATTTCATTTTCTGTCTTGGAATAGGATAGTAAACTTCTCCTTTAATAGTTGAGAGATCTTGATTCAAATTTTGCACTATTCCTGTATAGTAACCGGACTACCCATTTACTCTTAAGTATGATTGGGTTTTGAGTATGAATGGTACAGGATTTCAGGTTAACCCTTACGCTGCTGGTGACTTATTTGGGCATTACAAAATGATGCAGAAAACCTGAAAAATTACTGAAACCCTGGCATATGGGTACTCATAAGAGAGTACTCAACAAGAGCTTTCCAATGAATACCAACATGACAGGGTTTTAGATGTCTTTGTGCTTTGGATGAAAGAAGCCTCAGCATAGAAAGGGTTAAGGTGTCAGGGCTCAACATTAATAAAATACTTCATAAGCCCAGCAGGGCTAGTTACCGAAACTTTTACTAGCCCTGAAATATTTTTGCTAGCCCTGACATTAATGACAACTCTTTTCAAATAGTGACCTCTGTTGATATTATAGCCTCTGTTGATAACATGAAAAGAATACAGTGTATTGTGGTAAATTGAGTTAAATTATCATCCAGGTATGCAGAGCCAAAGGTGGGCTTCATAATTTTTAAGCGCTGATATTCTAATTCTATCTAGCCCCTCAGGGCTACTCACAGGTAGAATTTACTAGCCCTGACTTTCAATAACTAGCCCGGGGCTACGGGGCTAGCCTTAACGTCGAGCCCTGGGTGTTCTTTTCTAGCAGGGGGTCCATTTTATACCCTCTTAGCAACCAGAAAACCTATTCACTCTTAAGTACAAAGTTTTGACTGAGAATTGATGCGGTCAGTCTTCTTTTCACTGCTAGTCATCTGGATCCTTGTGGATCAGATTGCCACATTACCATTTTCACTTGGCTAGATTAGAAACCCAAGCTAGAATTGTCTAGTGAGAAGTCACAGGTAGAAATGCCATTAGCCTAATTCAATGAAGTGTGACTTAGTACTTTGAACATGATAGTGTACTTGTTATCAGATATCTTGACAACCATGCTGGATTTCAAAGGTCTTTTCTTTTCTTTTCTTTTAATGAATCTTTTTAGGCTGTTCCGATAAAGTATTTAGGTCATTTACCCATTTTTAGTATGAATGGGTTTTGACCACACAGTAACTTGGTCTATTCCTTTCGCTGTTACTGTATAAATGGCTGCAGCAGGCAGCCATGAATGGTCTAGCCCATTTATGCCCAATAATCTTGATGACAAAAGTTGTCTGGAGCTATGATACTTCTGAGAATAACGTTGGAGTCAAATATCAGTTCAAGAAGTATTTGAAAGATATATATGGGTTGTGTTTTGATGAACATTTCTTCTTCAAATATTTCTAAAAATGCACTGGTTACAAAGATAATGTAAAAAATAATCAGGACATTTTTATGACAAGCCCAGTGATAATGGGTTAGCACTATTTCTGTATCTTACCTGTGCCCTCACCAACACATCAAAGATGCCCAGCTTGGAGTCTCTTGACCTCTGTTGACCTTTCTTCTGATGGCTGTGAAGGTCAAGATAAATTGAGCTGGTTCAAGTCAAGAAGTTGTAACTAAGGGATATTTGACCCTTCCAATTAATGCTGAGGCTAATTACGTCTAAGGCACAAGGGTACAAAGATTTTTGAAAAACATCTAAACCCTGTCATGTTGGTATTCATTGGAAAGATCTCACTGAGTATTCTCAGATGGGTACCCATTTGCCAGGTTTCAGTCATTTTTCAGCGTTTTTTGTCATCATTTTGTATTGGCAAAATTAGCCACCAGCAGCATAAGGGTTAATCTTGCCTGTGTTTCCTTGGTAAATCCTGCAAGGTCATGTATAACGTGACATGCTACAGGGGCATCCAACAATCAAATGTGCAGCGTGTCTTATCCATTTAGGACAATTAAACTCTTGCAAGGAACATGGCTGTCGATCCTTTCAGTTGTTTTTTATGCATTATTCTCTTCACATAGATTTCATTAAATGCACAAACTCTGTTATATTTGTTTATTGATTGATCAAGGTTGTTATTTTTGATATAAAAGCATATTGTTAAGTACCACCTTTACACTCGATTGTAATACAATACTGGTATGAAGCTAAAATAACTTTGCTCGGTGAATATGTTTGCATGGAGGCAGATTGCTACTAACTTGCAAACCTTTTGAAGTAAATGTCAGTGTTCAATTCAGCAAATTAAGGCACATGTTTAAAATATTGTAAAAATATAGCATAGCTAAGAGAATTTGGATATTGAATTATATGGTGCCAATCCTTAACCACCATGTCATTGGCATAGTCCTGATTTTGATCCTACTGAGACCACTGGAAGCAATTTATATTATGAATGTCCCTACCAGTCTTGAGACTTTCTAACCCTGTACTGTAATATCTTTTATTATATAAAGATAGGTAAAAATGTTTAGCATCAAGTTTAGGGGAAATTTCTGTCACCATCCTATGTTTACCAGAAGATTAGAAGGAAGAATTTGGGAAAGCTGATGAAGAAAATATAAATGTTTACCTGATTAAAAAATTTTAATTTAAACTTTCTAACCCTTTAACCCAATACAAAATAATGCAAAAAACAGAAAAATCACTGAAACTATGGCACGTGGGTACTCATCTGAGAGTGCCCAGCAAGAGCTATCTAATGAATACCAACATGACAGGGTTCAGATGGTTTTCAAAAATCTTTGCGCCCTTGTGCTTTGAACAGTATTGGAAGTGTTAAGGCCAAGAAAAATATACTGTTTGTTTCCTGTAACGGTCTGAAACAAAGTAGGGTAGGTAGGTGGGTAATTTTTTTAAAATTATTTTTTGGTCAAAAATGTGTGTTTAATGCATGTTTTACATTGATTGGGAGTTGGGAGGGCGAAAAAAAAACTTCAGGGTAGGGATGTTTTTGGATAAAAACTTTTTTGGGTAGGGTTACAGGAAACAAACAACTTTTTTTTAGGCTTAATGATGATTTTCTCTGTTATGATTTATCACATTGTTTTCTCCCCACTGCAGGCCATTTGTTCTCCCGGAGTGTGGCTGATACGGATGCCCAGGAAGGGGAGGAGGAGAGGAAAGAGTTGAAGACCACCATCCAGGTTCTGCAGTATGAGCTCAATCGCGCTCACCAGGGGAACTTCCTCTGTGCCCAGTGTAGAGCAGGGCAGGTGTCCACCCCCTCACCCCCGCGGCGGAGCAAGGCTTCAGCAAACTCTTCTAGCAGTAAGTGACCCTTCTTTATAATTCTCATCAACTCTTTAACCCATTCATGGCCAGTGTCGAGCAGGGCAGGTCTCCACCACCTCATCGCGGCAGAGCAAGGCTCCAGCAAACTCCTCTAGCAGTAAGTGACCCTTCTTATTCTCATCAACTCTTTAACCCATTCATGGCCAGTGTCATGCAGGGCAGGTATCCACCCCCTCACCCCCGCGGCGGAGCAAGGCTGCAGCGAACTCCTCTAGCAGTAAGTGACCCTTCTCATTCTCATCAACTCTTCAACCCATTCATGGCCAGTGTCAAGCAGGGCAGGTGTCCACCCCCTCACCCCCGCGGCGGAGCAAGGCTGCAGCGAACTCCTCTAGCAGTAAGTGACCCTTCTTATTCTCATCAACTCTTTAACCCATTCATGGCCAGTGTCAAGCAGGGCAGGTCTCCACCCCCTCAGCCCCACGGTGGAGCAAGGCTTCAGCAAACTCCTCTAGCAGTAAGTGACCCTTCTTATTCTCATCAACTCTTTAACCCATTCATGGCAAGTGTCGAGCAGGGCAGGTCTCCAACCCCTCACCCCCGCGGCAGAGCAAGGCTTCAGCAAACTCCTCTAGCAGTAAGTGACCCTTCTCATTCTCATCAACTCTTTAACCCATTCATGGCCAGTGTCGAGCAGGGCAGGTGTCCACCCCCTCACCCCCGCGGCAGAGCAAGGCTTCAGCAAACTCCTCTAGCAGTAAGTGACCCTTCTCATTCTCATCAACTCTTTAACCCATTCATGGCCAGTGTCGAGCAGGGCAGGTGTCCACCCCCTCACCCCCGCGGCGGAGCAAGGCTTCAGCAAACTCCTCTTGCAGTATTAGTGACCCTTCTTTATAATTCTCATCAACTCTTTAACCCATTCATGGCCAGTGTCCTGCCGGGCAGGTGTCCACCCCCTCACCCCCGCGGCGGAGCAAGGCTTCAGCAAACTCCTCTAGCAGTAAGTAACCCTTCTTATTCTCATCAACTCTTTAAACCATTTATGGCCAGTGTCGAGCAGGGCAGATATCCACCCCCTCAGCCCCACGGTGGAGCAAGGCTTCAGCAAACTCCTCTAGCAGTAAGTGACCCTTCTTATTCTCATCAACTCTTTAAACCATTTATGGCCAGTGTCGAGCAGGGCAGGTATCCACCCCCTCAGCCCCACGGTGGAGCAAGGCTTCAGCAAACTCCTCTAGCAGTAAGTGACCCTTCTTATTCTCATCAACTCTTTAACCCATTCATGGCCAGTGTCGAGCAGGGCAGGTCTCCACCCCTTCACCCCCGCGGCGGAGCAAGGCTTCAGCAAACTCCTCTAGCAGTAAGTGACCCTTCTTATTCTCATCAACTCTTTTGGGGATTCGCCGTGTCCTAGTGGTTTCTATACCTGGCTCCCAAGCGTAAGGTGACAGATTCGAGTCCCTGCTGGATTCCCATAAAAGGGTTGGCCTGGTTGCTATAAAAACTCCTGCAGTGTGGAGGGCTGTCTATTGTGCTTCTGCAACTGAAAGACTTCTTGGAACTATTTGTAAAGAGTAGGAAACTTCTTCCCAGTTCCGAGTTTCTATCTATTTGTGATATGACCAAAGCTGTCGAAAGCCACGTTAAAAAAATCCCTCTCCCTTCTCCCCCTTCAACTATTTAACCCATTCTTACCTGTAGTAACCCAAAACATGTCCTCACTATTTTGGTAATGTTTTTGTGACCACAGAATTATTTCAGATACTATTTAAAAGAAAATTGTTATTCAGAGCCCAACAAATAACTCCCTTCAAAGAGAACTGATTAGATTATATACTGTACACTGCCTTAATAGTCCGTGTGTAAAAACATTCCGGATTTTTCCGTTTGGAAGAATCCGGAATGTTTAATAACGGACAAAAATGTAATGAAAAAAAAATAGAAGTGGAGCTACGCTCGTCCCTTTGTCCGTTAGTTTCACTGTCAGTCAATAGGATGCGCCACTATCACCTTCACAGGCGTCATCATGCAGAATTAACTCTCTAATTATCAAATCATCTCTCTAATGCCTTTTTTTTAACCCTTTACCTTGCTAATGTAATTAAATGAAATATTTCAGCTCTTTTTTTGGCCATTTTAACCCATCCCTTTCCCATTCCTTTGTTTGAGTGCTTCCTGAACATGAAGCCATCATGAATGTTTGTGACATTCATTCCTTTGTCTTACCTGGTTGCTAATGACAACTAGGTGAGTTGTTCTCACCTGATGTGGCAGGCAGCTTGAACATTTTGACTGCAATCAGAGAGCTTCTATCATATGGAAGCTCCCTGATGTAATCTAATGATCAAATGCAGACGGACAAGTTTGAGCGTGGTCATGTCGCCGCCGCGACGGTTCACTTGATAATTTGTGTCATGATCGGTAGATGTCGCTGCATGAGGGGATCGAATCCGGACTATTTAAACTCCGGACTTTTTTGATTTTAAGAGATTCGTACTATTTAAGCACGGAATATTAAGGCAGTGTACAGTAACTTAGATAGATGGTAATTAGGAGTATTTTAATCACCTGCAATATATCTCAAAGGCACTCAAGGGAATTTTTAAAGGTTTAGGGCTCCTTCTAACAACATTTTTGCTAATGGATAACATTTTGTTGACCTTGAGTTAATTTTCAAGGTATAATTGCACTTTGGTAGATTGCGACACATTTTGTGACCGCTATCTTAAGAAATGATTTAAGGGTTCATTTGTGTAATAGGTTATCCACCAAGGCCTAGTGGTTACGATGCCTGGCTCACAAGCATGAGGTCACAGATTTGATTATCTGCTGGATTCACATAAACAGGGTTGCCTTGTTGCTATATAGAAATGTCCTGCATTTTGGAGGGCTGTCTATTGTGCTTCAGCAACTGAAAGAGCCCTTGGAACTATTTGTATAGAGTAACAAACTTCTTCCCAGTTCCGGGTGTCTATCTAGTAGCGATATGACCAAAGCTGTTGAAAGCAACATAAAAACTAATTCTCCTTCCCTTCTCTCCTTTAACTTTTTAACCCATTCTTACATGTAGTACCCCCAAAAATTTCCTCACTAATTTTGTAATATTTTTGATAATCGTTATTCAGAATCCAACACATAAAGGATTTGTGAATTTGTGCTTCATTCCAAAGTTATTTTCAAAAATAGAATAGATCCAGACAGCATGCACTTGTCAAGGAGATCTGTGGGCAGAATGGGTTAACCCATTTGTGCCCAGCGTCAAGCAAGGCATGAGTCAACCCTGTCTCCAAGGATCATACAATAGGCTGTTTTAGATTCTTTGAGGATATTTTCGTGGCGTGATCGTTTGTACAAAGAGATGTATCAAATATCTGCAAAATATCTCAAGATTGGCATCAGTAAATCCTTTGAAAATAACACTGATGCTTCTTAAAACATTCCTATGAACTGATTAGATTTTGTTGACCTTGGTTAAATTGTCAAGGTCATTTGACAATGCCTATTAACTTAGATTGTGCCTTGCTATTGTGGTATGCCTCAAAACACCTAAGGGTATTTTCTTATGTTTAGGGTTCCTTCTGATGACATTTTTGCCAATGACTTTGAGCTAATTTTCGAGGTCATTTACATTTGGTAGATTGCAACACATTTTGTGCCAGACTTCCTGAGAAATGGTGCAAGAGTTCATTTCTGTGATGTCAATTCTATAAATCACTTTGCTTTTACTTTTCCATTGGAAGGGACATTTATTTGCATGAAAAGATCCCCTTTATTGTTGTTTTAGCTTGACCTGAGGTCTGTAGTATAGTTGTATACCAAATACAGGTTTTATATACCAAGTCATTGGTACCTTATAGCATGTGCTATATGAATGATGCCATGACCAATATTTGTAGGGAAGTTGGGATTTCTACGGCTGGCTGCAGGTACGTATGGGTTGATTTTAATATGTCGGTAAACCAGGGACTCAGTGCAGTCCTGCCTTTCCATCTTCCCATGTGCACCACAGACACACATATTCCTCATAACCACTTCTAGAGTAACATGTAATACCTAAATCACAAAGCCACACACCCACACTCTGAGCTCACTGTAGACAGGCACAACTTGATTAGGAGAAACAAGCAGGCAATTATCCATCAACACTTGGCCACCAAGGATGAGATCTCAGACTTAAACCCATTCATGCTCAGTTTCCTGTGGAATCTCCCTTGTAGATATTGAGACCGTGACACCATCATTTGAATAAATGATTAGGTTTGCTGAGATCCACATTGGCAAATGTATCCTTCCGTGTTCTGTGTTCTCTGCTGTGACATACCTTATATCATTAGCTGAACTCTGATTCTAGCAGCTGATTGGTCAATTTATTTGTTGTTCTGGACTGAATTGGGCTTCTAACATAGCTTTTAACAATTGCCAATGTTAGGACTTGGGAGTCCAATATTAATCCTGTATCGGGATCCTAATTATTGCTTTTCACAATGTTCATTGTTAGGACCACAGTACATTTATGCTACTTTACATTTCTGCTATGGCAACCATCGTAAGGCATATAATAGCAACAGAGGGATTTCAAAATGGTGGCCACTGATTGCAACGTCACTAGAAATTGTTTTGAAATGTTTAAAACACTATTTGTGGGCAATATAATCAGCCAGCATGGTGTATATCTGGATTTAGGTATGAAACTTGCAAATTCAAGTGAGAAATTAGAGAAGTCGACCGGAGTTAGAAGACTGTTTTCTCTGTGCTCCACTTCAAGAACTTTGAACTTGTTGTGCTTAACATAATTCACAATTAATGTGAGGGTAGGGGTGCTGATGATAAATTTGTCGTCCTTGTTGTGAAAATGTTATATGGCCAATGTCTTCAGTCAGCCTTACGGCCTTGTGAGATATTGCTAGCGTCTTGCAGACATCTTGCTGTATACCATTTTCACTACAAGGATAACTAATTATATTTAAAGGTCCTATAACCAGTCTCTTGAGAGACATTTGGGTGTATTTGAACGTTTGTCAGTTACAATGTGAATGGAAACTAATGGTCTTTTAGGATGTGCAGCAAGTGGCCCTTTAAATCTCAAGGTGCTACTGTGACTCTGGTAGTTTTGTGCAATTAGGTTTAATGTCATTTACTACAAATACGAAAATGCTTAAAAAGATTTCCTCTGACAATAAATGTGTCTCTTATCACCACAAGGCAAGGTGTGTCTGTGCAGTCTTAAGCCTAAATGTTGTTGGTGGTTAACCCATTAATGCTCACAGCAGCCAAAAGCGGCCTGACAATTTTGATGAAATCTCTGAGAATAAAGCAAAATTCAAAAAAATATTTCAATTCAACACTTGCAATCAAACGAGCAATCTCCTCTTTTGTATATCTCTTGATGTCCACTTGGTGACCTAGTTAACTATTCTAAAATATTTATAATTAACAAAATATATACCGGTATATATTGGTAATTAACCCTGCTGATCAGATTTTAGCCTTGTGAGATGATTTTTATTTTCTAAGTTATTAAATTGTCCAAAGTATCAAAGATCCAGAGGACAATTTCAAGAGAAACTCTTACCCATGAGTGGGTTGATTCCTCTGCATTCTACCTGGCATCATGCAGTGTGAATTAACCCTTCCAATGCTGAGGCTACTTTCGTCCAAAGCACAAGATCGCAAGGTTTTTGGAAAATCATTTAAACCCTGTCATGTTGGTATTAATTGGATAGCTCTCGCTGAATACTCTCAGATGAGTACCCATGTGCCAGGGTTTTAGTTGTTTTTCAGTTTTTTTTTTAATCATTTTGTATTGTCAAAATTAGCCGCCACCAGCATAAGGGTTAAGGTGGTAAACAGGTTTTATATGCTATAGCCACCTTATTTCCTACTTACTCTGCCCATGATGTATGTCCCTGTAAGGAGACATGGATGACGGCGGCGCAAGATCCTCTTCCCATCATTTCCTCTCCTTCCTTTTACGTGTTTTGGATAGTTTTTCGCTGAGGAGCTTTTAAGGTCATCTTGAGACTAGGCGTAACTTTTCTTAACGTTGTTACAGCAGGTTTTATTGGCAATGGCTTTTGTCTTTATCACGGGTTCCCCATAAAGGTCTGATAGAGTTTTATGGCTATTCTATGATGTGGGAATTAGAGGGAGATGTTTGCATGTATAGGAGCCATCCATGGTAGCCTTGTCATATGTTCAGCCAGGGACAATCTATTTATAAATAGACCTCTCTGGTTCAGCCAATTAAACCTGCTGAAATGATGACTGTAGGACAGAAACAAGTCGGAACTAGCAATAAAAAGGTAGATGAACCATTATACTGCCTAGAGATATCCTTGGCAAGTGTCATCTGGACCTAATATATTTTTGCAAATAATTGGATAATTAAGCATAAATTCACAATATTTTTAAAGTTGAGTTGTGAATTTTGTTCTGAATAATATTTCCCTTTGAAATATTTCTCTGAAAAATGCTCTGATTGCAAAGATATAAAAAATGTCAGTTTTTTTTTTGGGGGGGGGCGCTAAAAGCATGAATGAGTTAACCTAACAAACTTGAGGTTTTCTAAGCTGAAATGTGGTTAGGTATTATTCAAAGGCTTTGAGGAATCATATAATCCAGAAGTTTGAGAAGTCGACGACCCCCTCCCCCCCCCCCCCTCACCTAACAAATTTGAGGTTTTCTAAGCTGAAATGTGGTTAGGTATTATTCTAAGGCTTCAGAGGTCAGGAGGAATCAAATAATCTCAGGCTAGAAGTTTGAGAAGTCGACAACCCCCCACCTAACAAACTTGAGGTTTTCTGAGCTGAAATGACACCATCCGTATCCGTGAATTAACAGCAGATAATCCCCTCAAACAGGATGTTCATCCACTTAGGGGCATTCCCGCCGGACACCAATCACCTTGTTGCCTTCTGCAAGGCCCGGCGAAACAAAGGAAGGAAACAATTGAAATTGGAACTGGGAAAGGCTAGAAAAACAATTAGTTCTGATTTTTGTCCACAGGTGGCGTAGTGGTGCAAAGTGAACCACCAGCCCCTCGAACCCCCCCTGGATCCGCCCCTGCTTCGGTATACTAGGAGGTCAGTTGGAAATATTAACACTAATCTCCCTCGTGTGGCAATTGTGTGAACTGAATGGCCAACAGTAGGCCACAAGTCCCTATCTAGTTTAGGTGCAGGCTTTTATATATAATAAAGTGAAATCATAACAGAGTCTTGTAGCTAGGCTAACTAATGGTCTGACTGAAGCTCTACCACTACAGTACAGTGCATGTGGTAGCAGCAGCTTGGTTCTCATCATAGCTTTTAAATGGATAACATATTTTACCTCCCATAGCAGCAGCCTCAGCAGCAGGTGAGGGCTGCCAGCAGGGGGTGGATTAATCCACAGGTGATACATGGAGCATATTACCACCAGCAGCACACCAAAAATACCATAAGGCACACAACATGACAGAGTGCCACTACCTTTTAACCTGTAAAAATACCATATTGCACACAACATGACTGAGTGCCACTACCATTTTTTTGTCATATCAAGGCTAAATCATTACTATAGTATAGGGTATTGTCTTATGAACGATATATATCTTAGACATGTGTATTCAAACTTTGATAGTTTGAAATTCCCCTTCTGAAGTTCTCACTGATGCCTTTATTTACTATTTACACCAGCACACCAAAAATACCATATTGCACACAACATGACTGATTACCACTACCAATATCAAGGCTATAGGGTAGTGTCTTAGATCGTGACTACAGGGTACTTTCTTATGAATGATATATCTTAGACATGTGTAGTCAAACTATTTACACCAGCACACCAAAAGATAACATATTGAACACAACATGACAGAGTGCCACTACCAATATTAGGGCTATAGGGTAGTGCCGTGTGTCGTGACTATAGGGTAGTGTCTTATGAGTGATACATTCTAGACATGTGTTGTCAAATTTGATAGTTTTGAATTCCCCTTCTCACTGATGCCTTCTATTTACACCAGCACACCAAAAAATATATATATCGCACGCAACTTGACTGAGTGCCACTACCTTTTTACCAGAGAGTTATATTTTCTCTGCTTTTATCCTATTAATGGTTGGATTTGAATTTCATTTATTATCACTTATTTTTTGTCTAATCTAGGATAAAGTGTGAATATAGGGTTGTGTCTTATGAGTAATACATTTAAGACCTGTGTAGTCAAACTTTGATAGTTTTAAGATCCCCTTGAACAATGTTGACTGGATGCATAGTGTAAAAACTTGTAAAAAGAAGAGTTTTGGGTTGAATTTCTCATATATTTCTCTTACTTAGAAAGATATCTCCTCAATATAGTCTAGCCTGGTCTATATGCTATTTGAATGTATAGGTTATCCTGTATGCTGCTAGTGGCTTGTTTGGCAATACAAAACACTCCAAAAAACTTCTCAGTACAGTCTCAGCATCACAAGGGTTATAAAGCTAAAGGTACATAAAGTACCTTTTAGCTCTCCCTTTGTTGTAAATCAATTTCTTGCTCACAGCATGTAATCAGAAACCCAGCAGGACAATACTACTACAGCAGAAAGCTGGTGTAACAGGATATTTTCTGGACAGCAGGGTTTAAGCTTTCCAATGCTAAGACCACTTTTGTCTAAAGCACAAGGATGGAAAGATTTTTAGATTTTTAAAAAATACATCTAAACCCTCTCATGTTGGTACTCATTGGATAGCTCTCACCGAGTACTCTTAAATGAGTACCCATTTGCCAGGGTTTCAGTGATTTTTTCAGGTTTTTTGCATCATTTTGTATTGGCAAAATTAGCCACCAGCAGCATAAGGGTTTATTAAAAGTGTCCACAGATCAGAGACTCCCTACACATGCTACAAGTCTGTGTACTGGCTTTATTTGTAATGTCATTGATCTACCCTGAGTTGATTTCAGTCTAGGTTTAGGTTCTGTATTAATCCTCAAGGGGGACCCACATAAGCTGTGTTTGATTGCTGCAACACATAAAAACTGTGCTGCCCTCTATATATTGATAGAGACATCAAACCTACTTACTACCCAATAAATATCTTGTTAATGGCATTATACCTAACTCAGCCTGACTACCATGCTAGAGACTCCCTAGACTAGGTTCCTAGTCCCTAAAAATAGACATCCCTGTCTGTGCTGTCCCGTCCAAGCAGTGTGGTGTAGTACCAGGTATGGTAGATAGATGGCACCACCTGATCCTCCTATCTCTAGAGATTTTTGTTCTACTCGAAGTGAATCCTGGTGAGATAAGTGTAAACTAAATGGTCCACTATGGCCACCTAGAATATTTGGTGCTAGGTAACAGAAAAAAAGTAACAGAAAATACATATGACAGACTAGAAATCTAGGCTAGAGACTACCTTGTTCTGCATGGTCTCTTCCTTAGCTCTAATATATTGGGCTCCAGTGAGAAACCCATTACTAACCTTTCACCTTGAAAATATTGAAAAAAAATTGAGACATATTTTTTTAATTCCTCATCCAGATTAGTATGACCTTCCCACAGAACCTACATAAGCATATAGACTATAAATAACTGGTAGATTGGTATTATATGCATGGAATAACTCAAGGTTCTCTCCTTTCTGAGGCAAAAATGGATTACCGAGACCACTCCCATGGCTTTTGCGATATATCTATATCAGCTCCTGCATTTATAGTTGACATAAACTGATACCCTGTCTGTATATAAGTACATACCAAAGTTTTCACTGGATTAGGAGTGGATACTCTTCAACTAGACAGAAGCTGTGAATACTTATACCGCTCTGTTGCCAGATCATGGTATATACTATGCATTACTCAAGCTATTTTGTGACCTGAGGGCTAGGATACTACTTCCCCGAGAGAGGATTGTCGCTCATGGGCGTAGCCCGAGGGCGACAATCCTCTACGCAACCTTTGGGTGGGGCTTATTTTGAACCGAAGTAACATCCCCTCTAATGACAGCACTGTAATATGGTAAGATTGTTGCGTTTCCAGGTAATGAGAAAAGGCAATTCATTATAATGTGATCAGATAATCACCAGGTAGGAATACCCCTTCATGAACTTCATTAGTTCAGCCATTATCTATAACCATCGTCTACTCATTTTGCCCATAGATTAAATTCCCTGCACTGACCCAACACACAAATTATAATGTTCCTCCATTTAGCTCCTTAGCATCCTGTAAAAGGGGTACTCAGTTTTCCTTTGATCTCATTTTCATGTCGGTGTTATATAACCCTAATGCACCCAAATAAACTGGTTGGTACACAGATATTTTCTGGACAAGCTTGTGATTCAGAAATTTCTTCTTTAAAAGTCCACTGTGAAATACAAAGTACAAGTTGTCTTCACATAGGAGATACTAGCATATGACAAACAGTCAGTCAGGTAGATTTGTAATAAAGGGGCAAAGAAACTGTTTTCACTTAACCCTTATTACATATGGCCTGACATCTTAGAATATATCATTTAGAACAGAGTGGTATTCAATTCAAAAACATTAGAAGAGAGACTGCTCTACCCAACAAGAACAACTTTCAGTCATCATGAATATAGGTGTAAGTATTCATTACAGTCAAATACCTCTCAAAATGCCGCTTTATTTACCCTTATGCTGCTGGTGGCTAATTTTGCCAATACAAAATGATGCAAAAAACCTGAAAAGTTACTGAAACCCTGGCAAATAGGTATTCGTATGAGAGTGCTCATCGAGAGCTTTTCAATGAGTACCTACAAGACAGGGTTTAGATGGTTCTCAAAAATATTTTCCTTCTTGTGATTTGGACGAAAGTAGCCTCAGCATTGGAAGGGTTAACCAAATATTTCCATGTGTGACACTCTGGGTATGAATGGGTTAAAAAGAAGCACTTACTCTAAGCATGCAGGGCTTCATTAAATCACCTCTAATGTTCCAACAGCATTTTAGGGGAAAGGGGTCTCCTACAAATAGGGGAGGAGGTATAAGGCTTATTGTTGACCTTACTTCTAAACCTATTAGTTTCAAACTAAACAGGGCCCGTCCTATTATGAAATGATTATAGACTTTGTTGACAGATACTGAGTTATATTTGTTGTAAGTAAAATAGTGGGTATATTTATAAGCTACACAGTAGGTGTTTCCTACGCTGGGTTCAAAAATTATTGAGGCTCTATTAGCTCAGCCTAGTGAAGTTGTAGAATAGTTTAGAAAACAATGGGGGTTGAAATAAAACAGTGCAGCATCAAATTACATTGTACCATTAACTACTAGTATCTTTATAGCAATATGTTAACTTTATATATCAATTTTTAGAGAAGTTTTCTGATCCAACAGGTATTACTATTCCTATTATAGCTAGGAATATAATAAACAATTGTAAAAACAAATAGACACTTAGAAAAGGAGGAAAACAAACAAGAAAACAAGATAAATAGAATTTATTAGAATTATTGGTATGAGGTTAATTCTCTATGCTTTTTAAACCCAGCATATTTACATTTTCATTTATTCAAGTATTCATAGTTATTCATTTCAAAAATATTTGAAAAAAGTATATGGAAAATTTTCTTTAAAAAAACGAATTTGCATTCTTGTTTTAGCAGGTCACCATTCTGGGTATGAAAGGGTTATATGGTTATCTGCTGAGTGGGAGTACAAGGGTTAATGAGGGCCATCAGCTGAGAGGCATATCTCCATAGCCACTCGTCCTCCCCACCTCCAGATATCTTATTAACGATCAAAGCAGGAGCCACACCATCTCCAGTCCTAGCAGACTAGTCCCTAGAGGTACACAGGAATAGGGCATGGTGGCATTGTGCTTAACCTTTATGCTGCTAGTTGCTAATTTTGCTAATACAAAATGATGCAAAAAAGCTGAAAAATTACTGAAACTCTGGCACATGGGTACTCATCTGAGAGCAGTCAGCGCTAGCATTCCAATGAATACCAACATGACAGGGTTTCGATGTTTTTTCAAAAATCTCCATTGCATCCTTGTGCTTTGGATGAAGGTAGCCTTATATTGGATGGGTTAAGCCAAAAAAATGCAGAGTTTTCTAAGAGAATTATTCTTTGATGTCATTCAATCTTCACAATTGTTGTATAGCTCTGTAACTTCTGTGCTTATCACATTCATCCATGTAGCACCCAAAGCTGATAATATAACTGTTATGTTGTATTTATTTTTTTGAAGGTATGTTTTGGGAAATATTTGGAAATGAGTAAATGAAAACCCTACCAGTGATTTTACTACAAACAATTTTGCTAGGCTATGCTTGGTTACCAAGTTATTTTCAAATGAATGTATCTCTGATCCAGAAGTGACTTTCTATGGGAAAGCATGAATGGGTTAACTCAGTTTTCTATTTTTGATACAATTAATGGTAGAAGCAAAGGGCAGGGCTTATGTGGGATCAAGTGCTTAACTCACTATCCCTGTAGAGACCGATTAAGAAGATCTGACTGTTATGGTGATACCTTTCTTACAAAAGTATCTTAGACAAAATATTTAGAGAAGATTCATTTATTAGACACAAATCAAATCTCTTCTTAACCTTTATACTGCTGGTGGCCGAGTTGGCCAATACAAAATGATGCAAAAATCCTGACAATACTGTACCAATTTTTTAGTAGATGCTGCACTCAGAAATGTGTGGGTGGTTAGCACATTGCAGAATCAAATTGCATTTTCAGGCTAAGATTTATTTTGTAGTTTCTAGCATAATTGACCAGCAGGGCTCGACGTTAAGGCTAGCCCCGTAGCCCCGGGCTAGTTATTGAAAGTCAGGGCTAGTAAATTCTACCTGTGAGTAGCCCTGAGGGGCTAGATAGAATTAGAATATCAGTGCTTAAAAAGTATGAAGCCCTTCTTTGGCTCTGCATTCCTGGATGATAATATAACAGAATTCACCGCAATACACTGTATTCTTTTCATGTTATCAACAGAGGCTATGATATCAAAAGAGGTCACTATTTGAAAAAAGCTGTCATTAATATCAGGGCTAGCAAAAATATTTTGGGGCTAGTTAAATTTAACTAGCCCTGCTGGGCTTATGAAGTTTTTTCTTAACCCTTGTCATGCTAGACCCCATATGGGAGAACCTATCCCCTAGGACCAGGGATATTGTGGGTTAACCCTCCAAATCAGAACGATTTCAAAGATTTCTATTACTGTTTCAATAAAGTGCTTCACAAACTTAAATAGAAATATAGTAAACAGTTAAACCTTGATAACTAGTATGATTCAATACCCCTAAATTGACCTATATACTATGGAGTTTTTATTTTGCTATTCCATCGCTAAGTGCAAGGGTACTCAAAGACCGGATATATCCGGTGTTGGTCACACAGGCAAGATATGTAGCACTGGATATATCCGGTGTTAGCAAGAGCAGGGTTAATGTTGAGCCCGTGACCACCAGCAAAGTCCACCTTAGGAAAATGGTTAAATCTGAGGGTAGAAGAGTTTTTTGCCATCTATACCCATAGGGGCTGACTCTGGCTTTTTGGAGACAAGGTGGGTTCAACAGAGACCACAGGGCCATCTATATCTATAGGGGTTAATGGCAGAGTGTGTCTGGCACCCTCATGGTGCGGCGCTATATAATGAGATCAGCGATGATTGAGAGGCATAAGGATATCTGCAATGTGTTAACCACCCACACCATTTCTGAGTGCAGCATCTACTTAATAGTCTTTTCATACACTCTGCCAAGCTAAAAGAGAGAGGAATGTCTAAGGTTAAGTGTAGGCTAATTATCCTTTGCCACTTTCTGTAGACATAGTTTCTAGGAGTGAAACCCCCAAAACATGTGTTTTGTGTGATTTTTTTGTATAAGATGCCCCCGAAATCTCTCATGCAGCAAACTAGGACTTGTCATCCATCTCCTTGCCAAAGCCTACCCTATTTAGAAATTGGTATGCATGGGAGCACATTGAAAGGAAAAAGGCCATCAAAAATATTTCTGAACCTTGATCTTTTTATAGGATAGGCTGCCTGCCTACTCATTTATCGTGAAGATCTACCACGCCTCTGAGTGCTTCCTCTGCCTCATAAGCCAGTATAAACCAAACACACTGTAACCCTTATGTTGTTAGTTGCTAATTTTGGTAATATTAAATGATGCAAAATATCTGAAAAATGACTGAAACCCTTGCACATGGGTACTCATCTGAGAGTACTCAGTGAGAGCTATCAAATGAATACCAATATGACAGGGTTTGCAAGTTTTGAAAAAAATATTTGCGTCTTTGTTCTTCGGACGTAAGTAGACTTGATATCAGCATTAGAAGTGTTAATCCCACTTTCGCCCTATTTACATATACTCTAAGCCATGCATAGATAAGGAATAGAGGGATGAGTGCCTGAGGTATTTCAACACTGACCACAGCTATATCTTCTAGTGACGTGTCTGTAAGCGTTACCCTCACCTGCTCAGAGAATGCATGCTTCTTGACCTTTTTCTCTTACTGAGAGCTGCTCTAAAGATAGTCTGGGTAGACATGACTTGTTGGTAACCAGTGATGGAAAAGAGGAAGTATTTCTGCATCATTTTGACAGTCCAACCAAAGACGCATCATATGCTTTGACATTTTTTTCTTCATTGAAAGATTTTTTTCAACAGAATATTGATCAGCAGAATTGTCTGGCTTAGTCAGACATGCACCCTTTACATTAAATGGTCAGAGTGAATCTTGTTGTTACAATGAACAAACTTTCCTGAACTTTTCCCCCTTCCCTTCTTCCTATTTATAAGCCTTTTTTCTGTGCCAATTACATTTCTCAATTCCGTTGATTAGAAATCATTTTCCAATCACATGTGTAGGATTACAGGCTTGTGTACCTCCCTTTGACTTTGTGTACATATCATCTTACTTAATCCCCTTGGGAAAACTTTGTTTACTTTACATTTCGCTCTTGTTCTAGTTGGATAAACACAGTCTATGCATCAGCTGATTTATAAGCCACTAGAGCAACTTTTCTTTATCTTGATGTGGCCAGACTTTGTAGTCTGACAGTGTGCAACATAACCACTGGCCCCGTTGCAAGTTGGAAGTGAATTCGGCAAAAATGGCAATGGGGCAAGCTGAACAAGACCTTGACTTGCCCCGCTCGGCAAATAATATTGATATAAAAACTTTGTTTAATATCACATTTCATGTATGATTAAAATAAAAATTTAATTATATTACTATGTTATATTTATAAAAAAACAATTATGGTACATTTGTTACTAAAATACAGACTGTCTGTACTTGTAATCTGTTCATTGATTGTTTTCTATATATGCAAAACTGAATAAAGATAATTCAAAAATAAAAAAAGTAATGTTTCGGGCAAAGTCCAATCTCACCTATGTTTAACCAAGTGGCGGGGCAAGTGGAAGTGCCGGTGGGGCAAGTCAACTTTAGGGGCAGCTTGCCATACTCGGAAAATAATGTTTTTTCGAACCTATGTTGCACCCTGCCTGATTAAGACTAAATCTGATTTTAATGTAATACAAATGATACAAATGTGAATATATGGGGTAGCAGTGGTGCATCTGGGTGACCCTTTTAATGCCTGCTAATCTCTTTGGCAGATGTCATTTGGACTTCTGATACTTTTGATTATAACTTTTGAATCGATTAATAACTGATGTGCATCTATATCATATTTAGTGCTTAATTGCTTATTCTATCATTTTTCCATCATGTTCGGTTCCCAGTTTTTTGTTTGTTTTGTTTTTGCTTAAGCTTAAGGGTTCCCTTTTGGTTAGTCTAGGTATGTGTTCCTATCATTATGCATACTTGTTACTCTATGGGTGCAGATTAGCTGTCCTTGTACATCATATCTAATGCTGATTCGGGGCCTGCAAGTGGCCGGCTCTGTGGTCCACATGCCTCGTAATAGAACACTCATCATCGCAACAGTGCCACTTGCCCACTGCCACCCGCATCTTAATAACGCTATATTACCCACAATGCTCGGCCATCGTGAAATAACCAGCAGGCGAGACAAAAACTGATGGCATATGTATCTCCCGAACCCCCTTCCCCAGTCTTGCGCTTCGGCACTCGAGTGATAGATCCCAATTGGGTAGTGGAAGTGTGGAGTGCTGGTTGATTTGTCCATGTATGGCAATCACACTCACAGGATAGTGTACATCTGGTCACAATTAATGCAGGCTGATGAATGGGACATTTTCCCTCCATACTTTGTCATCTATAGCCTAGATATTGATACAAGGTTATTTGTGTGCTAATATACATGAACTTGAGCTGATAATAATGTCATGTACAGCCCCTATATTCCTGTGGTTTTATTTTGACTTTATTAATGTGTGATATTAATTAGATGTGCAATACTATTTACTATCTGATATTTTACTCCCAAATCATAACTATATGTCCTGAAAGACTGAAGATATTACTCATTATCAATTACTGTATGCCAACTTACTTCCCCTCTACTTATCATTAATATATTGTTTGTGTTATATTTTAAATTGTTATTTTGTAGTCGGCCAAAGGCCCTGGCAGCTTGTGTTTACTGTGTAAAATCATTACCGACTTGAAATAAAGATTATCTATCTATCTTTCTATAATACTAAAAAGAAATATCAGCCTTGTTATCAGTGACAAAGATAATATCATAAGTTATTTATGAGTCATCAATTCATATACGCATAATATGAAATGTACAGATATGAAATGAGAAATTCCCACACAATGTCACACTGAAATATATAAGTCATGTGCAGCATTTGTATTCTCATACTCTGTAATTGGCCTTTGTCATTTGTCATAAGTTTCATTTACACCCTGGCTGACATTCTACATGTATCTTAACCAAGGTATTTGTACAAAATTGGGAATAATGTGCCTTGGCTAATATAATTCACATCTTATTAGTGGATTTTTTTAGGTTTTTAACTTTAAAAAATACCAAAATAGAGTGCATACTATTAACCCTTGTGATGCTGGGTCTAATTTTGTCAAAAGCACAATATTGCAAAAATATTTGAAAATTATCTAAACCCTGTCATGTTGGTACTCATTGGATAGCTCTTGCTGAGTTCTCTCAAATAAGTACCCATGTTCTAGGGTTTCAGTAATTTTTCGGGATTTTTGCATCATTTTATTTTGGCCAAATTATCCACCAGCAGCATAAGGGTTAAGTTGTTTCTTTAGAATAGCAACTTACTTTGCTTATTGCTACTATTCTAGAAGTCTGATGGTCTCTGCCAAAAATTAAATTCTTAATTAAATATTGTTACTTTCTTGAAATTAAGTATTATTACTTTATCATAGTTTTAGCAATTTCATTTGAATTAAAATCAAAATATGCATTTCAATTCATATGATTAAAAAAAACAAAAAAAACTGGCTGCTGGAACTTAGTCCAGCAGTATGTTTGTATGAAGAAAAAACACTCAAACGTGTGAATGTTGTACTTGTTGACACCATCCTCTCCTGTTTGTAATCAGAGCCTAAGTTATTTTTGATCAAGGCACAGAAGGCATGCAAAACAGTACATATTGCCCCTAGAATTGTTCAATCTGGTATAAGTATTGAAGCATGATACTTAATATTGCCCTTAGAATTGTGTAGTCTGTTGTCAGTACTGGAGAATTGTGAAGTCTGTTTTTAAGTATTGAAGCATGATCCTTAATATTGCCCTTAGAGTTTGTGCAGTCTGTTTTAAGTATTGAAGAATTGTGAAGTCTGTTTTAAGGATTGAAGCCCAATACTCCAACATTGCCCTTAGAATTGCGCAGTTCGTTTGAAGTTCTAACCCCTTCCAATGCTGAGGCTACTTTCATCCAAAGCACAAGAATGCAAAGAGTTTTGATAACCATCTAAACCCTGTCATGTTGGTATTCATTGGAAATCTCACGCTGAGTACTCTCAGATGAGTACCCATTTACCAGGGTTTCAGTCATTTTTCAGGTTTTTTGCTTCATTTTGTATTGACCAAATTAGTCACCAGCAGCATAAGGGTTTTTAATGATTGAAGCTTGATATTCCATCATTGCCCTTAGAACTGCGCAGTTTGTTTTAAGTTATAAAGCCTGTCTATAAACTCCCACTCCTTCAATACTGCACTCCTGCCCGGGATGACCCTGAGCACCGTACAGATAATCGGTTCCTATCAGACCTCAGCCCGCCCACTCAAACATGTGGACACGCAATGCTGAGCATGCTGGACATGTGATCTGCCTGCAAAAGGGCTGTGAGGATGAATCCGACCAGCTCCTCATTGGCGGGGGAGATAGAGAATTGGATTCCTGTTAGAATCAGCAAACTGTCATCCCCGTTTATCCCCGCACAAGCTGATCCTACATGTTCAACATCACAAAAGCTTTAGCACACAGACTCTTTGGAGGTTTGCTGGCGGTGGGCAGTCATCAGGCCGTGAGATGAATGTGACATCTTCATTATAGAAAGCTAACTAGTTGTGCTAGTTACTGGACAGAGATATGATAGAAAAGTTGACCGAAAAAGTAGTTTAGAATAGTTGGGTTTTTGTGTAGGAGGAAGGCTTTGATGTCAGATGATGATGATGATGATTGTGATGGTTATGATGATGATGATGATGATGTCGAGGTTGATGGCGATAGTGATGACAATGGTGATGATGATGATGATGATGATGATGATGATGATGATGATGATGATGTTTTTGATTGAGATATGATAATGATGATTATGATGGTAGTGATGATGTCATATTTGTAAACTTGTATTGTCACATTTAAAATCATATAGGTCAATATTCTAGCGCAACAAAACTTATATTCAATTTTGTGTTTATGATCCTGAGGAAGTTTCAAGCAAAACATTCCTTTGTCTTTTACAATTTTCATCAAAAGATCCTGCACCAAAATTCACTTAGTCAATAACAAACTTGTAGATTTTCAAACAAACTAACATCTCTTTTATCTTTATCATTCTTTTCATCTGGTAGTCAGCTTGCAATGTGACTAACATTGAATTCCACTAAATCTTTTCTAGTTTAATTAGATTGATAATGAGAAAAGGAAATCAAATGAATTTGTTAAATCATAATCAATCAAAGATTGAAATTTTAGATTTTTTGTTAGTCTAGGCTCCTTAATCATAACGTTCCTTTGGCTGTCGTGTTTCAGATGAGCTTTTTATGGATCGATTGTTTCTAGGAATAAGGTACCAAGTGCAAAATAATCATTTCTCACTCTTTCATTGCTCTTATTTTCAGCGCTTGGTCGTAGTGCAACAATGGACCCGTCAGCCAACAGCACTTACGCTCGGTCCAATGGAGAGAAGGCACCTCAAAAGTAAGCTCACTTTCACTTATTGCTCTGTCTTAACCCTTCCAGTGCTGAAACTACTTTCGTCCAAAGACTAGGACGCAAAGATTTTTGAAAAACATCTAAACCCTATCATGTTGGTATTCATTGGAGAGTTCTCATTGATTACTCTCGGATGAGTACACATTTGCCATGGTTTCAGTCATTTTTCAAGTTTTTTGCATCACATTGTATTAGCAAAATTAACCACGAGCAGCATAAGGGTATGCTGCTGATTGTTAATTTGGCCATTACAAAATGATGCAAAAAATTCTGAAAAATGATTCAAACCCTGGCACATGGGTACTCATATGAGAGTACTCAGCAGCAGCTTTCCAATGAATACCAACATGACAGGTTTAGATGTTTTTCAAAAATCTTTGCGACCTTGTGTTTTGGACAAATGTAGCCTCGGCATTGGAAGGGTGAACTGTTTCATGCTGTAGCACCCAAAACCGCCTGATTAGTTTGCACTATCTTTCTAAAAAATACAAGTGTCAGGAAATATTTGAATAAGAAACATTTATCAGAAAATAACTAACAAATTGCCTTGAAATGGAATTCCAATTTCTGATTAATTCCAAAGTTATTTTCAAAAGTATAATTGATCCAGACGACACTTGACATGGAGAATTTCTGGCATGCATGGGTTAACTTCAGTCGTCTCCATTCTCTCATTTCATGAACCAAAATATATGTTTGAGGTAAAATTTCTGATCAGACGTTGAATATATACAACCTGCCAGTTTCTATCCCATTGATCTTGTAAGCAGGGTGTGCACCTGGTACAAGAACAACAAAAAAATAGCTATTAAAGAAAGAAAAAAAAGTAATTCTATCGGAGATAATTATTTAACAGTTGCACATAAAGAAGAAGACCAGTTTGATATGCATTCACTAGCTCCACGATATGTATATCTCTGTTTTAGTGTAATTTTAAAAAATGAAGAGGGATTGTTAAGCCCACCAGGAACAACAACTTTTATTTAAAATATTTCTCAAAATATTTCTTTGTTTTCAAAATATTTACATGTGTGTCAGAGAGTGCGTCTGCTTCAGATGTGAGTGGGTTAGTGCGGCCTGGCACAGAAACCAGATGCTCTTGTGAGATGATAAAAACTCTCTCGCAAGATGAAGGCAATGCAAAGATCTCTCGTTTCCCACTTCTGATTGAAGTCATATGTGATATATACGTACATCACTCTTTGATATGACAACTGAGTTGAGGGAGATGAGATGAAACAGACGCATGTGCCTTCAAGTCTTAACCCTTCCAATGTGAAGGCTACTTTAGTCCAAAGCATGCAAACGCAAAGATTTTTGAAAACCATCTAAACCCTGTCATCTTGTTATTTATTGGAAAGCTCTTGCTGAGTACTCTCAGATGAGTACCCATTTGCCATGGTTTCAGTCATTTTAATTTTTTTTTCATAATAGAGTATTGACCAAATTAGCCACCAGCAGCATGAGGGTTAAATTGCCCGCAACATCAACCTAGTCATCTTATACATGAAATGATGCTTGGCAATATATATGCAGATGGTTCCAGTAGAATTAAAGGATTGTCTATTTGATATTTGAATGGAACTTGCTTTGTTATACTATTCCCCAAGTATTGAGTTTGTTATTTCCTTTAACCTGCTGGTAGCTAATTTGGCCGATATAAAATGATGCAAAAAAAACTGAAAAATGATTGAAACCCTGGCAAATGGGTACTCATCTGAGAGTACTCGGTAAGGGCTATCCAATGAGTACCAACATGACAGGGTTAAGATATTTTTCAACAAATTTTCCATCCTAATTCTTTGGACAAAAATAGCCTCAGCATTGGAAGGGTTAAATAAAATATTTTAACCCATTCATGCCTGGTCATATTATCTCCCTGACAAGTCTCTTCTGGACCTTGGATACTTGTCAAAATAACTTTGAAAATAATCATAAATTCACAAAATATTTGAAGGAGAGTAGTGAATTGGATTTTTTATTAATATTTCATTCAAATATTTTCTGGAAAAATCAATATCACCAATTAAGTCAGGCAGTTTCGGGTGCTACAGGCCTGAATGAGTTAAGAGGCCTTAGATGTTCTTGCTGTGTTGATGCTCTGATAGTTCTAAAAATAACCTGAGAAAAAGGCATGTATTTGTAAAATATTGCCTAGAATAATACCGGTCAGATCATATTAATATTTCTTCAAAATCCTCAGTCTACGCACATGAATGGATTAACCCATTAAATCTCACCATGGCCAAAAGCAGTCTGACAATTTTGATAAAATCTTGATGGCAAAAGCATAATTAGGAAGGTATTTAATGTTGAGATGCCAATACAAAATGATGCAAAAATCCTGAAACATGACTGAAACCCTAGCACATAGCTACTCATCTGAGAGAACTCAGTGAGAACTATCTAATGAATACCAACATGACTGTGTTAAGATGATCATCAAATAGCTTTGCATCCTTTTGATTTAGACAAAAGGAGCCTTAGCATTGGACGGGATAAGAACAACTCTCCTTCAAATATTTTGTAAAATAATTGTCAATTCCAACACTTATGTCAAAAGAACCAGAATTCCAGACAACAGGAGCGTATGCAGGGGTTAAAGATTTGCCAGGTGAACTGGATGACAGCAATGTTTGATCTCATTTGACAAGGGTTTGGGGAGATCAAAGTATCAGCTGCATAGAAACAAATCTATATGACAGGTACCAACGCATGATGAGAGAGCATCTCGCAAATGGACATAAGAGATCATAACATGCTTAAAGGAATAAATGATTCATAGATACAGCTGTGAGAAATAGCTGACTATTCTGGTGATATTGTTGTGATGAAAGATAGATATTTTTGGTAGAAATATAAGTTCTCCTCAAATTAGTTTACAAATGCATGAATGAAATTTCATAAAAAATTTTTTATATATTATCCAGATTAATCCATTTACACACCGAGTTGCTCTAGAAAGTATTGTCTGCTACTCTCATACTTTTGAAAATAACTTGGAAATATAGGGAATGTTCACAAGATATTTGAAGGATAGTTGTTGTTTGACTTCTGGCCAACAATTCAATTCTCCTTCAAATGTTTTCCAGTTTAAGTAAGTAAAATATTTCCAAAAGTGTCAGGCCTGTTGTGGCCTCTCTGAGTGTAAATGGGTTAAGAGTTTGATGGAGTCAGGCAAACCCATTCCTCCCCTAGGCACTTTCAAAAGACTAGTTAGAGATTATATTTAAATGAAAAGCAATGAAAGGAACACTGTAAGTCAGAACCCTCCAATATTTCTAGGTATCTTTCAAAAACACTGCATTGTGTCCAAAGAATAGTGGTCAAAACATATAGATAATGTTTATGGTGGAATAATTGTTCCCATTTTGCCTTTGTCATATTTGATCTAAGGTTTTGGAAATTATTTTTAATGAAAAAAGAATAGCCCATTAATGCTTTAGATTTCCTGCAACAATTGTCATGTGGATCTTAGATGCTTTTGACAATAACTTTGGAATTGAGAGAGATTTTACAAAATATTGGAAGGAAAGTTGTTACTAATAAAAATGATCAACATTTTTCCTTCAAATATTTTCCAAACTGTCTTTTAACTTGAGAGATTTCATTAAAATTGTAAAGCTTTTTGAGCATAAATGGGTTACTTGGTGAAGGCAATGAAGAGAGGCTAATTTTTAACGAGGGTTAAATAATGACATGGATTACATGTATGAAACATTCTTTAATTGAATAAAATATCAAAAGGTCAATCAGATGATTGAACAATTGTGTTTATAGGTAATAAGAAATGCCTCATTCTGTTTGTATGTAACAGTGAATTCCATTACAATGGTAAGTTGCAATGCTGATGCTGGTTTTGATTGCTGATGAAGCGTAAATTGCAGTTGTAGAATATTTTGGAAAATCTAAAAGAAACTAGAAATGTGCTTAAAATTTTCTTATGAAAAATGCTATATTGATATAGTCATACCAAATATCATATTGTAATATTTGCACTTTTGGGGTGAGTTTTCATTTGATTTTGCATTCATTTTCTCCATGTTTTTCTAATTCTTATACACTTTGCTTACATGTTTGATTCGAGGGTCTAACACATGTTTCTCATTTTAGGAGTTTGCTTTTCCTCATGTGCATTTTTCCGTTCCCATTTTATTAGATTATTCTTTCTAGTTAATCTATCCATGTCTGTTACACCCAAAACTCTCTGACTGCCTTGCTGGTGTCATTTTGACTAGTCTAAGGAAACTTTTAGAAAATATTTAACGGAGAATTGTTTATCACAGCTTAACCAATAGGTCTCCTTCTAATATTCCAAATTGTGTGTGAATTTCATCTTACACCTGTCAAAGGGGTAATGAATGTATATATGGGCTACACTAAACCTTGGAAATTCAAGGAATCATTTTCATTAAGGAATGATACCGGTACTCAATATAATACCAAATATCGATATTGAATAGGAAAAATATCGGTATTGTTGAGGACGGACATCTCCACATGAAGTCAGTGCAGTATTTATAAGTGAAATTTTAAAAGTTGACTGTGCTAGATTTAACATATATATAAGTCTCTGGGAGGCAGAAAGTATCATTAACAATATCATTGCGATGTTGTATTGTTCATGAAATATCAATATTGTATTGTATCTTGAAAACTTTTAAAGGTGCCAATCCCTAATTATAATGTATGATGTAGATTAATTATGTTTGTACTGTATACGGCTTTAATTTGCAGTGCTAAAGATTTTGCTTTACAGCCCTGCTGGAGGCCGGGTAATGTGTTACTTATAATTTGCGCATTCAGGCACTCAAACTAAACCAAAGGAATGCAGGATATTTATTTGAAGGATGATATTTTGGCACTATCATGGGGAGTGTGAAAATAGCAAAAATTGAATGCCTGTAAAAAAATACCTGATATACAGTATGATGTATGATGTAGATTGATTTTGTTTATATATGTTTTTAGTATGGTATTTGATTATCTTTCTTGCAGGAAATCACAGGGTTTGGAGAAACAGCTCCATGACAAAGATAAGGTAAGTCTGGGCAGGGCAGGGTTTAATGGAAACAAAATATATCTCAGCATGAATGACCTTCGCAACTTTGTGTGAATTTACTAACTTGCATTTTCATTTACATATTTTGGTGGACTATTTTTTAGTCTGTCTTCCCTCTGCATGGCTTGTGCTATATAGATTTGAGAGTGAATTGGCATCACTTGATAAATGAGGCTTAAAAAAGTTGTTTGTTTCCTGTAACCCTACCCTAACAAGTTTTTATTCAAACAAATCCCTACCCTAAAGTTTTTTCCGCCCTCCCAACTCCCAATCAACATAAAACATGTGTAAAACACACATTTTTGACCAAAAGAATAATGCAAAAAAGTCTTTTTACCGACCTACCTACCCTATTTTCTTCAGACCGTTACAGGAAACAAACAATATTTTTTTCTTGGCCTGAACAAATGAGTCAGCTAGTACTATCCTGTGCCTGACGTAGCCAGAATGAAATTTTTAATGTTATATTTTTGTTCTGTAGGCAGTACGGATGCTGGAATTTGCTTGACTTCCATTCTAACCTTATGATGAGCATGCCAATTCCACATATTTGCATTTTTAACATTTTACTTTATTTGATCCCCCTTCCAATCTACTCTTATGACTATTTAACCCTTATGCTGCTGGTGTCTTATTTGGCCGATGCAACATAATGCAAAAATCCTGAAAGATGACTGAAACCCTGGCAAATAGGTACTCATCTGAGAGTACTCAGCGAGAGCTTTCCAATGAATACCAATACGGCAGGGTTTCAATGGTTTTCGAAAATCTTTGCCTCCTTGTGCTTTGGACGGGCCACAGCATGCTCATCGTGTCAGAAAGACAGCCATATAAAAAGTCACACACTAAAGGTATTCGGCTTATAGTCTTGTATCCACCGAAATGTTCACACGACCCACCTTCCCTAACTTATGATTATCAGGATAAACAGGATGACCACTTACCCAGTTGGCATATGTGAGGACTTTGGTATATCATCACTTTCATTGCCACGTTGAGGCTAAACTTTGACCAGCCATTTGCTAGTGTTGGAGGAAAGAGAAGTACTGTAAATTCGGAAAAGATTGCGTTAGTTTAATTTTTGCATTTTTTAGCGTTTAGCCTCGGACGCAAAATGAAAATTTGCAATGATTAGTGCTGCCACTTTAAGTGTATAGCTGGCACTCCATGTTGCGGCCATTGAATTCGCAAAGTGAAAAAACGCAAAAATAGATTTTATGTAAATTGACAAAATTTACTCTACACAATATTTTGTGAATCTACAGTACCCCAGAAAAGCCTCTACCAAACCCTAAGTCATTGGCAACTTTTTCATTGAACTGGGCAGTTAAGTGAGAGACAGCAAGCAGTCAATGACAAATTGCCAAAAACCGTTTGTTATTGTTGTATTTAAGAGGAATATGCAGAAAAAGCCTCTACCAAACCCGAAGTCATTGGCAACTTTTTCACATGCCTCAGGCCATGATTGAACTGTGGCAGTAGTGAGAGACAGCAAGCAGTCAATGACAAATTGCCAAAAAACATTTGTTATTGTTGTATTTAAGAGGAGTATGCAGAAAAAGCCTCTACCAAACCCGAAGTCATTGGCAACTTTTTCACATGCCTCAGGCCATAAGTGTGAGGCAGCTAGCAGTCAATGACAAATTGCCAAAGACCACTAGACTATTGGTTCATCTGTAAGGTCATATGTGAGGTCAGCACGTTTGTGCACTCAATACCTCAACAGCATCTCATTTGGTGAGACCCCTCTTTTAGATAACAGTACATTCCCATCTTTGTGCAGTTAGTCAGGCATAGTTTTATGATATCACATTTTTTCTCTTTAACCCATTCACCACACTCAGAGTTCCTCTAAAACTAACGTCTGCTACTCTCATACTTTCGAAAATAACTTGAGAAATAAGCATAACATCACAACCTTTTTGAAGAGGAGCTGTTGTGTGGTTTCTGATTACCATTTCTCCTTCAAATATTTTTCCCAAAATGCTTTTTGTTAGAAAATATCATCAAATTTTCTCAGGCCAGTTTTGGCCGCTTTAAGTGTGAATGGGTTAAGAATATTCTGGTAAATGGTATATTTTGGTTGTGGCTGACCAGTGGTCATCAGCTAAGTGGCTTTCAATGGAAATGGGAGACTGATTTCTGAGCTCATTTTCTTTTTATTTTAAGCTGTTTTATTTCATACCTAGAAAAGTATACTAAAATGTGATGAAAACTGCATTAGTTTATTCTAAGGTAAAAACACAAACCATCTGTTGTGAGTATTAATGACCAACATTGACATAATAAAAAGATATCAATATTGATATTTGAAAGTGGAAATTTGCAACTTTATTTCATTCTTTATTTTTGCTTTATTACCCCTAACATTAATTCTATAGCAGATGTTGTACCATTTATCATAATCTCTGTTTTCTGTATATCTGTTGTCTGCTGTTGTGTTTATAGTGAGTCATGTTTAACTTTAACCATCTCACCCACAGAGTTTTCAGGTGATTTTTATTCCTAGATTTTTGGCAAGGTTTTACAACAATAGTAACAGAAAAGTTGTGGTTCTTTTTTGAGTTATCAATCCTTCAAATATTTTCAAAAAAATATTTTTTTTCAATTTGATTTAAGATGTCACTGAAACTTAATGTGTTAAATACTAAGTGTAATACCACCAATGCTCGTAGCCTGGTACCCATTTAATTTAGAGCTATCTGTTATTAATATATTTTCAGAGTAAAATGTAGACTCTCATCAGAAAACCAAAAATTGTATTGAACATCTGTGCCCAAATTCTGTCAAAGAGAGCAATATTCATGATTTATCTTAACATATATACACAATAAAAATCATTACCTACAAACTCTGTGGATGATGTGTTGTACTAACGGACATTAACCTAACATTGATATTGCTGCCTGAAAGTTCCCATTTCTTAACCCTTCCAATGCTCAGGTTACTTTGTTCAAATCACAAGGGTGCAAAGATTTTTGAAAATCATCTAAACCCTGTCATATTGGTATTCATTGGAAAGCTCTAACTGAGTACTCTCAGATGAGTACCCATGTGCCAGGTTTTCAGTCATTTTCAGGTTTCTTTGCATCATTTTATCCTGGCCAAATTAGCCACCAGCAGCATAAGGGTTAAAATCTAGCCTGAAGATTTGCAAGTAGATAATAGATACCTCTGCATATTCTGTGAAAGTTGAATCGTGTTCTTTTCTATATCACCTTTTTTTAAATTTGATTTGTAGTGCAGTTATCTATGCATACTCGGCTTAATGCAATGCTTGATGGGAAAATGAGGTCAAATTACATACAAAATTATTTCTGAAAAGTTAGCTTGTTTATAAATACCTACTTATTGTCTGAGAATATAAGTGGTGCTTTAATTATTAGTAATCATTGAATTATTCTCCATGGGGTATGTTGCAAATATTGCTTCAGGGGTGTCCAAGTATAAATGTCTTGGGGATCACAGACAATCAGTCCTGGAGCACAGCAATTTTTGGTAGCTGATGTGTGACAATTGTTTCTAATGTTGTCACCTGGTGGCACTACCATATAAGCCTTCACATCAATAATAGAGGCATGGATCAATCATTATGCAATAACAATTGACAGAGCAACGTCTTTAAAATCTTTTCCAAATACAATACAGGTAAGAAATATCCAATAGATTCTTCTTGGTGATATCCATGCAATTTGGTCATCTGTGCTGTGGATTTGGTCTGTCACACTTGTTGAAGCCTCTGTTGTATGCTGGTGTGACAATGGGACAGTCGCACACCCACGTTACTTTGCTTATAGTTTTCCTGCAATGGCTTAATTTTTAAATTATTCTAAGCCAATATTAAGATAATTTTTTCAATATTCCTCTCTTGCAATGCTTAAGTCTTGGTATAAATTTCTTTTCTTAATTGTTAGATTTCATCTTAAATCTTTCTGCATTTCTTTAAATGAACCGACCCTCTCTGAAGTATTTCCTAATTTCATTTTAGGAATGCAGAGAACTTAAAAGTGAACTTCAGCAGGCTAATATATATAGAGATCGTTGTAGGGTAGGTGGTTGTATGTTCAATGTTGTTGTCTTGACCCATTCTTATCCAGAGCACCCACAAAGACAGAATATCTTCTATCAGTAACAAAAACAATGTCTGGAATATATTTAGAGAGAAATGATAACTGTAACACAAGGAACAACTTTCTTTTAGATATCTTATTAATTGGCTCTTTTTTGCCAATGAATTCAGTAATGGTTATGTGAATATCTGGCCACAGTATTACCCTTAGTATGAATAGAAAAAGGCATGAAAAATATCAAGATGTGTAGACCAGATAATCTTTAACTTTATTCTTGTCTTTACTTGTCCATTACTTCAATTTAACCCATTTATTGTGGGAGTGCCCAAAAAGGGACATGACAGTTTTGATAATTTTCTGGCAGCGAGCATCTTTTGTAAAATGTCTGAAGGAAAAGTCCTTCCTATAAATCCTTTTCAAATAGTTTCCAAAGTCATGCTTTTTTCCTAATGGGTTAAATTGTGCATCTCAGGGAACTGATATGAACAATTGGGCACTGGCGGAAGTGTATTTCTTGGCTGCAGCAAAAAACGGTTTTGGTGTCTAATTTTTTGAAATTTGAAAAAAAAAATTCAAAAATACTAATATACGTCTTCATAGCTTGATATTTTCTGCCTTACCTTTTACCTATTCATCCCCCAAATCCGGTAATATTTGGAAAACCATATATTCCTGTTTTATTACTAAATTATTCTCATAAAAAAAACAATCAAGACATCCAGACAAGTATTTGTTAGGAGGAACACTGAGTATGGATGGGCCAAGGTTTATTGTATGGTATTATTAGTTACACCTTGTTCGAAAGTGTGGTCCCGCCTGATATCCACCCTAAGGCACGTCCTACCCGAGAGGCAGATATGGATGGCTGAGGGGGGATATCAGGCAGGACCACATTATCTAATAGGGTATAACAAACTTATCACCTGCTCTTCCAGCCGGTAAGGAAAAATTTAATACCTCACATTGCTGGTCAAGAGATGGTTTTGATTATGGTGGTGCACTTAAGGTTATAATCAAATTCAAAAGTTAGGTATTAAATCTACATAGTGTGAACGGCTTCATGACTGACACTTATTGACCAATCAGCATCAAGAATCACAGCAGAGCAGGTGATAAGGTGTCCTCTTGTTATGTTGATGATGATTATGTTGTTGTTGTTGGTGATGATGATTATGATGATGATACTTATTTCTAATGAAAATAATGGTGATAACTATAATAATGACAAATTAATAGTACTAATAGTAATGATTATAACAATAGCAATGATAACAGTAGTAAAGTAATAATGAAATTAATATTGATGAAGTCATGTACCATGCACGTCTCTGCACATTGAACATATTGTTCTAAAGACATATACAAATGGTAATTTGCTACAAATGGTAGAAAGCACTACTTGATTTTATTGAGTGATGCTCTGTCATTATTCTTTCAGAATATGTGTGTGTGTGTGTGTGTGTGTGTGTGTGTGTGTGTGTGTGTGTGTGTGTGTGTGTGTGCACTATCACCAGCCCAGCTAGCACATTGTAGATAAGAATTACCCACAAGTTATGTGGACATTATCTTTTGCATTTCTTGCATTTAACCCATTATTCCTCCTTTAACCCTTCCAATGCTAAGGCTACTTTGTTCAATGCACAAGAATGCAAAGATTTTTTAAAACCATCCAAACCCTGTCATGGTGGTATTCATTAGAAAGCTCTTGCCGAGTACTCTCAGATGAGTACCCATTTGCCAGGGTTTCAGTCATTTTTCAGGTTTTTGCATCATTTTGCATTGGCCAAATTAGACACCAGCAGCGTAAGGGTTAACCATAAGAGGCCTGACTGTTTGAGAGATATGTTTCTGAGGAATAACTTTTAAGGAGGAATGTATATCAGAAACCAACCAACTTGACTGGCCATACCTTTTAGCAAAATTCTATTTCGTTTCCATCCAAGTTACATTTTCAAATCACTGATAACGTGATACTTTCCAAGATGGACTCTGAGCAGACAGGGGTTCACCCATTCTCATGTGGTCATTCATAAGAACTGACACATAAGGAATGATCTTAATAAATAAGTATCTGACTGAAAGTTGTTATTCCTATAGGATCCACCAATCCCTCTTCAAATATTTTTCAAATTTTGATGTATAACATGAGTAATATTCAAAGTTGTCAGAGCAGGTTCCCACTCCAGGTGCAAATGGGTTAATGTGCATGGAGACCACAATTAGGTACCTGTATCTCTTGCCTTATTTGGTCAATTGATATCCTGTCAGAACAACTAGTTAAAAACTCTCAGGCTATTTCTAGCTGGCACTCAACAAGGGATTGATACTGGTACTCGATACGATACCAATATTGATATTGAATGTATATATCGTATTCTATCGAAAAACTTATGTACGGTACAGTATTGTTAACATTTAAAATATGTAGAAAATTATTGACTTAATTGCTATATATAACTCTCCACACAAAGGTATTTTGCTATTGATTGTCAAATTTGGTGCTTAATTTAACAAAACTAGGTCGCTGAGAGGCAGGCAGTATTGTTAAAAATATCGTTCAGATATCGTATCGTTAAGGAAATATCGATATTGTATCAAACCGTGAAAATTTTAATGGTGCCAATCCCTACAGTCAACTTGGAGATGGTGGACTAGCCACTGAAGCTAGACTTGGCTCTGTTTCATATCATTTCACCTTTGAATAGGAATGGCTATAATTCTTTTAGTAATTTACTCCATTTCTGACCATGTTCTATTTATCAAAGCCTAGGTGTCCTAGTTTGCATCCCCTTATCAGCAGTGACGACAGAACCTTGGGCTTGGGCAAAGCACAGGGGAATATGTTATTATGATATGTTTGTAATTGATTGATTTAAAATGATAGTGTTTTCCTGCAGTTATATCCAAACACAATGCAGTATAATCCTGGCATCCAATTCATGATGACAAATTTCTTTTCAAGTTGAAAAAAGATGATTTGATTGCAGCTATTTGATTAGTCTGGTGACTATAAAATCATTATAAGCAGGTCTGGTTTGGGCTATGCATCAATTTATCATTTAAAGATAATCATGGCAAGTGTAAAATAGTGCTTCATTCTAAGTGGAGAGATTTATTGTCAACAGAAACTGAGAATCAATTTGACCAGCCACCTACAAGTGCTTGCTGGCTTGCCATGGCAAATAAAAAATGGTTTTGAGGAAAATAGGAAATAAATCCTGAGTTGTCCAATATGGAAAATTGAAAGTCTGAGCCTTTCTAGAAAAAAACGTGAACAGATGAATAGATTGCAGGCAAAAAAATCAATTTATATTTAGCCAGTGATTTCAAAATTAAGATTTGAAAATATGAATCGCGCCTTTATCTTCCATTTATTTTTTCAATTTAAAAGACGCACTATAAAAATGTCATAAATATTTTGCAGTAAAGTATGCTTTTTTGCTGGGAAAGTAAAAACTGATTTTATCTATCCCAACATGGCATGTTGATCCCTAAAAGATTTTTTTTAAATATTTTCCTGTTCATATTTCTATATGATTATGATTTTGTGTTGTTTTAGATTTTTCATTGAAATGTATTATTTTTTCTAAGTGTATAATTGCTTTAAGTCATTCCAGTTTATATGTGTCTAAGATGATGATTTTTTTCAAAATAATTTTCCTTCAAATGTATTATTTTTTTCCGGGTATAGAATGTCCTAGGCATTCCTGTTGATATTTCTCTTTGATGATGATTTTGTGTTGTTTAACCCTTCCAATGCTGAGGCAACTTTTGTCCAAACCACTATGATGCAAAGATTTTTGAAAATTATCTTAATCCCTGAGATGGGAACCCATATGCCAGGGTTTCAGTCATTTCTAAAGCCCCGGTCACATTCCATACAAAACCTCTCTACGACCTGAAAAAGTCCAAAAATCGGTGCCAATCACGAGACCGACGTGCGAGCGTCGCACGTTGGTTTTGCAGGTTTTTGAGGTTTTATAGAGGTTGTGCTACCAAAAATCAGAGGTCGCGGGTCGTGGAGAGATTTGCGATACGCTTCGCAATTCTCTCCGCGACCTGTTGGCGACCGCGACTGACGCACGAGGGTTGTGCTGGTTGTGCGACGCTCGCACGGAGGTTTTGCTGGTTGTGCGTCACTCTTGAGAGTATATATATATATAAATACATATAAATATTTATATATATATATATATATATATATATATATATATATATATATATATATATATATATATATATATATATATATATATATATATATATATGCGTATATGTATATTTGTATATATACATGTGTATATATGTATATATATATATATATATATATATATATATATATATATGTATATATATATATATATATATATATATATATATATATACATATATATATATATATATATATATGTATATATATATATATACATATATATATATATATATATATAAATATTTGCTGCTGTTCACAAGAGTGACGCACAACCAACTTGAGACACTCGCAAGTCACTCGCAAGTCAGTTGTGCGAGTAACACCTGTTTTTGGTACTGAACTTGCGACTGACTTGCGACTGACTTGAGTTGGTTGTGCGAGTGTCTCACGACCTATGCACAACCCCAAATACAAACTGGTCGCGCGACCACTTAGAATGTGACCACAACACACAAGACCTGTCGTCAGTCGTGACCGACTTGGTGGAGCTTCATGATCGGCCACGATCAGTTGGTCGCACGGAGGTTTTCATGGAATGTGACCGGGGCTTTAGGTTTTTTTGTAACATTCTGTATTGGCCAAATTAGCCACCAGCAGCATATGGTTTAAGTATATAATGCCTTAAGAAAATTCCTGTTCATATTTCTATATGATTTAATGATTTTTTGTTGTTTTAGATTTTTCTTTCAAATGTGTTATTTTCAAAATCCCTCTCAGGAAAATTCCTGTTGATATTTCTCTTTGATGATGATTTTGTTTTGTGTTAGGTTTTTTCTTCAAAATAATATTTTTTCTAAGTATGAAATGCCTTAGGAATTCCTATTGATATTTCTCTGTGATGCTGATGCTGATCCTGTGTTGTTTTAGATCCTGGAGAAGATGAAGGATGACCAGGTGAAGCGGATCAAGGATCTGGAGCACGACATGGATCAGCTCCTGTACAACAACCAAAGCGCCGCCTCTACCCCCCTCAACGGCTCCCTGAGAACAGGTACTGGTAGCTATTCTTCAACACCCCCTAAGTACCCCTCCCCAGGTAGGTTTCAGTATACACTCTCACATATAGCATGCCAACTTATATCAATATATGTATATATATATACAGGGCTCAACATTAAGAAAAAAATTCATAAGCCCAGCAGGGCTAGTTACCGAAACTTTTACTAGCCCTGAAATATTTTTGCTAGCCCTGATATTAATGACAACTCTTCTCAAACAGTGACCTCTGTTGATATCATGATATAGCCTCTGTTGATAACATGAAAAGAATACAGTGTATTGTGGTAAATTGAGGTAAATTATCATCCAGGTATGCAGAGCCAAAGGTGGGCTTCATAATTTTTAAGCGCTGATATTCTAATTCTATCTAGTCCCTCAGGGCTACTCACAGGTGGAATTTACTAGCCCTGACATTCAATAACTAGCCCCTGCTACGGGGCTAGCCTTAACGTCGAGCCCTGATATATATACATATATGTATATATATATATATATACTTTTTTCTTAGTGTTGTTTGACCTTATAGGCCAGGTTGCATAAACATATTAAGGTTAGGGTTCCAAGGTTCCTCTTTATTTTATCCTTAAGGTTTCTTTAAAATCCTAGAGATCCCTTAATTTTATCATTGAAATTGCCTTGATGATAAAATCACCTTTAATCCAAAGGAATTCCTATTCACAGAATGTGAATATTAGATATTGCATGTTCTTTTTTGAGGAAAATGATATAATATGTGTATGATATTCATAGGCATGTGTATTTGTGTAATGAAAATTCCTAGTTCATAGAGTAATACCTTAGTTTTCACATAGAAGTTAGTCTTTTACCTTTTTGTGTTAATTGAATAAGTAATGCTTGGTGAAAATTATTTCAAATATATATGTAACCTTTGCTCCCACCATGATTCAACCATGAAAAGATGTCAGGTACCCATATTGCACTTATGTGCACTGAGGCAACATGAGGTGAACTGCCTTGCTTATGGACAGCAAGACAATTGCCCCCCCCCCCCTTCCCCTTCCCCTTTTGTACCAGTTAATGTTTTGAGGACTGTGTATCTAATGTGTTGCGCCTTGCCTTTGCATCCAAGTCATGCTCCAATAAGTCAACAAAATGTTTTAGGATTGCTACAGGCATATAAAGGTTAAAATATGTCTCAATAATGAATGATTATTGATTATTATTTGTAGCAGTATTTCCTTTTGAAGTTAATGATTTGGAGGCTTTATTTATTATGTTTGACCTTGGTCAAAGTCATGTTCTATTGTGTTATCAGGCAGCTTTTGGGGTATGTTACAGTTAATGTTTGGTTAAAAGTTATGTTTGTCCATTTCTAAGGTAATACTTTATATTTTGGTGCGCACCAAGTCATGTTTTGTAGACTGTATATCTGAGGTGTTTGACCTTGCCGTTGTTTTCAAAGTCACGCTCTATCGGTGGAGATGTCAGGCAGTACAGCGGCTGCCAGTCAGGATCAGGGAAATCAGCTTTTGTAAATCAGATGTCTGTTCCCCTAGCACGCTGCGCAGCCTCGACTAATTACCCTCCGTATCTCTCTCCGGGCCGTGCCCAACTAGCCAGAAACAGCACCAATTATCTCCCAGCTTTTCTTGTCATATTTACTGAGAAATTACCTTCCTGGCTCCACATGACTCTAGCAGCCTAGAAAACAATGAAAGCAAAAAGGACAATTAATTTTCTGTCAGATATCGCGCTCTTTGTAGATCAATCAATTACTTGCACTAAAATTAGAACGCTTTTTTTTACTGAATATTCTAGTTATTGAGCAAAAAAAATCCTGCTTATCTATTTCCCAAAATTAGCTATCAGAAGTTGGTCAGGAAAATTGGAATTCCTAAAATCTAAAGATAATATCTCAAAAGTAATGTGCGAGATATGTCCCAGCTTGTGTTATATTCTGATTTTGCATCGTGCATTTCATATGTATCAACATTGAGAAGAATATTGATGATCACTATATTTGATTTATTCTTTTAATCTCACCCATTTTAGGATGCTTTTATTTTACAAAACAAAAACGTTGCATTAATATTTTTAGCCCTTTTTAGGCTTATAATGTACCCATATAAATCTTTATTGCAATATTTGTTTCCCATTCATTCTGTATAGGTCCCATGAATATTTTATTGATGTCTTTCTAAGCAGAGGCATATTAGGGAGTGTTGCCAATCAGATCACAACCAACAACTCATCTTCAAATATTTTGTGAATTCATGCTTTGCTACCAAAATGATTTTACGAAGTATAAAAAAAAAGTCCTTATGCTTCCTTTAGAGCAAAACTCCTTGAATGAATGAATTGGAGTGTGAACACCCTTATGTCCTGATAACAACCTACATGCAGTTATGTTAACCCTTCCAATGCTGAGGCTACATTTGTCCAAAGCACAAAAACGCAAAGATTTTTGAAAACCATCTAAACCCTGTCATGTTGGTATTCTTCAGAAAGCTCTTGCTGAGTACTCTCAGATGAGTACCTATTTGCCAGGGTTTCAGTCATTTTTCCATTTTTTTGCATCATTTTGTATTGGCAAAATTAGCCACCAGCAGCATAAGGATTAAGAGTTTCCCTGGATATTTTGCCAGGGTTCTACTACACTTTCAAAAACAACTCAAGGATCAATATGAATGGTAATTATAGTAGAAGAGAAGTTGTTATTTGGTTCTCTGATGTTTATTTCTATTCCAAATATTCTCCAAAGAAGACCTTAATTCACCAAAATAAGTAGGCTATAGACAGCCACTGTCATTTATTGGTTTATATCAAATAATGTTTTTTCATAAGAAGTATTTATCATGCATAGTTAGATTGGATGATTTGTTTTCAGATTCTATGTCAATCTACAGTACCCAGACAAGTAGCCGGTTGAGCGAACAGCTCAGAGCATAGTCTTAGCCAGTAGGGCATCTGGGCATCATTTGTACGTCCAAAACCTCAAAAATGACCCTTCAGAACAATCAAATATTTTTGTAATAAATTTCTAAAAATATTTATTCAAAGCATCTTATAGAAGTTTGTCACCTCAATATAATTCCTATGACACTGAATAAGGATGTTATGCCTTATTTCGATATGTAAATACATGTTAATGCTTATAATCTGAGTTTATTGTGATATGACCCTGTAGTTAAAGATATGACACCCCAAAATTTTGAAATAGGCAATTTTGGACACCCAGTTTCTAAATCCTGGCTAAGACCCTGGCTCAGAGAACATACCCATTCACAGGGTCCACAAATCGTCATTAAATCGTATTATTTTCTTTCAGACGCGATGTCGATCAGCAGTACTCAGACGAGTAGCCCGGTGCGGGCAAGCAGCTCCGAGAGCATGCCCAGTCACAGCTCGACCCTGGACAGCAAGCTGCTCCACGATGCGGCCTGCGAGGTCCTCTACCCCGGCCGCGACGCCGACACCATCACCAAGGTCCGCATGATGACCGTCGATGACGTCGTGGCGCTGCTACACAAAATCAAACTGGAGAATTACGAGGAGGCGTTCCGTCAGGAGGACGTGGACGGAGATCTCCTGCTCTCATTGGACGAGGATGTGCTCATGTCCGATCTTGGCATGAAGAGAATTCATGCCATCAAACTCTTGAAGAAAATGGGAAAAGTTTGATGATGTGTATAAAGAATAGGCAGAAACATGGCTTGAAGAAAATACATGCTATTAAACTTTTAAAGAATATGGGAATAGGTTTGATGACAATTTGGCATAGGCACACATTGGGCATGAACATATGTGTAAGACAGTGTAGGTTTCCTAAAGAAAGTGGGCATTGATGGCATATGAGTTTAGAATCAGCAGAAACTGAAGATGATACATGCTATAAAACTTTAAAGGAAAATAAGGAAGGTTTGATTTCTTCAGTTTGGAATATCAGTTATGCTCTTGGTTTGAAGAAAATGCAATATTTGGAAAATCTTAATGGCCTTACAGGTTTAGTTGCTGAAACCTATCTACCTTTCTACACATATTGGAGCGTGTATTCATGCCAAATCTGACACCTCAGCAGAAAGGGAACAGTCATCAAAATGTTTGAAATAGGAAAATTCTGAAGACCCAAGTTAGTAAAATTTGTAAATAAATCTGGATATGTTTAGAATACATACCATAAAATGTACCCCTTGAAGACAATGTGATTTTTTCATGACCTCGGTTTAGAAGATTTGTTAGGTATGATAATGCCATGTTAATAGGGGGTGATAATCATGACAACTCTTAACCCTTCTAATGCTGAGGCTACTTTCATGCAAAGCACAAGAACGCAAAAATTTCGGAAAACCATCTGAACCCTGTCGTGTGGTACTCATTGGAAAGCTCTTGCTGAGCACTCTCATATGAGTACCCATTTGCCAGGTTTTCAGTCATTTTTCAGGTTTTTGCGTTATTTTGTATTGACCACCACCAGCAGGATAAGGGTTAAAACTTTGCATAGATGAAGGTACTCTGGTATATAGAGGTTGGTGTGTTCAGAAAGCCTATATCAGCCTTGTGAAATAGAATTAGAGTTTGATATTTGCAAATATTTGAGTTTGAGATAATTACTTGTATCATATAGATATTGATAACGCTGTATTTTTGTTGAGATTTAATGATGCCATCCACATTATTTTTACAAAAAAAAATGGAGAAAGCAATCTGAAATCTTTAATCCATTCATTCTCACAGTATTCCAGAATGGCCTGAAAATGTCAATAAAATATCCAAGCAATGACTGATGACAAATAGAAGTATGCTGAGATAAATGCACTCATGAAATATTTGTTCCTAACTGTTAGGTATATTTGAGTTGACCCTGAACATATGGAAGCTCTGAGCTTGGCTTAATTTAATAAACCATTTATTCATTGAACCCCTTTCCTATTTTGTGGATGTATTTTAATAGAACTCATTTTTGAATTTTCAGTAATTGTCACTTTTTTGCCATATTAAGGCTAGATAAGTTGGCTTAGGTTACTTTTCCATTGAGGCAGCCCCTATCAATGGCAATACCTGAAGGAGAAAAGGTAGTTGTAGTGAAATCAACAATTTTTTTCAGTTATATTTCAAAATCATTCTCATCACCTAATGATATATGACATCCAGCAGTCATCAGAAGGAAGCCTACACAGACAACTGTGAGAATGAGAGGGTTAAAAAAGAATGAAGAATTTTAAAAGAACCGGTGGAGATTGAAAAAGCCTGTCACATGATCAATCATTTTATGTAGATTTCATTCAATGGTGTTCATTTGTTTGATTGTTTAGATATTGTTGTGCCCGTAAAGGTATTAAATTCACAGCAGCTGTATGTAAAGGCTAGCATTGTACTTAAATCACAGGTGTAAAGTTTGCAGTTGATGTACATAGTTGCCTGAATATACAAATTGCGTTTTTATCATAGATGACTATGATATGTTATTTCACCCAAGTCAGATCATGACAAAGAGAGGGGTATATAGATGCCATATACCCTGTTAATTTTGCGCATATAAAGTAGTGCTCGGCAGGCAGATACCATTAATATGCAGTTCAATTTTAGCATACTGGTGTTGAATGACAAGCTATCATGTCAGTATGTTGCACAATACTAGCATAGGGATTGGATGTCCAAAGTATTGTGCTATTTAATGAAATGCAGGCTCCAGGGGTGTGCAAATTGTGCATTAACTCTTTCAATGTTAAGGCTACTTTCGTCCAAAGCACAAGGGCGCAAAGATTTTTGAAAACCCTCTAAACCCTTTCATGTTGGTATTCATTGGATAGCTCTTGCTGAATACTCTCAGATGAGTACTCTCATGCCATGGTTTCAGTCATTATAAAAGTTTTTTGCATCATTTTGTATTGGCCAAATTAGCCACCAGCAACATAAGGGTTAATTAAACTGCCGCAATATTCACACAGTATACAGTACTTGATGTTAACCCCCTCACACCTGGGAAGGACAATCTGCCTTGTTCATAATTAGTGAACATCTTGAAAATAAAATGATATTTCAAGGCATGGATGTTAAAAGTAATTGTGACAGAAATGTGATTTTTATGCAAACAAGGTGTTACATGCAAATTTTCATTGTTTTGTATGAAAATATTGGTACATTTCCTAATTATTTTATCCTGCACACATATATTTAGGTTTCTCAATATGATATTTCTTTTTTGGAATTTGGAGTATTGTATTGTGGTGGTTGAATGCAGTGTGTTTGGGTGGGAATCAATTCAGGATTGATGAAGAGATACATTGTACATACCTCAAACAAAGCCATTGTTATCATTACATTGTTATCATTATTATTGTGGTTTCACGGTTCATGTCAGTTTTTACATCACATCCTTAGAGATTGTCTTAAGTAAGTGTATTTCAGAGTTTGTTTAATTGATCTCCCCAACTGGAAATTGATATTCCCATAACTCCATCTCCAAAATCATTAATGATAAGAAAATATTATAAAACAAGAAAATGTAGCAATGGTTAATGACTAACTAGTATGTATTTTTGTTATAGGGTGAGATTTGAGCAATTCAACATCCATCATATTCCTGGTAACAGGTCACTGGTATTCATTAAAATAGGCCTTGCTCACTCAATATGGATTGTGAATCAGGGTCTTAGCCAGGATATAGAAACATGCGTTTTTGTAGAAATAAAAAAAAAAAGGATTTAGAAACTGGATGCTCAAAATTGCCAATTGTAAAATATTGGGCATCCTATATTTTGAGGGATACTACAATATACCCAGATTACAACCACAAGCATGTATTTACTTATTGAAATAAGACATAATACCCTTATACAATGTTGTTGAATTTATATTGGGATGAAAAATTTCAATTACATATTTATAATGACATTTTGAAAAGTTGCTCATTGAAATATTTGGGTGTTTTGAGTAGGGATTTTAAAGGTTTAGGGTACCCAAATGACGCTCAAATGCTGGCTAAGACTACGATGTGAATATATGAATCACTCGTATGAAGTGTTTCATAGTAATCATTTGGCTTATATATGCACAACAAGGGTGATCTGATGAGTTTGTGAGAAACTTCTATGATAAAATGAAGGTGAATTACTTGTTATGAAATGAAATACTTTAAACCCATATATATATGCTTGCCAATTATATTTGTGCATCAGCATAGTTTGTAAGTTGATAAAAAGATCATTATCCAGTGGTTGTGATCTCTTATCACCTCTTATCACAAGAGCAATTAGGTAATTAACCAATGGTCTTTTTAACCCTTATGCAGCTGGGGGCTAATTTGGCCAATATAAAATAATGCAAAACCCCTGAAAATCACTGAAACCCTGGCATATGGGTACTCATATGAGAGTACTCAGCAATAGTCCAATGAATACCAAAGAGATAGGGTTCAGATGATTTTCAAACATCTTTGCGTCCTTCTGCTTTGGACAAAAGTAGCCTCAGCATTGGGAGGGTTAACCAATGGTCTTTTTAATATTGAACCTCTGAATTCAACATCACCCCTTAGTGCACTGCCAAGAATGATTTCACCTCTTGGCCAGCAACTTGATTTTCTTTCTCACCATGGAAGAGGTGATGAATTTGTTACGCCCTGTAAGAAAGTGTGGTCCGGCCTGCGTTCCACCCTCAGGCATCCATATCCCACTCGGGATATGGGTTCCTTCAGGTGGATATCAGGATGGCCTACACTTTCTAACAGGATATAACTTACAATATAAAGCATCAAAGTAGTAATACAACTCTTGATGCACATACTCTAAATTTAGAAAAGATTGCGTTAGTTTAATGATTGCGTTTTTAAGCGTTTAGCCTCAGACGCATAATTTGAATTCGCAATGATTAGTGCTGCCACTTAAAGTGTATAGCTGGCACTTCATGTTGCGGCTAATTCTCGAAGTTAAAAGCTGCAAAAATATATTTTCTGTAAATTCGCTAAATTCACTCTACACAATCTTTTGTGAATCTACAGTAACGCAATGGTGACTATCAGATCAATTGGCAATTTTTGTGAACGATATAGGGTATGATAATTAAGTGGTTTGCAGTATTTTGTTGTGAGGAAGTGTATTTTTGTTATGATAAGCTTATGGTATTATAAAGACTATTTTCATCACTTCATATTGTTGCAGGATGAAAGAGATGATGTTGTGGCATGATCAAGGGCTCCCTTTATGCTGAGGCTACTTTCATCCTATACACAAGAACGCAAATAATTTTGAAAACCATCCAAACCTTGTAATGTTGGTACTCATTGGATAGCCCTCATGTAGTACTTTCAGATGAATACCCATATGCCAGGGTTTCATTGGTTTTTCAGGATTTTTGCATTATTTTGTATTGGCCAACTTAGCCACCAGCAGTATAAGGGTTAAAAACAGTTATTGGTTGTTGGTTTCAAGGCTTGACAAAGCAAGTGTTCTGATTTAAGGACATAATGTTATGGTTTATATTCCATTTAGCCATTCTTGCCTAAAATGATTTTTAAAAAAATATTTGAAGGATAGTTGTTGGTAGTACCCTAACCATTTTTTTCTTTCAAAAAGTTTTCCCAACTATGCCTTTTTTAAAAAGATACTCCATCAGTGTTCAGGCTGTTTTTGGCTGCCGTGAACATTAATGGGTTATTTCTCATCAGCACAAGGCAGATCACTGGAGCAGCCATTTCTAGTAGCCATGAGCCAAAGTGGCAAAAGAAGAGCTGTTATCTCTAAAACAATTGCAATTCTAATTTTTTAATATGAATATAAACATTAAAACTATTTCTATGTGTCTGTAAATGAATAACCCTCTAGGGACAGTATGGTATGGAGATGATATTCTGGATCAATGATTCGTTTAAAATAATTTGGAAATGAAGCATTAAATCAGAAAAAAATGAAGGCGGGTAGATTATATCAGAATAAACATTTTGTCATCTGATATTTTTCAAAATGTTTATATTGGGAAGTTTTTACTGAACTAGAGAGGATACCTTTGAGGCAATACAGGCAGGAATGTGTTTTTATATATATATATATATATATATATATATATATATATATATATATATATATATATATATATATATATATATATATATATATATATATATACACACACACACACACACATACATACATACATACATACATACACACACACCACACACACATGTTGACTGCCTTTGAGTGGGTTAGAATACATGGCAAGCATTCTTGGGTGTGTCATGTTAGAATCAGATATTGCATATCAGCATATTGCTCTTTACAGACTAGACATAACAGAGGAAATCAGCACCACAGGAATGTGGACCCAATCTGTCATGGCTAGTTGTGTGTGGGAAGTATAGGTGGCAGCACTGGTGATACTGCAAACATGTGCAGGCTGTCAGATATAAAAGGTGTTAAGAAGTAGAGCATATTATACCTCCATTTTACTGTGTCTTGGGTAACATGTATAAAGCTTTTGGGGCTACCTTCAGATAAGATGGAGTTTTTGTATAAAGATATCTTATCTTCATAGTGAATCAGTTATGTGAACACCACTATTGTTACACAGGATTTTCCAGTTTCCAAATAAACTCCCTAGTTTTGTACCTAAACCTGTTTTTGTGTTTTGTATATTTATTCTACATTCATATTCGTTCTAGAGTTTCAAAGCAAAAGCTTATGAGAAGATCCATCCAGGATATCTGCATAATAAGGGAATCTTGTGGCCGAGTTTTGATCAATAATTCACATTTTTGTCAGAGTAATTACCTAAATGATATCTGCTCTCTCACTCCCTCTCTATAAATATATATATATATATATATATATATATATATATATATATATATATATATACACACACATTTTTATACTGTGAACCATGTTAATCTTGAGCATATAAAGTAATGTGCTTGGTTTTGCAGTGCCTTTGTGTATGGGGGTTGAGTGACAAGCTACCAAGCCAGCATGTTGTACAATACAAGCATTGTGATTGGATGCCCGAATAATGGTGAGCAGTTCAATAAATGCGCAGCCAAGGGGTATGTAAAGTAAACATCAATCAAACTGCCTCAATATTAACACGGTATACAGTATATATATATATATATATATATATATATACAGTGAAACCTCAAAAGAGTGAACACCTTGGGACCGGGCCAAAATGTTCACTATAGGGGGTGTTCACACTTCCGAGGTTTTGCAAGTTGGACTTGTAGACAGTCATGACATAAAGGATATATATATATATTATATATATATATATATATATATATATATATATATATATATATATATATATATATATATATATATATATGTATAAATTCATTAGTAAACACAGTTATGCACTTTAAAACTCACTCATCATTAATCAGAGCATAAGCATAGGTAAAATGATTATGAAAATAGGTAGAAATTTGGTGGTACTGCACAATAACGCAGTTATAAATTATCTTGCTCTTGGAGAGTTAAGTTAAGTGTGCAGATTCAATACCTGTTCATTAAGTGACACTCTTTTAAAAGCCATTCACTGATTTTACACTAGGTTGATGCTGTTCTAGGTAATATCCGCTTATAGGTTTCAACCTGCAGTGCTATGCTATGCCCACGAGGTCAGTAAGGTCCATGCTGTAGTCACAGGCAAATGACTTCTGGGCTCAGCTGCCTTGAGAGCCTCTTAGGGTTAACTTTCACATATTTATATGAAAAGGATCTAGAGGTAGGATTAGTTTTTGATCATTTTCTAATTCTAAGTTTCTCCATTCACTGCATAGTTTTCATTTATATGCACACAACAGTGATCATCTCTTTATCTCAAGCAGCAAAACTCACTGACACAAACTCAATTGCAATAACTGATGCTAAACTTAACCTGGCTAGGTCAATTAAAATGGGAGTAATTAGTGTACATACAACTGAAACACCCACACACAGAGTAGCTGACTTGACCTACTTGTACCCAGGTGTTCACTTATTGGAGGTTCTCAGGACCATTTTTACCCCCAAAAAGTGTTCACTGTTCGGATACGGGGGTGTTCACACTTCGTAAAACTAAAATGTATTAGAAAAAATTGGGACCGGGGAAAAGTGTTCACTATAGGGGGTGTTCACACTTTCGGGGTGTTCACATCCCGAGGTTTCACTGTATATATATATATATATATATATATATATAGCTTTGAAATGTTACCTCACATATCAGTTAGACAACTAAATTGTTCTGGGAAGGAATATAGAGATAAAATCAAGGACAGCAAAACTAGCATTGATAATTTATTTGACATATTCTAACAAGGTCTCACAACGATTCTGATGTCAATCAATGTTGACTTTGGCTAAACAATCTCTAAAACATACAGACACTTTGGAATACATTGTAGGTACCCTGGTTAGGTTACAATATTTCTGATATTTTAAAAGAGTTCTAAATAACGCCATGGAGAGTATTATTACCATTGTCTTAAGGATGAAGGCTATTTCTGCCATGAATGCCTTCCGTCCTTACTTCAAGACAATGGCTAATATTGATTCTGGTTAAAGTCGATTTCTATATATTGCAAGCATATTAAACATTTATCAGCAATGCTCAAAATATTTTTCAGACTCTCTCAAAGGGACACAAAAGGTTTATGTAATCAATATTCAATTGGCTTGTATAAACTGTTTACTCACAGATACAGAGCTGATAAGAGATCTACTGTAAAAGAGGAATTATAATAAATTTAATTTAAAACATGTTCTTTTGGATATGCATGTCAATTTTGCAATTTAGTTACACTATTCATGTATGATCAGGGAACATCCATATTCCTTACTCATCTGATGATTCCATCAACATTTTGCAGATTTGTGAAATAGAAACTCACAAATCTTTTCCCTTTTTACAGTATTTAGTAAGATGAGTGGGATAACAAGTGAGAGATGGTAACCAAATCTCATATCAATAGAACTACCTAGATAGCCCACTAGGTATCTTCTCCACCACACAACCATTAAATACCATCTTATCATATGTAAACTGCCCTACACTAGTTAGGGTTCCAATTTACATAAAATACACATACTAATTTACATAAATTAGACATGCTAACTTACAAAAATTACACATACTAATTTACATGAATTACACATACTAGAAGTGCCATTAATACTTGATACAAGACATTATAAAACTAGCATGAAAATAAAATAAATAAGGAATCACAATCCTTGTTTTACAAAAATGAGTATCAAAAAGGGCATTTATCACAAGAGATAAATTATGACAATATTTAAATAGAATAATTATATAAAACCCCTACATGGGATTTGCCTTAAGATCACATTTCTTATCAATAATTTCAGGTGAAGTGAAAGTTATGCATATATCTTAAAGGAGTTATGACTTTTAGTTCGACAGAAACAAAAAGCAAAATAAATAAAATGAAACACATTGTATAAAGTGCACCTTTGGCAGTCTTCTATTAACGACATGCCACTAATATAAGCTTACTCGCTGTTCTCTATGAATGTAAATGGTAACTTAACCATTACGGTGCTGGTGGTTCATTTGGCCAATACAAAATGACGCAAAAAACCTGAAAAATGACTGAACCCCTGGCATATGGGTACTCATCTGACAATACTCAGTGAGAGCTTTCCAATGAGTACCAACATGACAGGGTTTTATGTTTTTCAAAAATCTTTGCATTCTTGTGATTTGGACGAAAGTAGCCTCAGCATTGGAAGGGTTAAACAGTATTACAGTTACTGCACAACCTGTTTGGGGCCCTTCTTTCTAAAGAGCTGGTTCTAACAACAGAACCATTGAGGATTATAAGAACCAGATGATAAATTATGAGAGCATTCGGTCATTTGGTTTACAATAACATTTACAGTAATATGCATTTAATCCATGGATTTGACCAGCTGGATTTGGCCCGTCATTAATTAATGGCTCAAATACATAATTCCTCATTACCACTAAAATCTAACATTTCACAAAAGTAGAGAGTTTCTATTTTTTTTCAGTACAAAATGTTCAAGCAAAATGTTTTACAATTTAGCCACTTCTTTTACCATTAAGAGGCCCAAAAAAGCCTGTATATTTCAGGGATTTTCTTTTATATTTTCTAGTGAACGAGTCATTTGGAAAATATTCTTGAGAAAAAAATCAACATAATTATAGTATTTTTTTTTTCAAATTATTTGAAACACTTTCCACCTTTATATCAAATTGATTAAAAAAGAATTTTTGTTTAGACCACTTTCAAGGATAACTATGATCAAAATTGAGTTATCCCTGTAATGCATGTAGTGTGCACATAGTCTAACAGTCATGGTACTATCTTGATAACATCAACTAATATTTTGAGGAATATTTGGCTGAAGTTGTTGGTCCTTTTAGGTTAAAAAATTCCTCTTTGAATATTTTTTTCAAATGTTCCTCTGTTTGATGAGTAATATTCAAAAGTCTCTCAAGGTCTGAAAGATTAAAATGGATATCCTTATACAAGTCAAGCATTTTCCCTTGATTCTCTGTTGTGTCGGAGGTCCAGAGTGTTGGTCAGTCATATGCCCGCTAGTCCACATCAAAGTCGCTATCACTATCATCCTCCACCTGGTGGCGGATTGCTGAACTACCCTTAATCACAGAGCTGTAATGATTCTTCTCTGGTAAAAAGCCATACCTACAAAAAGAAGTGACAATGAAACAATGCTGCCTAACAATTCTTGAATTCAAATTAGCATAAGCTGGAGAAAAATAACTATATGAAGTAACATAATAAGTATAACTGACTCTACATTTAACTTTCCTTCAAATTGTTCGTGGACCACATCACCAAAGAGCATGAGCCAGAATAAGAGGATTTCCAAAATGGACAATCATGACAATTTTGGATGTTGTTTTAAGTTTTACAATGGAGATCCCAATATATATAGATCACAACCCCATAAACCTGTGTTTCCTTATAACAAACATGTATATCATCTTAAATTGACATCCTGGCATTTACAGTATTTACAGTATTTACAGTATTTAAAAATGAATTTTAACCCTTCCAATGCTGAGGCTACTTTCATCCAAAGCACAAGGATTTTTGAAAACCATCTAAACCCAGTTATGTTGGTATTCATTGGAAAGCTCTTGCTGAGTACTCTCAGATGAGTACCCATATGCCATGGTTTCGGCCACTTTTCAGGTGTTTTGCTTCATTTTGTATTGGCCAAATTAGCCACCAGCGGCATAAGGGTTAAGTATGAGAGAGAAGACCTCTGCCCTTGTTTTGTTGTTTTTTCTGTGGGTGAGATGAACAGGGCTCCCTGAGGGATAAAAAATTGGATCACTTACTCTAATAGGAAGCTTTCCACATCAGTGGCGTAGAAGTCTTCCCCCAACTCGGCTGAGATCTTGATGAAGTTACCGACCACCTCACCATTTTTATAGACTAATAATGCTGGCACGGCCTGTGAAGCCTAAAAACAGAAATACAGTCTGTCTGAAATGATCTTTCGAAAAAAATTAGGACATTGACTATGCTGCAAATCCCTTCAGTCTTTCATTTCTTAGTTTTAACTATGAGAAATAATCTTGAAAATAAAGCAAAATGTTGAGAAATGTTAGATTGAAAGTTGTTCCTGGTGAGTTCAACGATTACACTTTAAATTTCTTAATAAACTTTTCATATACCGTTTTATTTTATTTTTATATTAGTTCCGTTTGCAGTAAGATCTTATGTGCCCTATGCAAACAAAAGAGTTAAAGGAACACAACAGAGCACTGCAACAGAGGGTAAATAACTTATTAAATGAAGAATTTTGAGCGACTAATATTTCAAGATAAGGAGTAATACTGTAGAATAGGAAATTAATCCGGGATGCAAATATACCGAATTTGACCAAAAATGACCTTTCATAATTTAATTTTACCGAACGGTCAGTTCACACATTAAGACAGATGGGGGCAGATTTTAATCCGAATTTTAAAAATAAAAAATAAATTCAGATTAATTACATGCTCGGAATCATTTCCTATTCTACAGTACTCAATTAATTCTCACTGTAATTTGCTTCATGTTAAAGGCACTGCTGAGTATGACTTCTCTCCTATTTAATACTTACAAATCTGACACTCATTTTAGCAGCTGCTGCGGTTATCTTACAGAATTTCACTGTTGGGTATTCCATTGCGAGACACATTAAGCAACCGTTCATGGCTTTGCAAGCTGACACTCCCTACAAAAATACAAACAAAGAGGTTACAGAAAATTCACACAATCAAACCATTAACATAGTCATTGGGTAAAAACAACATATGAAAGAAGGCATAGTTAACTCCTTTTTAATAGAAACTATGAAACAAATAATGAAGAATCTCATGAAGATGCCAGCATTTAAATGGGAGGGTAGCATAATTGTTGTAAACCCTCCTTTAAAGTAAAACGAATCAATATTTTGTATTGCTCATAAACATTACATGATTGTTGAGAACCCTACTTTAAAGGGAAGATATTACTTTGATTTGTTGTTTTTTTAATTTCTTTGAAAAATCACACCGTGCAGATGGTGAACTATTTTGTGAAAAAATAAAAAGCCATAGCACCCCCCCCCCCCCCCCCCCCCCCCAGATGAAAAATCAGGCGTAATAATTAGTTGATTTGTGGTAATGCTCACCTCAGCATAGATATGCACTATGACTGTCACAATGGGTCTCTCTTTGTCTATGGCTTCTACAAAGTCACTTGATGTCAGCTCAACCAAGTTCCCAAACTTGGGCCTAAAAATACAAAAAATGTACAAAGATACATTATAACCATGGCCAGAATGAGAACACATAAAGACTTTCTAAACATTTATGAGTACATTTATATTTCAAATAATACACTTGACTGGTTATTTGAAAAAGATTATAACTATTGTGTAAAGTTAGTAGCAAATTAAGTAGGGTTTGTTGAGGTTTGGTATTGCTAGCACTGACAGACCCCCACATCTCTTTGGTAAATGCCAGACAGGGTAAGCTTTCTAACTCTATGTGGAGCGTGGATTTGTGAGTGGTAAGTGCAGTCATAGTCTTAGCCAGCAGGGCGTCTGGGTGTGATATGACAATTTCATGAATAAAATAAAATCATTTTCACCTCAATTCCCATGGCATTGTATATGGATATCATACCTTACTTGAATAACTAAATACATGTATGTTTATGGTTGTAATATGAGTATATTATGATTTCCCTTGAAAACTTGAACGCCCAAACATTTTACAATTGGGCTCGATCAAGCTGTTACGGAATCACACTTTTGATGTTCAAGCTTAGATATCTTTTTAATGGAAAAAGTTAGGAAATCATGCTTTATATGGTTGTGTAGGGCTTTGAAAGTTCTTTAAAATGGACCAAGTTCCAACTTCCCTAGAAAATGATTTTTGGGTAAAAAAGTGAAAAAACATGCCTGTTACGGAATCACTCAAAATTAGCATCTGTTTTCTACCACTTTAATCAAATACCACTTTCATGCTGTTCCTGCCACTTTTTTCCAAAATTTTCTTTATCATGTGGTAGGTAAATTTGTTTTGCACAGATTCCACCACAAAGGTATGAGTTGAATAAGTTAAAGTGAACTTTATTCAAGAAACTTTGACAAATGGTGTTGTTACGGAATCACATTTACCATTTGTTACGGAATCACATTTTCAGTAACAATCAATATCTTTCATTAAAAGAGTGCACTATGGTGAAATTTTCTGCTTTAATAAAAAGTTAAGTTAGTATACTGATATAAAGACATACATTTTTACTGAAGGGAGCACTTAATCATGAATTACATGGCAGCAGAGAGTGGGTTTTATACATCTCTGATGGTAGGTAACAAATGACAATGTCTAATGTTAGAGTGACCACTTCCCCACAAGGGCAATTGATAGACAAGTAAAATATATAAGCTGTAATTGATTAAACATTGAAGCTTCTTATAAATCGATCATTAATCTGAAAAGGTTTTGAAAAACATGATGTTACCTTCTGTATTCTCAGAGGTAGATGTCACTAACCACGTGGTCAGTTCTATATCACTTCCTGTACACATCAAGGCTGTTGGTATACCCCAGACAATGTGGATTCAGTTTTTCCTCCACTGTCCCCTCTCATTAACACCCCTTATTGTTTAGTCTGAGGAAGGAGGATATGATTCGGGGGGAAATTGCATCTACCCTGATTTTACTGAATGGGTGGCTTCAGGATTAGGGATGTAGAGGTGAATGGCGACATTGCATTTGGAGACAGGATGGAGGTGTCAGTCAAGGTACACATCTGTACACTTACCAATTGATATCAAACTAGCTGAGTTTTGAATGAATTATGAACTTTTATAGTTAATGCAAAATTTGCTAAATACTTATAAAATAACTATGTAATGATTCTTTTTAAACATGCATTTGTGATCTTATTAACTGTTGGATATTTTTTCTGGAGTAGATCAGACATGTCTATTGGACGAATGGAAAATCCCTGGAAATTTGTTTTTAAAATCATTTAGACTGCTGATCTATGACTGGCTTTGTATAAAACAGTATCATATGAGTCTTCCATATGACTATATTCCATCTTTGAGTGATGTAACAAAATTTTGTTCTCTGAGAAATGTTTATGTACTGAATCGATCCTTCCCCTTCTCCACTTGTGACAACAGCTTTCTGTCCTCAACAGTGTGTTCGTTCCATCTGGAACACTTACTGAATAAATTCCTCTAAAATTTAATGCAGGTGGTCAAGTTTTAAAATATATATATGCATAAATAGAGACTTCGGATCTGGGCTACATTGACCATGTGCTAAACTTCAGTTTTCTTCTTTACTTGAAGGAGAATCTCTGTTTCTGTGAAGGTATCTAAAATCTCTGTCGAAGAGCTTTCCTGTCCACCACAGATATACATTCTCTAAAATCTACTTTTTTACAAAAGTCTTGAACAAGTTGGGTTCAAGAATGATATTACTATAGGATAAGACAGCCGAATGAGGGAGCAAGTTTTCTTGAATTTGAGGGAAAATATTGAATTCAATATTCTAACATTCTGTACGCAACAGTTTGAATTAAGGTTGATATGGCCCATTATAACCATGAACATGCATGTACTTCTTGAAATAAATGCCTTATAAAAAGTCACTGAATTTAAACTAGAGTGAAAACAATTCATTTATATATTTAAAAATGTATTTTTAAAGGGTTAGTCACAAAATTATTTGGGTTTCCTGATGGGTGATTTTTGAGGGAGTGGGTGTCCAAATGAGGCTGAGATGCCCTGCTGGCCAACTTAATTATACTCTACTTTAGAACTGTGTGAATGTTTTAAAAAAGGTAGTTTGGTGGTATGACACATTTTGAATAATTGTACCTTTCTCAAAATCATATGTGAGTTACTTGTTTATAAAAAACTTCATCTGATTTCCATGTACAGCTTAGTCCTTGTCTAAAGTGTTTTGATGCCATATTGAAACTACTACTCGATAATGGACATATACTTTTTTTTTCAAAATACTGTGCACAATGTCTCATTCTGAATATGGAAACTATCAGTTAATACTAAACTTAAAGTTAAGATAACAAACTAGTCCATTTAAAGAATGTTCAAGACATCTATAGGCTTGAACCAGTCAATTTATCAAATATGTGATTCCGTAACGTTACGGAATCACCAACTTTAACCCCCACAAAAACACTGTTTGAAAATTTATTTTTCAAAAGTGTGCCCCTTATAGTTAAATTAGTGTTAAAATGCTTTTTTCTATGAAGTTTCATGGTAATGACCCAATCTGAACATTTTCAAAAATTAAAAAAATGCTATTTTTCTGTTACGGAATCACATGTTACGGAATCACAGATCACCCTATTTCAAAATTCATCAAAAACACCCCAAAACATAATATTCAATCCTATATCTCTTGGCACAGTCTTCCCAGGTATATTTGTATCATCTAAAGCAATATTGAAGATCATAAGATGGTTTTACAAGAAAATATGGTGGTTTTAACATTTTGTGAAATGTTACTGTCAGAAAGGCGTTGAACAAACAAACAAACACCCTGCAGTAAAATGTTCATAACTTTTTCATAAATGGGAATACAGTAAATCTGACTAAAGATCCAGAAACTTCAGAATTCTAGCTTTCGTAATATGTAAGATACATATTTCTACTATAAAATCTATTTTTTGTCTTAGATGCTAACTTCAACTTGATCAAGCCCATTTGCCAATTTTGGGCACCCAGTTTCTAAATCCTGGCTAAGACCCTGAGTGCAGTTCTATATAAAACCCTAGTCAGGTTTGAAGAAAGATGCTGCTTACACATTCTCACATGCTCTTCTCATCTCCTCTATCCGCCGCTGTCGGTACTCCTTGAGAAATTCATCTTCAAGCTCATCAAAGTCCAAGTTCTCAGCAAATGCCTGATCATTTGCCTTTTCCCTTTCATCATCCAACTGTCATAAAACACAATTAAAATATATATGCAACATGACTTATGACACAAGTATTTGTTAAGCAACTAATAAACAACATAAATCACCAAACAATAGTACAATACCCAACAGAACTTGAGATTATAATTGTCATTTAAGTTTCAAAACCTGCCCAGCTTTTTACATTTAGGATTTGAATTCATTAGTCCTAAGTAACCATTTTAAAAGAAGACTTGGTTGTCAGAACTAATCTGTTTTATTTGCCCAGATAAAAACTAAATTCATTTGAAAGGTAAAATAATAGCTCTGGCAAAACTTGCATTTAAAGTACATTTGTCTCAGCCATGGGACAAACAAACAATTAACATTCACTTTTACTTTTGTCAAATGATTTTCATACTTGCCATTTTTTGCCAAAGAACATCAGACAAGCCTTAATCTTTGGTAAGTTCACATATTAATATATACATATATATATATATATATATATATATATATATATATATATATATATATATATATATATATATATATATATATATATATATATATATATATATATATATTGATAGGTTCAACAGCCATTCAAAATGAATCTAACTTCTATTGAAGCAATTACATTTTACATGGAAAGGTCTGTTATTTTTATTACAAATACAAGGCTGTGACAATATTTTAGTGACACTAAAAGCAGCTATAAATCTACTAACTTCACTCCTACATGTTAAGGAGAGTTTATTGATGAGTAACATTTTCTCTCGTTCGGCCTCTGCTCGTTTTTCATTCTCTAGCTGTTTAAACCGTCGCCAGTCATTGATCACTCCTTTTACACCAGTCTATAAAAGAGACACATGCATATTATATGATATGGACCATAATATTATTTCAAAATGCACTGAAGGGTTCAAAAAATATGGTGTCAGAAATCTTTACTACCAATCCTCCTTAAATCTAAAATCTACAAAAAACAAATACATGTATATCTTAATTCATGAGGCAAAATTTAACATGTTTCAAGCTCAAGATATGTTTAGAATGTAAGAAGCATTCACAATGGCCTAGATCTTTAAATCTAATATTTAAAAGAAACTTACAATTTATTGATCATATAGGACATAAATTAATATCTGGACATAAAAAGGGTCATTTATAAGATGTCCAATAGAACTTCCTTACATTTGTGCAGTATCCCTTATAGTCTGTTATCTCAGGTTCTGGTATGAATGTTGGTTCTGGTGCTGCCCCCTTTGATTCTGTGTCGGAGTTTTCAGCTCCGCTGTCATTCGCGTCTTCCTCCTCATCACTACTGCAGTAATAGTTGGTCTTCTCACCAAGTATCTTATCATCAAACCCCAAAGAGCCAGCCATCGTGCTGTCTGATGTGGAAGCCTGGTAAAGTTGAAATAAATATTGCATCAACTGGTATTGTACATGTATACTAAGTGCAACGTTGTACCTAACTGTTATTCTTACATCGAGCAGCTCATTCTTAGATATGACTAGGGTTGCATACAGGTACTCAAGTACCGATAGGAACCGAGATTCATTTCGAAAAGTAGCAGTATTTTATTGCTTCGTTGAGATACTAGAAGGCACCATTTCATTATCTAGCACCATTTTGATTCAACAAATAAAACCAGTTGTTACTTACTTCCGCCACCACGCACAACTAATCTGATGACGCACCATGTCCTGATTTCTGCATTCATGCGTGAAATACCGGTACGATAGATTGTCGTGGCGCTCATTTGCTTCCATGGCTCAACATTAGTGCTTGCCCCGTTGCCCCGGGCAAGTAGAATTTGTAAATTATAGCTGAAGGGCAAGTGAAAACTGTATCTTGCTTGCCCCATTGGACAAGTTGCTGTAGACATTCCAGGTTTACTTTTGAGAATGTGTGCAAGTTTAGTGGTCTGGAATCCAAGCTTGTCCTATAAAATATGCTTTCACACGCCAGCACCATGTTCTAATTTGTTTAAAATGAAACATTATAAAACATACACTATTTCAAGGGCAGGTGAAAGTTGGAGTGGGGCAAGTGAAAGTTGAATCTTACTTGCCCTACTGGGCAAGTCGCCACAAAAGTTAATGTTGTGCCCTGGCTTCAATTAACTTTGTAAATGTCCGCCGCCATTGGCATTGTTGGTTCTGTTCCCAAATTCTACTAATCATTCTTGTCAAAGAATTGAGGCATAGAACCACACATGTAAGCGTAAGAAAGCCAATCAGGCCACGGAGATCAGAGGTACCGTTTCACTTTTAACGATACCACTGGTACCGTTTCGTGTTAAACTAACGGTATGCAACCCTAAATAATAGTAAATATGGAGCAGGACTCTCTTTTTTCCAGTTGACTGCATACTTTGTGACTTCTAAGATCTTTTATGAAATATGTCCCAATATTTTCAATGGAAACTTCATGCAGGTATGGAGAGCATTCATTTACAATGTTGAGGAGAATGTTATGATATGGTTTGGTTTATTTAAATGAGAATTCCTTCCTTGATAAAGAAAATAAATTCTTAGATTTAAAAAAAATCCTTCTGCACTTCCTTCTCCCCTATGAATTTGCAGTGGGTAATCCCTCTTCCCTGGGAACCTGCTGAACCTAGCCCCATTGGTAAAATGCTTCCCTTTTGGGATTGCATCTGCCTCTCTCAACCCCTAAACCTAACATTTTTAAAAAAATCTAAGATATTCAAAGATGTTGTACCACTAGTCATTAGAAACATGTTAACTCATTTCCGCGATTTCAAAGTATACATTATCACAACTAACACATAGTAACAACATGTTACAAATTTGTACACTCAATAATTGAGTACTGAAATGTCTGAATACTGATCATGCTTTTCATTCAGGATTTTAAATAAGCAATGTAACTCACTAATAGATTACCTAGTTTAGCACTCGAATGTTGTATTTAGTTCACACTATCCTTTGTCTACGTATGTTATCAGCATAAACATAAACATGGGAAAGTAAATGTGTCAAATAAGTTTTGTTATCGATGTGTATTCTCAGTGGTCCATCCCTTTCTTTCCATTGTGAACTGAAATAACTAGGTCAAATAAAGAATTCTGCAGCCGATCCACATGCCGAACTAATAACCGCCGAACTATTTTTGCCGAACTATTGTACGCACCTGCTGTGACGTCATCCTTGACAGCGGTATCAACAAACATGGCCGCCCATGTGGGAGAGGAGGCCAGGGAACGACTTGAGGTGAATAATCATTGATTTCTGATTCCAAATCAAATTGCAATTTATTGCCAATGTGTTCGAAAGATTAAGTTAGCCACTATCCACCTATTTCTGAGTTCATTTTCATCCTGTCAATCAGTGTCACATCCAAAATGAACCACTGCAACTCAAACTTTTAGATGACAGTTTTTGGCTTTAGCAGTTTAGGGGAGTTCGCGTTCCTTTACTAACCTAGATGAGGCCTAAGTGACCTAGTCGGGTGAGCTTAGACATGCGCAGTGAAAGCCAGTAAAGGAACGGATTTCGTGCTTACCCGAGTAAAATGTCCTGGCGTCTGCCAAATGGCCTTCACCTTTGCCCATATATGGCAACCGTGAAATCTATCAAAATGTCATAATAAACATTACCGAAATATTAAGCCAGGGCATGTACTGTAAAATTAAAAGAGTATTCCTAAATGCTGGTAACAAAAGTAAACGATTTGCTTATTTTTAAAGGTGCTTACGAAAGCATCAAATACAAATTAATTTTCAGCATTTTACTGTAAATAACGATCATCTTTTATTTTATTTTCACAAGCAAAACAATTGTCGGTAAACGAAGGCGTCCATGTTTGCGCGTTGCATTGTGGGATACTTACCCAACTAACCCACTCAGGGAGTCGGTTAGTTGGGCCTGGCGCGAGTAAGCGCCAGAGTGACGTCATCGCCTAACTGGAACGATCTCGCGCTTACTCGCGCTTACCCAGAGCTTACTCGCGCAAGTAATGGAACGCGGTAAACGTTTTGCTAGGGGAAGAGTTCAAGAGAGGTGTTGGTGAAGGGTAGGAGGGTAGAGGGATGTAGTCTTTCAATTCAGGTTTGGGGATTGGGTTTAAAGTAGAACTAGTAGTCTGTTGATATCCAATTTTCAAACTTTGAAACTTGAAACTATATACTGGCATATAACTATAAACAGTATGTTTTGCTGACACTACACATGTACTTATGTGTTATATTTCTAAACTATTATTTTGATTGCCTGGGATAATTACAACAACTAAATAAACAGATTTCTGTGATTTTGTACCACACTTTTTACCTTATCACACTTTTCTGAAATGTTAGCCAGTCAATATCCCTGCACTGACTTCTTAGATTCTGACAAAAAAGACACTAATCTTTTAAATTTATTGATTTAGTGCAAGCTTCAACTCCAATGTCTTCTAACTCAATCATTTTGCTCTATTTTGTTATGTTTTTTAAGAAATGACCATGCTTGTTGTTTCATGTGTACTTAATGATACCTGAACATTTGCTTTTATTAGCAAACATTCAATCAATGAAGTAAACAGACAAGATGGATGATATTGGTGGATTACGCAAATCATTTGATTGTCCAATGAATTTGACATTTTATTCTCTCTAAAATGTAAAATAATATATTAAAAAAACAGGTTAAGAACAAAGCAAGATGTGTTATTTTTCTCCCTGTCAATAGAACAACCTTAATGTTAAGCTGTGCTTATTGTTTAACACTATACACCTCTAGCAATTGGGATATTAGTTAATAAACCGTATCACATATAGCTTTCCTTACTGAGAAATGAAGGTCCATAGTATATGAAAAAAATTGTTTGTTTTTTTCCATCTATTTATTTTTATTTTTTGTAGAGTTTGCTGTCAGAACTGAAGAAAGCGGTAGAGAAGAATGAAGAGCTGTTAGAGAGTTTTAATAGCAGTGATGGGGACCATCTGGAGGCGCTACTCTCACATGCCCAGTCTGCTCACAGGGAGGTAGGTTGTTTCAGAATTTGTCATATCAGAAAAAGGGGGCTTCCCCCAAATATTCAAGCGATCTAAGGCATCTCTGTACATATGATAACATACCATTGCTAACGCCTAGAAAAAAAAAAATGTTTGTTTCCTGTAACGGTCTGGAAAAAATAGGGTAGGTCGGTTGGTAAAAAAAAAAATTGGTCAAAAATGTGTGTTTTATGCATGTTTCACGTTGATTGGGAGTTGGGAGGGCGGAAAAAACTTTAGGGTAGGGTTTTTTTAATAAAAACTTGTTAGAGTAGGGTTACAGGAAACAAACAACTTTTTTTAGGCCTAATGGCTCTGGTTTTTGAATCTCAAGCCCTGCAGGGAAAGCTCCGATTGACTTAGAGTTTGTCAGTGTTTTTCTCATTTACTCAGTTTGTTCTTTCACTTTTCACAACTGGCTGCATAGACTTAACCATGACTTGACTGAAAAAGTAATGATAAATGAAATTCAATATTCAAGTAAGTCAGAGAAAGTTTGATCACTTATTGGCTAGATGCTCAGTTGATTGCTCTATTAGATTTAAATGTGTGTTCTGCACATATTGTGTTCCACAAAGAGATGTGAAGATAGGAGTGATGTGAAATGATGAGTGTCCAGACAGTCCATTGAAGAAGTAAATTTTAAAGAAAAATTCATACTTTAAGAAGACAATTTATTGAAGCATTTCATCTGTGTTCTAGGTTTTTCAGAGAAGTGTTACATATATATTGATGTGTCTTCAATTTAGAATTTATATTTTCACAGCTTCAGAAAAGGTTGGAGGATAGTGAAAAGGCTCTAGAGTCAGACCTGCGGTCCTACACCACACAGACAGATAAGTGAGTAGAACCAGGTGATGCTTAGTTCACTTTGTACCATTAAATCATCACTGATTTACTTGGTCAACATCTCCATATATTTCTAAATAATTCACCTGGTCTTTTCTGTGTGCATTGGATGAGATCCAAGGATTTGACTGATTATAAAGTAAAACAACCTAGCCCTGTTTCTTTATCATTATGGGGCTACTAGATATGTTGGTATCTTTACTGACTGAAAGGATCACTTGCAAAATAATGAAACAATAATGAAAAAAAGCATTTTCCACATTTCAATTAAATAGCAGAGCAACATTTTATTTGTATATGCTTGTTTTAGGTATAGTTTTCACCTTAACAAATGTCTATTTACACATTAAGTACAATAACAATTTATTTGAGACTGCTAGAGTGCCCCCGCCTTCAGTTTACTGTAGTCTTATATTGTATTGGTTTCAGACCGCCGCGTTTGAGCCCTGAGGAGCAGGAGGTGGCCTATGAGCGTAAGGCGCAGCACATGAGACTCTTGGAGTCCCGTAATGCCAAGCTGAAGGAGGAGCTACTGCTCTCTAGGAAGGTGCGGGGAGGACCTTCTCCTCGCCCTGCAACCTCTGCTTATGATACAACTCTCTCTAAAGCATCTCTTAATAAGCTAGTCAAGAAACAAGACAGGCAGGCCAAAGAAGGTAAATTATATTGCAAATTTGCAGTAGTTATTACATGTATAAGTAAATCATATTACAAAAGGGCTTAATTATAGAATGCATAAATCATATTATATAGGGATTTTCTTGTATCTAACCTATATATCCTTGCTTTTTCAGAAATGTAGAATGGAAAAGTTCTTGAAAATGGTTCTGAAGTTTCAAATTAAAAGAGTTATGCAGTGTTCAAAATGTATACCCATGCTTAATTTTATCATTTGAGTTTGTAGTTTGAATTTTGAATTCTTGAAATCCCATGAGTTACTTTGCATTGAGATCGGCCCATTTTTGCTATTGGATACCAGACAAATAAAATCTAGGTACTATAACAACTACAATATCTAGAACCACAGTTGCGGGTACAGAGGAGTTTGGCGAGGTTCAACAAACCTCTTTTTACAATTCAAAATGTTGATTTTCCTGCTATGAACTGTCACTTTCCTTTAATTTTGCTTACAATAAATGGCCTTCCATTACTTTCACTGCTTACTCTAGCCAAAGGTAGTCATGCCAATTGCACACTGATATCACAGTTAAAATAACAATAACATTTATTTCTTGTTTAATATTTCAGCTGGCAAGAAAATTCAAGAGCTACAGTTTGAATTAGAGAGAACACAGCGTGTGGCAGTTAAATATAAGAATCTTTATGAGTCACAACTTGGACAGAACAATACAGAAGTAAAGGATCAAAATGGAAATGAAGAAAAACAAGAAAACATTGATCCTCTTTATTTTGAAGTTGAAGAAGATGATGAGGAAAGTGTCTTGAAGGCTTATAATAAAAGATTAGCTACGCATCGAAAACAGAAAAGTTCCTCACCATTAAAGCTATTTGATATACTCAGAAAAAATGAGGTAGGTTATACTTTATTCATCCATGCTTAACCCACTCACATCTGGAACATACCCATGGTCTGGCACAATTTGGAAATATCTTGATACTAAAGCAATATTTCCAGATTTTCAATTCAATTCAATTCAATTCAATTCAATACTTTATTTCAGACACAGGTGGTCCATATACTTATTTATTCTATCCAACTTCAAATGTTTTTCAAGGGTTAAAATGGGTTAGTTAATATGGGCCTGTTGCTCTTTCCCAAATCCTATATGTATAATAACCCTTCACTACCCAATATAATCAATGACTAAGCAAGCTGGATACCCTTCAGGCTTGGATAACTCTCTGCACTTGTTGACCTTCATGGTACAGTACACCCACAATAGGCATAATAGGCTGACCAATACCGTGACACATTAACCTAGTATGACTGTACAATAAAAACTATTTTAAGTATACTATTGTTACCTCTTTCCTCACAACTAACTGGATGAATATGCACTGAATGTACCCCAACATATTTTTCTGCACAGAAACATTAACTTATTAAACATTTCTACCTGATATCTTTCAGCTTCTATTTTTTTAATCAACTGTACATTCTAATTTATTCCCTGTCTTTATCGATCATCTTGCCAAGTAGTAGCACCACAAAAAAGGCCTTTTCATTTTAGTGATATTTCTCAGACCAAGGCATCCTCTGAAAATATATTTGATTGAAAAATAGTGATTTGTGATTAAAACCCTATATAATGACAACTCTTCTTTTGATATTATGTGAAATCATGCTTTATCAAATCTATGCTATTGTCAGAAGTATAACAGATCCAGATTTTTCAAGGGATATTACACACTTGAATTGACACATGCCTCACATTCAGGGTTAGACTTTGTTATTAACTTTCATTCACTACAAATATGAAAGAAAAATTTACCAAATATGTTTATGACTGTGGTTCTTATTCTTACTTTCTCCCTTGCTTTCTTTCTAAAGGTACTTATCCTGGAAAATGATTCGCTGAAGAGAGAGATTACACGTTTGAAGCGTGACAATGCCAACCTCCTAAAAGATGCCAAAAAGTCCCGCTCAGACAGAGATGAGGCCTTACACCATTATGCAACCAGTGAAGCCGCCAGGAAAGAACTGATGAAACGATACGAGAAGCAAATATCTCAGGTAATTGGAATTCCTTTTAGATTACTGGGGAAGTACTGTAGAACACACATATGACATGTGTCCCACATATATGGAATTGGGGAGTTTTCGCATCATAGCGTATCTTTATGTTAGCGACAGTAGCCACCGCTGACCTCGCCAGTACAGTAAGAAAAAAGTTCAGCGTTTTTATATATAGCGAAGCGGAACCACACGCTATGTACGCTATATATAAACAGACGCGCACATTGTGTGTTCTACAGTAGTTGAAACCAAAAATACTTTTATCAGCTCAAATCATGCAGTTCCTATGATGACAAATTAAGATATTCTTTAGAAGAAAAGTATTTCCACATTTCTCATACCATCTACATTTATGATCTGTTTATTTCAGTAAATAACAGAACAGCACAAAATATTTGTCAATTTGTTCTTAATCTATACTTCATGTAAAAAAGTGAATATTGGTGAATATGGCGTGTAACTTATCAATATAGTATAACCATTTCATCCCATTTTTTGCTTGTGGTTCTGCATTTTCCCAATTCTCAAGTCTGAAACGTATTTAAATAATAGTGATTTGGAATTTGAAATTTCTTATTATCATCACATTTTTGTCATATTATGCCTAAATTGTGACTTACCAGTTGCTAATGTGGAAGAAACCAAGGAAATAAGCACCACTTAACCACGTCACTGTCAGCTTTCTCATTTTCTCGCAATGAGGCAGATTCAGAACCCAGACCTTCTGAAGTAGTTGATGCACAATGTGTTAGGCCGCTTGGCTATGGGGTAAGCCCTAGGTTGGACTTGATCATAATTAGCTTTTTTTAGGCCTAATTGTCTGTGCTCTTTCTCTGCAGCACCGCCGTCTAGATAAGAGTTTAACCAGACAGGCGAATGAGTGGATACAAACCAAGAAGACAATTCAACAACTGGAAGGTGATCTCAGGTTGACACAGGTGAGTCATTTGCTTGATCCTTTAACTGTCCTTTGAAGACTTATGAGTTAGCTAATTTCTATATTTGGCACTGAAGTATTTTTCCATCTTGACTTACTGGTGAAATGCAATAATTTATGAGTAGGGTATGAATTTGCAAAGATTTACAGGAAAGATATTTCCAAAATAGTTACACATTTTTGGGATACTAGTATGACAGGATTGATGCTTTGGCATAAATAATTCACTTAGGCATTCTACCATAGAATGAATGTACCTTTACTTATTTTTCACAAATATATAATCCGCCATCAATTCCATTCTAAGACAATGAGGGCAGAGTGTATTTTTAAAAAGATGAGCTTTCCAGTATCATCAAACTTTTGTGAATACATTATGTCTTAGATGACCAAACACAAGTGGATTTGAAACCAGCTGGTCAACCTTAACAAGCTAGCCTCAACCAGTGTCAACTAATATCCGCTTATAAATTGCCCAAAATTGATGCTCTGCGCATATCAAGCTGATGGAGGAGATCAGGTTTCTCTGCAATATAATCAATACGAGAGCCCTGATTGGTCCTTGTTCCCACGTGACTTCGCGCTGATCACAGATCTGTGACTCCTGGCATGAGCCCAGCTCTTCACTATAGCACATATAGTAATTAGTCTCTTGCTACACATCTTTTCTTTTCTTCATCCAAGATAATGTGGAGAAAATGCCATAACCCTTGTGTTGCATGATTCTAATCTGTTTATCTCTGTTATTACAGGTGGGCAGTTATGGAGTTTTAGATGGAGAGAAAAGATTATATGCCCATAGTGTAAGAAAAAATGTGGACTCGCCAAGAAAAACGCTTTCCCCAGAACATTGGGCTATGGCCAACCAGACTCTTTAGTAGAGAGAAAAACTAATATGATGAAAGTGTAAGGAAAATGTTGAATCTGAAAGAGAGATGCTCTTCCTGGAACAGTAGGTTTTGACCAATGAATCACTTTTATAGAGAGATGTCCTATGCCTTTACCCTTATGCTGCTGGTGGCTAATTTTGCATGTACATAACTATACAAAAAACCTGAAAAATGACTGAAACATTGGCAAATGGGTACTCATCTGAGAGCACTCATCGAGAGCTATCCTAAGAATACCAACATGACAGGGTTTAGATGCTTTTCAAAGATATTTGCGTCCCTGTGCTTTGGACGAAAGTAGCCTCAGCATTGGAAGGGTTAAGTAGAAGGAAAATAATGAATCTCCAAGAAAGAATCTCACCAGAAGGCATTAGAGTACTGTTCATTACTTTGATAGAGAGAAGTGTAATGCTTAACCCTAATGCTGCTGGTGGCTAATTTGGCCAATACAAAATGGTGCAAAAACCTGCGAGCACTTCTACACCACCTGTGTTCTTGCTTTTGGGAAGTCTTCCATTTGAGGCACAGAACAATATCTAGGTTCTCAACTTCTTTGTAGGATGTCTTCTGAAAGGTAGGTCAGTAGAATGACAGGTAATACAAAGATATGAAAAATATGAATTCTCAAAGTTGGACAGCTGGAGTTCTCCTGATTCGTCAAAAATATCAGCTGCCGGATGCACATACTCTTGATGTACAGCCACCAAGTAAAGAAAGTTGGAGGAACAGTATAAAACACAAGTTTCTCTGCATTGCAAATCTGTGGTGAGGGATGAGATTGACCCATTAATGCTTATGAGTTCTTTTGGAAATTGTCGTCTGGATCTATGATACTTTTAACTATTACTTTGAAATTAAGGATTATTTAACAAAATATTTGAAAGAGAGTTGTTGATAATATTCTGATTGACATTTCTCCATGAAATATTTTCCTCATTTTGCTTTTGCCTCCAAGATTTCATCAAAATTGTCAGGCTGTTTTGGCCGCTGTGAGCATTAAGGGGTTAAACAAATGAGCTCACTGAATGACTCAAGTACATCAACCCTAATGTATCCAGGATTGGAATGACACATCCTGTCTGGCAGTTTTGAATCTCTCCCCTGAATAAATCTCCATGTAACATTGAACTGAGTGAACCAATTTGTTTGGAGGGTATTTGTATTTAACATTCTATATTATCTAAAAATGTAGTTATTAACTTTTAGGAAACCTTCACCTGTTCTAATATACTGCTTAACCCTTATATAGCAAATCCTAGTGAGTGTGGACTCCACACTCAGTGGAGGGCCCCATCATTGCAGTTGTATGACTAGTTTCACCATATCTCACTCCAAACTACAACATGCAAGAAGAAATCTGTCTTAACCATCACAATAGTGGCAGGTCATGAGGGCCTGAAGATATTTCTTATAAAATAACAGCGCCATCTTTTGACAATTTGCTGAACCTTAAGACAAGGTTTATATATATATAGCCAGAATGATATTCTTATTTTGAAACTTTTAAGATTCATTAAGCCATTGCCAATGCTTCCATATAGGTGACTATTTCATGTCACATTTATAATGTTTCAATATTTCATACATGTATTAACATTTTAATAATTTATGATATTGTAGGTGTTTATATTGGTGTCAATATTCAACTCTTTAGCATGTTTTTTAGGTATTTAATCTTATTGAAACCTCTATTTATTAAATCTGTAAAATAATCACCTTTACAAATATTATTGGAAATAACTTGCATATCAAGTCTTCCAAATATTGATTAGAAATAGATGTAATTTCGTCAAAATGAAGGAGTTGTTTCCAATGAACCACTATTATGAGAAGATGTACATTTAACTAACTGATTTATCCTAGTAGAACTTATCATTGGAGAAAGCATCAGCACTTGTTGGAAATGGAAATGGCATCTGAGGTCTTCCAAATACTAATTGATTATTAATTGGTCTTTCCTTGAAGTTCATGGATATGCAGGATATGTGTATTGTTATTGAAAGTAAGAAAATCTTACTTTTGTGCTTTTTTACCAAATTTAGGCAATGATTTCTCTGATTTACATGGTGTGTATATTGTGAAAATGTGATGTGTACATTGGATGGAGTGATGCTATCGTTTATCTAACTTTTTGAGAAAATCATCTTAATTATTTGTAATACCTTTATTGGCTTTGAATGTGATATTATATGTTATATGGCTTTATCCATTGCACATTTTACCAGACCAGTATTATACAAAGTTGTAGAGCTAGATTTTACAAAAAATAACATGTACAGGGGTCACAGGTATTTGGATATGATTATGTCATCCAACTAATAAAGGACTGTATTCTGATTCATGATACATTTTGCATTTTTTCTCATACAGCAAAACCATATTTCTACCAGAAGCATAATCAGTATTTTGCATGATTGAGTTATTTCTAAAAACAATTTATTGGTATTTCCACAAGCTGATTAGATTTTGGTAACCTTTGATTTATTTCTAAGGTGATTTTGGGACATTTTGGATCAATATCCTACTGTCCAGACTGGCTTGTCTGCTAGATATTCCAAAAAACCTTCAGCGAAGTCTTTTCAAATTTTCAGGTATCCTTTTTTGTGGCATTCTTATGAACAGATTAGATTTCTGGAACCTTTGATATAGTTTAACCTTCCAACGGGGAGGCTACTTTCGTCCAAAATACAAGGATGCGAAGATTTTTGAAAATCAACTAAACCCTGTGGTTATGGTATTCATTGGATAGCTCTCACTGAGTACTCTCAGATGAGTACCAAGTTTTCAGAGTTTAGTCATTTTTCAGCTTTTTTGCATCATTTTGGTATAACTTAATTTTGTCATATTAAGGTCATATTTGGGACGTTTTAGCTAAAAATCCCTATGCTGGTCCTGACTAGCCTGTCTGCAATATATCTCAAAAGCAGCTGAATAAAATGTTTTCCAATTTTCAGGAATTCTTTCTTCTGCTACTACCATGAACTGATTGGATTTTGGCAACCTTTGATTTATTTTAACGCCATTTTAGGACTTTGGATTCAAAATCCCTATGCTAGCTTGTCTGCAAGATATCTAAAAAAAATGTTCAATGAAATCTTTTCATAGATTGTAGTATATCATATAAAGTTGACCTTTATTCCTAACCTTGCATTGTACAGCACAGAACCAGTTAAGCCTTAGCCTGCTGTTGGCTAATTTTCCCAATACAAAATGATGCAAAAAACCCTGAAAAATTACTAAAAACCCTACTAAATTGGTACTCATCTGAGAGTGCTAAGCGAGAACTATCTAATGAATATCAACATGACAGGGTTTAGATGGTTTTCAAAAATCTTTGCGTTCCCATGCTTTGGACCAATGCAGCCGCAGCATTAGAAGGGTTAAAAGGCAGCAAGAAACATTGCCCACTTCAACAGGAAGTCAGTTGTATTTTGTAATATATATTTAATGGAACACTTAATTACAATAATGGTATACAAGTTGGCTTTGAAAGGTGGCGCTGTGTTCTTCCACATAGAACTCAAGCCACGATTTCCACTATTCTTTCACCTAAAGGATAGATCAGTAAATAATACCCATGCTAACGATTAATACTACCTACAATTATTACCAAACCAGATTTCATCTATCAAATGAGCAACTTCCATACATAATCAGAAACCAAATCAGAACTAAGGGCACATGATAAATTAGTAGACAGTACAGAATAGTATTTTATTATACATCAGATGTTGATTACAGAAAGTAGACATTAGGATCAACTAGTAGGCACAAGGTATTCCATCAGTGATATTTCATGCATTCCTACGTACCAGTAGGTTTGTATTTACACCACAACTTTTGTTTTGACTGACATGCAATATAACCTCCATTCAATTTATAGCTGTTGCCCAATGTATTATGCAATTTGCCATAAACACTATCAAGATCTAGACTAAGACAATGGCCACTTTTTACATTTGTTTCAATTCTATAGCACTTGCATCCTTCGAGAAAAAAAGCTATATCACGTCTTACTGCATGTCAAACAATGCATGTACTCGATGTGTTGACAAGACAGTCCTACTATTGCACACAAAACAGGTTATTAAACCACACCAGTGTTCTGCAAGCTCCAGGGGTGTTGGACTTACAGGGATGGGGTTTATCTGTTCCAGCGCAAAGGCACTTTCGGCTTCAGTATGATTAATAACAAACACACCTACTTATTCAGGAACTGGGAAATTCTCTTAGTTCATTTTTTATGATTCTGGGTACAATCTTTTTTGCTGGAGATTGTTAGCGGGAGATTGAGACAAGTAGCTGTGACATGTAGTGAGTCGCACCACTAAATTAAATATGATTCTCACAGTAATCATACCCATCAAAGAAGCAATCAAAATGATCTTAAATTAGACAAAGTTGAAATTCTATTTGTGTGCACTCAATAGATTGGTCATTCTGAACGATTCAAAAGTAATATAAGAATAAATAGATTCATTTTGAGTGTCTGTATGATTATATCATGTGTGTCCATGTTTAGACTCTCCAAGAATATGACTAGTTTCGTGTAGCCACAAATGTGGGCAAAATAGAAAATGTGATGTGCGAGCTTGAATATGCTAAGCAAATGGAATATTTTTTAAGTTTTTCGTCCACAGGTAGAAGAATTAATCATTAAT
>OZ012687.1:14135444-14142944 GCA_963942565.1 Maea johnstoni | reverse complement strand
CAAAATCCACAGCAGAGAAACGCCTAGATGCCCCCAATTTTATACAAATAATGCTAACCAGTTACAGCAGCGGCACCTGGCTACCAACAACGAATTAACTCTTACACGAGGAAAACGAGCGATGGGAATTTCTTCCCATTTTATAATGCTGATTTTTTTTCATTTAAAGTTGAAGTACCAGTAGTTGATTACATAAACGAGCAGCTATTAACCTTTTGTGTTTCTTTATTTTTGCAAATGAAAGGTGGATAACCAAATGTCTTGAGAACTATATATATATATATATATCATGTGTTAATTGCCCCTTTTATCAAACAAACTCCTATCACTGGCGCCCCTCCTTCATTCACAAATAGGGCTTTGAGGAGATACCAGAAAACACAGGGAGAATACAGGCAACTCTGCTTAATCCAGACTGATGTGGACCCTAAATTTCTGTCCGGATTAGGCAAAATCCGGATTATGTGTTAGGTATTATGTGTATAGGGAGGGATTGGGACCTTCCAATCTGTCCGTTTTATACGAAAATCCGGATTACACATGTCCGGATTAAGCAGAGTTGCCTGTTCAATAGGTAGACATTATGCATACATTTCACATACACACGGTTCATGAAACATGCATGTCCACCTGCTCTGGAGAAGTGTTCTCTGTGTGTTCCTCGGGGATTTTAGGTGCTTCTGGCTCCGGTGCACTCTCCTCTGTGTGAGGCTCCGTTGCCTGTTCCCCCTCCTCCTCAGCCTCTGCCTCAGAGATCTGAACCTCTGGTGTTTGCGCTATGCCTTCAGGCGGCTCCTGGGATTCAGCAGGCGGGAGGATCAGAGTGCTCTCTGATGTATCCCTCATGCTGCTGAACTCAGCAACAACCCTTTGTTCCGCCACCACCTCCTTCACCTTCTTCTTGAAGAAAGGCATCTAGCCAAACACACTCTGGTTAAAACAAGGAACTTCTTAAAGGGACCGAAAGGCATCTAGCGAAACAGACTCTAGGAAAAACAAAAACTCCTAAAGGGGCCGAAAGGCATCTAGTGAAACACACTCTGATAAAAACAAGAACTTCTTAAAGGGGCCGAAAGGCATCTAGTGAAACACACTCTGATAAAAACAAGAACTTCTTAAAGGGGCCGAAAGGCATCTAGTGAAACACACTCTGATAAAAACAAAAACTCCTAAAGGGGCCGAAAGGCATCTAGTGAAACACACTCTGATAAAAACAAGAACTTCTTAAAGGGGCCGAAAGGCATCTAGCGAAACACACTCTGATAAAAACAAGAACTTCTTAAAGGGACCGAAAGGCATCTAACGAAACAGACTCTGGTAAAAACAAGAACTCCTAAAGGGACCGAAAGCCATCTAACGAAACACACTCTGATAAGAACAAGAACTTCATAAAGGGACCGAAAGGCATCTAACGAAACAGACTCTGGTAAAAACAAGAACTTCTTAAAGGGACCGAAAGGCATCTAACGAAACACACTCTGGTAAAAACGAAAACTTCTTAAAGGGACCGAAAGGCATTTAACAAAACACACTCTGGTTAAAACAAGAACTTCTTAAAGGGACCGAAAGGCATCTAACGAAACACACTCTGCTTAAAACAAGAACTTCTAAAAGGGAACGAAAGGCATCTTACGAAACAGACTTTGGTTAAACAAGAACTTCTTGAAGGGACCGATAGGCATCTAACGAAACACACTCTGCTTAAAACAAGAACTTCTAAAAGGAAACGAAAGGAATCATACGAAACAGACTTTGGTTAAAACAAGAACTTCTTGAAGGGGCCGAAAGGCATCTTACGTAAGATACTCTGGTAAAAACAAGAACTTCTTAAAGGGACCGATAGGCATTTAGCTAAACAGACTCTAGGAAAAACAAGAACTTCTGAAAGGGACCGAAAGGCATCTAACGAAACAGACTCTGGTCAAAACAAGAACTTCTTAAAGGGACCGATAGGCATTTAGCAAAACAGACTCTAGTAAAAACAAGAACTTCTTTTAGGGACCGAAAGGCATCTAGCAAAACAGACTCTAGTAAAAACAAGAACTTCTTAAAGGGAACGAAAGGCATCTTACGAAACAAACTCTGGTAAAAATAAGAACTTCTGAAAGGGACTGAAAGGCATTTAGCGAAACAGACTCTAAGAAAAACAAGAACTTCTTAAAGGGACTGAAAGGCATCTTGAGAAACAGACTCTGGTAAAAACAAGAACTTCTTTTAGGGACCGAAAGGCATTTAGCGAAACAGACTCTGGTAAAAACAAGAACTTCTTAATGGGACCGAAAGGTATCTTACGAAAAAGAGTCTGCTTAAACAAGAACTTCTTAATGGGACCGAAAGGTATCTTACGAAAAAGAGTCTGCTTAATCAAGAACTTCTTAATGGGACCGAATAGCATCTAACGAGACAGACTTTGGTAAATAAATGAAATTCCTGAATGGTCCAACAGATATCGAACGAAAACGACTTCGGTTAATACAAAACATTCTTAAAGGGATCCAATGAAACAGACTTTGGATAATTAAAGAAAACTTTGAAAGGACCAAAAGACATTCAATGAAACAGACTGGTAAGTTGAAGACATTTTTGAAGGGACCAAAAGACATCCCCAATGAAACAGACGTTGGTTAATACAATTTATCAGGAACTAAAGACACTAGTGAACCGACTTCGCTTAATACAAGTAGTTCTTGTTGGGACGAAAGGACTTCTAATGAAACAGACTTTGTTAATGTGAAGAATTATTGATGGGCAGAAACGGCATCTGACAAAACAGACTTGAATAAATACAAGAAACTTTTAAAAGGAACAAAAGTGGATGTAACGAAGCAGACTTAGATTAAAGCAATGAAACCTTGAAGGAACCAAAAGGCACCTGACAAAACATACGTTGGTTAATGCAAAGAATTCTTAAAAAGAAGTGAGGTATTTGAAGAAATAGGTTTTGTATGATACGGAGAATTGAACAAGGGGCATCTAGCAAACACACTGGTGGATAAAAAACAGTTCTTGGAGGTACTAAAAGGCACCTTACATAACACATCTTGGTGGATAAGAGGAAACCAAGAAAGGACCAAAAGCATTTGAATAAACAGACTTTGAATAATATGAAGAATTCTCAAAAGGTATCTAGCGCAGCATACTCTGGTTTGTAATCGTGTTTCTTGAGGGGGACGAAAGGGCATTTAATAAAAAAACAACAACATAGAAATAGAAAGGAGCCAAAGGTAGAGCAGGCTTGTGTTTTTACGAAGAATTCTCGAAGGACCAGAAGGCATTTAATAGAACTGTCTTTGGTTTATGTGAGTTATTCTTTTTTATATATGATTCTTTGCAAAGCAGGTGGTTTATTGCCTCTCAACGTCATCTTTTTTCAGTAGTATAATTCAGAGAGATAATCAATAATAACAATGATAACTATCGAGCATGTAAAAACAATTCAATTAGATTACAAGACCAATAATATCGCAATGTATGTAACCTCACCGTCATTCTAAAGTAATATTAAGAAATTAGTATGAGTTATTCTTGATATATGCCATGACTTAGGTCCACACACGATTCAGTATCTCACGTTAGAAAGAGATGTGAATTCTCAAACCTAAGAATCACAATAGAACAAATCATCCGTACGATGGTAATGGACTGAATATGACAAATAAGATATACAGCAGTTTTTGTATGTGATAGTAAGTAATAGTCTAAAAATAAAGAGAAAACAGATACTAGAGTATTTCACTGCATCCTGTTCCCTAATTCATCTTATACACCATATATCAAGGCAACAAACAGAAATGCAAAACAATCCTTTTTGAAAAATGAAACTACAAAATGTACATGTGCTGTATGACAAGTGTAATACATGTAGTGCATAGCACTAGGGATATGAAACACTAACAATGCGGTTTATCAGTTACATCATTGGTGAATGTCATTTACCGAAATGTTAAAAAGTAAAAAAAAAAACAACAATCAAAGTCATAGTTTTTATCATGCACTCACCTCTTCTGCTGCTGCTGGTGGAGCCTCTGCTGGGACCTCTGCCTGAGCCGCTGCTGGGGGTGCCTCTACAATACACACAGACAATGCAAAAACGTGGATCAGACTTATATATACATATGCACACAGACACGCAGACACACACACACACACACACACACACACACACACACACATATATATATATATATATATATATATATATATATATATATATATATATATATATATATATATATATATATATATATATATATATATATAATTCAGTATATATGTTTTCATTTCATAATAAACAAGAGGAATGATTAAAATAAAACATTGATTGTCCTAAAGAATATATGGGTATCATTATTAACAGGGTTTTTCTGTCTCTTTCAGTAGACAATGTTATCTAATACTATTGTATTGGATGGAGATATCACACTATGATCATGAAGAGTTGTTCATGACAAAGACTTGTATTATCTGTGATATTTTGATAAAATCATATTTTGTACTATGCATGATATGGTTTATCAGAAAACCATGCATATTGGCGCACATTGTCAAGTCAGCATTACTGCTGGTCATTGCCAAGGTAAATTGCCTCTGAAGTAGATCAAGCTGATATGATTGCATTGATATTTCAATTAAATGTTCGGGTGAAATTTTAAATGAATTTTCACTTTGAAGGTGTCCCGTAGCATGCATTAGAACAGTTATCAATACGGACAGTCAGTGTTTGCCCCTTCTATAAGTCGTGCAAGTTCACTTTGTATGTTGTATCCATCTGATCCCCCCCACTGAATGTACTTATGTGCAGTAATTTGAATGAATACCTCACTTCTGATCGATCGATTGGAGCCGAATACTAGATAAATTCAAACTCATGACAATGCCTCAGATGAGGTTATTCAGCTGATATCGATTGACATGAACAAGTCAGTTAGTTGTACTGACAGAGGGGCAAGGTTCATTGATCATGGGTTTTTAATTCATACGCATAACATGTTCTCACCAGAGAATATATCATAAATTATAGTACTGCCTATCAAACTATACAGATATATTGTGGACCTGTTTTACGTGTTTGGTATTTTCAGTTATTGTTCATACGTATTAACCCTTTCGCTGCTGGTAGCTAATTGGTCAACATGAAACGATGAAAAAGCTGAGAAATGAATGAAACCATGACAAGTGGGTACTCATCTGATAGTAGTCAACAAGAACTTTCCAATAAATACCAACAAGACAGTGTAAAGATGATTTTCATAATTTAAAAAAAACTTCTTTGAGCATTGGACGAGAGTAAGCTCAGCAGCGGAAGGGGTAAGATTTTCACACCATAGAATATATCATATACTTTAGTACTGCCTATCAAACGCTACCGATATAGTGTGGACCTGTTTTACGTGTTTGGTATTTTCAGGTATTGTTCTTTGTCGTCATCAAAGGAAGATCGAAACCTGACTACAACAACACAGATTGCTTATTTATTCTTTTACTGATTAGCATAGACAGAAGACAATAAAGTGATTAGGTCAACACGCCATTTAAGGTGAAAACTGTGGAGTAGTCCATGAATCTAAAACTATTAGATTGACTTGGATACAATTGTAAGGCTTGGTTTGGTTGATTGGTATGTTTTCATTTCTCCTTTCATTACAATACATACATCATAGGCTGCCTACCAGAAACATTTCATATAGTTATATTTGTCATCGCTCTGTTATTTAATATCTTAAAATGCACCAATCGGGTATAAGTATATTGAGTTGCATGTGGAACAGTTGCCAGTGACTTGGAATTTGGAATTTCGTTTTTCGTCACATTTATGCCAATTTTGGCTAACTCGTTACTAGCCAGTTGTAAGTAGTGGAGGAAACCGGAGTAATCGGTGAAAACCACCGCCTTACCCCAAGTTACTGGCAACTTTCTCGCATGTCCAGGCGCCAGTGACTTGGTGTATGCGGCGTTTTTTCAGGGTACTTCGGATTTGCTCCAAGATTAACTGATTAGTCACGAAATAGCCGCGATATGGCAAACAAGTGACGATAAACGAATCTTCCACATATTCTATGTGTACCCTCTTCCTTGTGCTGGCACCATATGTTGCCTGCCCACTCCCCCAATAAACTATTAAGCATTAGAACGATAGCGCATCCTATTGTCCGACGTGTTTGAATTATCGCTATAACACACAATATGGTGCATCCATCCACTGTGCAGGAATTCCACCAATATGGCATATGTTCGTGAATTATTGCTTTTTACGATTGAATGCTGGTCTGTTGGTAGGGTACGCTAGTGGTTAGCAAAGCTATTTTTAAAACTGAACGAACCGAACCTCTGACTTAGTGTGACGTTATATGGATACATTCTACGGTGTCTATGAATGACGGACAGGTATCAAAAGTTCAAAGATTCATATACCAGTAGCTAAAAAAGGTCTAGCGTTGTTTTATTGCCTATACACAAACACCTGCAGTTCAGTATAATAAACCTATAGCACTGAGTAATACTGCATTGCTATGGTTTGTTGGTAATGGTATGGCTTAAAGAATACTGGAATATATTCATAAACTAAATCCTGTTTTCTTGATCATACCTATGATTTGAATACCACTAGAAATTATACATTTGTTCTACTGCGCATGTAAAAATGACATCTGTCATAAGCTGAACCCTTGTCCTTAATTTGAACACTATGTCTAACTTACATATGTCCAACTCTATATACGAATGAATTTAAGCAAAATGAAACTCTCAAATTACTGCAATGCGTTTTCAAACCTTTGTTAAAAATGTTAGATATTTCAGAAAAACATTTTCTCTTTTATAAAGTCCAGAAACAGATAAAGAACGATGCCGGAAAATAAGATGAAGATACCCATGCATTCATACCAAAGACACTTATTTTACAGATATTGGTCCGGTTACGTCCTAAACAGTGCATACCCATACCACCTATGGGTTGGGGTCATTCATACCTTAACACATTCTAACACAACGCATAAAATTGATGTTTGATATTTACACAAGGACAGCAGGCTAAGCCATGTATAACAACATCAATAAACATCGCACAGATGAACTGTTCACAACATCACAATATTTACCCATGCAGAGCCTAAAACACGGACTGAAAGGACCATATAGGTGGATTTGACAAGTGCAATTTTAGGAAAAATATAATTCAGAGAGAAATGTTGATAACAACAACTAGAAACTCAGACGTTCAGAGATTGTGTGAATACATGTTCGATATTTTCAAAAGTATCCTCAAGTTCAAGATAACATCTGCCAAGGCGAACTCTAGAAAAGTATTTTTTTTCAAACAATTACGTAACAAAACATCTTTAAAAATACATCTTTTTTTAAAACTATGGTGCTCCGACGATGAATATTGCTTTCTTATAAACGAGTAACCTATTTCATATGCTTGGGTTCAAAATCAAAACGATTTTCCCGTGTTTAGCACAGGGCTATAGGAAATGAAATCGTTTCTTAAACATTTTACTG
>OZ012687.1:14130444-14132944 GCA_963942565.1 Maea johnstoni | reverse complement strand
TAATGGATGCTATCAGGAGTACGGCATTGTAGCAGCTGATACCTCCACAGCGGTCAACATGGAATTAGATAGAACCTACTTAGACCACATTGAAATATATGTAACTAATAGTATCACAGATGAAAATCCAAACAAGATGTCGTGAATAGATGAAAATGCATATAGCATACTAATAGTATCACAGATGAAAATCGAAACGAGAAGTCTTGAGTAGATGAAAATACATATAGCATACCTCACTACAAAACTTTAGCCGAGGCAAGCATGATAGTAAATCCAATGTACAAGTCCATAGAATTTCTAATGCATATAGTGAAATGTATATTTCTTCTTCGTACAACGAAAATTTAGATTCTATATAAATCTAATAAATAAATAACTGATCCCATTATGTATTTTAAGGAAAGGCTCAAAACACCTGAGGTGAATTTCAACCACACCGGTTGAGTATTGATAGATAGCAGTTCCCGCGAAGTGCATAGCTTTAATGGTGAATCGCACAATTAAAGTTGTCCATATACGTCAACATCAATGTATGGAAAAAATGAGCTTCGTGGTATACTACCTGGTATACATACCATGTGAGTATCCAGGTATCATCATTAACTTTTACCGGCACAGGTGCAAACTTATTCACGCCATTGCAGTAATGTTATAAACCCTACATTCTCAGCTTTGTGTAATGATACAATTCACCGTAATTTATCTGAAGTTGTGGAGAAAGTAAACTTCATGATAATACCAAGCTTTAGATTGCAATGCTCATGAGTTTCATTCGCTGACGCACTATTAGGCCTAAAAAAGTTGTTTGTTTCCTGTAACCCTATAGGCCTACCCTAACAAGTTTTTTATTTAAAAAAATCCCTACCCTAAAGTGTTTTCTTCCCTTCCAACTCGCAATCAATGTAAAACAAGCAAACACAAAACACACATTTTTGACCAAAAATTTTTTTAAAAAAAATTACCGACCTACATCCCTATTTTTTCGGACCGTTACAGGAAACAAACAATATTTTTTTCTAGGCCTTATATAAACGACGCCGTACGAAAATACTCTAACTGAAAATATCGATATACCAGAGGAATTATTTTGTAATATGAATTGTTCACAACGCTATTGGTAGGGGGGGGGGGGGACACCCCCATGCCTGAGTGGTAAAATGCATTGCACAACGACATCTTGCTGTATCATACCACTGCACTAGAAGCACATATCTACTTATTGAATATAGGAAAGTTTCCAGTGACTAGGGGTTAGTTCATAGTTTTCTTCAGGCTATTTTACTTCCTCCCACAAACTATAGATTAATTACAAATTAGCCTTGAATGGCAAGAAAAGTAACCGAGTCATTCTACTGCTATGGAGTAGTAGGTGGTCTTGCTCAGCTCAACCATAGAAAAACCATTAACCATTGGATGACAGTGGCCATAGTTTGGACTAGTCTTCAGTCTTCAATACTGCAGAATAGGAAATTAATCCGGGGTGCAAATATACCGAATTTGACGGAAAATGACCTTTCCGAATTTAATTGTAGCGAACAGTTTTATTGCACATTAACATAGATGGGGGCAGATTTTAATCCGTATTTAATTATACCGAGATTTTCTAATTCGGTAAATTGGATTTATTACATGCAGTATCTGCTTTATAACAACAAGGCATGGCTAACAGCCTATTATATACAGAGCATCTCTTCGGTTGCTACATCCTCCTTTTTAACTCATTGTTAAGGTTTCCCTTAAAACATCGCCATGTCAAAGATTCTGTTGCCAATAATGACAGATAAAGTAAGAATTCAGAAAGAGTTGATGACAAGTTATTGGTTAGGTTTAGTTTAATACTTCTTCTTCAAATGCGTTTCGGAAATGACCGTAATCGTCAGGCAAGAATGGATCTCGGAATATATTTTTCACTATTCTGTATTGCGAGTTGGTATACGAATGACAATATTTCACTCGACCTATTGGCTGTTTAGCAATGGTATAATTCGCACTGCAGCATTTGCGTTACTTTTTATTCCGATAGCATAATATGTTTTCGTCGAATATGAATGTCAGAATATAGTAACAGCAGTCAGTACCTGGCCATAATTCTCATTTTCACACCACCTTGCTCTATCACCATACTGTATGCCACACACAGACCTATGGATTCATAGCAGAGTCCATATATATATACATACATACATATATATATATATATATATATATATATATATATATATATATATATATATATATATATATATATATATATATATATACATACATACATACATACATACATACATACATACATACATACATACATACATACATACATACATACATACATACATACATACATACATACATACATACATACATACATACATACATACATACATACATACATACATACATACATACATACATACATACATACATACATACATATATATATATATATATATATATATATATATATATATATATATATACATATGTGTGTGTGGGGGGG
>OZ012687.1:14129222-14130244 GCA_963942565.1 Maea johnstoni | reverse complement strand
TCATCGAGTAGTCATGATCAAATTCAAACTTTTCGCTGTTTCTATCAGTTTCAGTCTCGTCATGTATTCCTATCACCAGCCTTGATAAAAAGCTACAAACCTGCGTCTGCCATCCTCTTGCTGTTGGTAGTGGTCAAGTGGTCAAGTGGTCAGGAGCGTGGTACTCTGGACACGATACCTAGGAGATGGAGCCTAGTGCTGGGAAGCGCTCAGGTGATATATGGTGTATGTGAAGTTTATGGCAGGACTCTCGGGTGCAGGATACGGTATGGCACATTGGTGGGTGTGGGGTGCAAAGAAGAGGGGGAAGACGAAGGACAACGGGATGGGATAATTCAATAACTCAGCGTATAGTATACCAATATTCTAATCAATTTCAAAATGGTGTGTATATATGTATGTATGTATATGTGTGCGTGTGTGTGTCACTGAAAATATTATTTCACAATAGAGACTTGACTTTTACCAAAATAAAGTCCATTATAACGGTAAAGGTTTATAATTGATTATGTATTCTTATCGGTTCACCTCCTTCCAAATGGGTACTGGAAACATACAATTTGAGTGCATATAAACAGAACAGTAGTGCATTGCATTGTAGCGCATTTTCGACTAAGCATTAGCATATCTAATTGTAGTTAAAAAGATTTTTTGAAGGTCGAAATAATCTCCATATTTCATATTTTCATAGGAATTTCTTTGTGTTTCATTTTAGACTCTAACGTTGATGACTTATATCAACAAAATGGATCAAATTAGATCAAAGAAACTGAAACAACGGACAAAAAAAGGAATCGTTTGATCTGAATTGACTTTTAGCAGGTTTTCGTTTTTAGAAGAAATGCTAAAGAAACAGACTATATACATATATATATATATATATATATATATATATATATATATATATATATATATATATATATATATACATATATATATATATATATATATATATATATATATATATATACATATATATATATATATATATATATATATATATATATATATATATATATATA
>OZ012687.1:14114222-14126722 GCA_963942565.1 Maea johnstoni | reverse complement strand
TAGCATGAAGACAGATACGTGTACATATCTCTCAAATGGTCTCTTCCGTATTAATCAATTTTATCATTAAAACAACCGATTGAGAAATATTCAACCTACCTTACAACTGTCTGCGAGCGAGATGGGTGGGGACCACAAGTAGAGAATTGAATTCGATATCATTAAAGAAATCACATGTACCCTCAAACACGTGACGTCACTATCGCGCAGACGGACAGCAGTGTGCTGAGATTTGTTAGGTTCATGGTCGCAATGCACACGTGTTGTGTTATTTGCTTATGCACATGTACTTGTCTATTTGTAGAACGTCCGCCACCGCCAATGGGATTGGTCATGGGTGAAGTAAACGGTTTACCAGGGAGTGCGGATCAAAACGCCATATTTCTTTTGGTTTTTCTCAATAGGGATCCACAAATATTGACGTTTTTTTACTTTAGGAATTTGACTAGCGTTTGGCGACTCTTTTAGCTTAGATGTCTTATATTATACAAATATGGCACTTGGGTGAGTGCAATATCAATGTTTATTGCACTCTGAAAAATGATATTCCACGAGGCGCTTGCGCCGAGTGCAATATCATTTTTCAGAGTGCAATAAACATTGATATTGCACGAAACCAAAGTGCCATATTTGTTTTTATTATATGCCTACTGGTCATTCAAATTCGATGATTTACTAATTTAAAGAATTATAAAAATGTAAATATTATTGGTATGTTTTTCCAATTTCCAGGTTTTACCACAAACCATTGGGTCATTGTAAATTTCTAAGCTGTAATAAATTCTTATGTTGATTCAGTAATATCGCAATCAAAATACTATAAATACCCGAAAAAGTCACATGCATTAGTTTCAGAAATGAAATGATTTTTTTTTATCTAATTTAAAAACGTGTTTTCCTAATTCCCTTCCTAAACATGATTTTACCAGAAGACCAAACTCTTCTGAGTTCCGTGTCTCAATTCACTTCTGTTGGGTTCCTTTACAAGAGTCCAAGTTGAGAATTGAGCACATGAACCTGACAGCTCTGAGTCAGAGTGTTGAAAAGTAATATTGCACCCCAATATCAATTTTGTAAGGGGGTCATGTGACCATGATCTGACCAATCACAGCAGAGAATGAGCAGTAGGCATATAATAATAGATTAGATTTAGGTGTAATCAGACTAGGTCATTCAGGCCAGTTGTAAGTGGTGGAGTAAACTTAGTATTCGTAGAAAACCAACTCTTAATCCAAAGTCACTGGCAACTTCCTAACATACCCTGGCCGATAATTCAATGCGAGTACTTGGGTGAGACAGCCAACAGTAAGTGGCAAGGCCTCTAGACTACTTAGCCATTAGAGGAGAATCTTGATCACACTAAATATCCCTTTGGCAAATTTGCCGGACTAATGTATACAAAATTTAAAATATTCACAAGCTAGAATTTAAATCATCTAACTCCTCTTTATATCGTTTCTAATGAGAATAATAACAAAGAACAATTGATTTTTCAAAATTGCCATTCTAGTGCAATTCAGAGCGATAACAAATTGATTTTTGCTAAATTAAGACTCCGAACACTTGCGGCTGCTGTAGTGTATATTCTTTGTGGTATGAACACAAGCCAGCACGATACACCGTGTTTGTCTTGCTTGACCACGCCCACCATACTATAACCTGATACTGTCTTACGGGACCACAGTACGCATTAGTATATTGCGTTTGTGGTTTTGTCATGACGCAAACACAGAGAGTACATGCAGACAACAAAGGCACAAAGGCGGTTGACATCATGACCTAACCATCTAATGCATTGCACAGAGTAAGCAATAGCACGTGGTAGAAAGTCCAGGCGTCAAAAGAGGCATACTCAATGGCCTAGCGATCTAAGGTATATGGCAAGCCGAGGTGCCCTAAAGTAAGCATTTATGGAATTCCATAAATGATTTATGGAATTCCATAAATCATTTATGAAATTTCATAGAAAAATGGTATTTATGGAATTCCATAAATGATTTATGGAATTTCATAAATGATTCACGGAATTCCATAAATGATTTGTGGAATTTAATAAATGATTTATGGAATTCCATAAATGCTTACTTAAGGGCACTTCGGCTTGACATAAAGGTATTGCACAGAGTAAGCAATATAATATGGAGTGTCTGGCCTTGTCACAACGCATTGACAGAAAATGGCTAAGCGATCTAATATATTGCGCAGAATATATGGGGTTTTGTCATTACGCAATGATAGAAAATATAGACGTCAAGGGGTACATACTTCATGGCCTAGTGGTCACAGAATTCGCAATAGCTTATGGACTGTGTGGCATTGCCATAACGTAATGATGCCAGAGAATCCATACGTAATATGGGCACACCCCATGGCTTAGCTATTTAAGGTACTGGGCAGAGTACGTAATATAGTATATGGACTATGTGGCTTTGTCATTAAGTGATGACAGAGAGTCCATAGCTATCTAAGGTATTCGACAGAGTACGTAATATAGCATATGGATTGTGTGGCTTTGTCATTAAGTGATGACAAAGAGTACTAACGTTAAAGGGGCAGACCCCCATGGCCTAGCGATCTAAGGTATTCGGCAGAGTACATAATATAGCATATAGATTGTGTGGCTTTGTCATTAAGTGATGACAAAGAGTACTAACGTTAAAGGGGCAGACCCCCATGGCCTAGCGATCTAAGGTATTCGGCAGAGTACATAATATAGCATATAGATTGTGTGGCTTTGTCATTAAGTGATGACAGATAGTACAAATGTCAAAGAGTCAGACCTCCATGGCTTAGCGATCTAAGGTACCGGGCAGAGTACACAATAGCATATGAACTGTGTTGCGATAATTTCAGGAAAATTTGTTGATATAAAAATTCCATTTCAGTCCCCTGAGTTATCAACAGCAAGTGAAAATACAAGTGTATGGCCGTCATGCATTTTCTCGTTTCATATGATACGGGCTGCTCAAATAACCTGAAACTCTATTGCATTCTGGGTAAATCAATCGCCGTGTCTCACCTCTGCACATTCGACTCTCACTTGAAGCTTTGAAGAAAGGTGTATGTGGCCTGCGGTCATTTGTTGGTTTTCTACCAATACCCACTGTCCTGTTACTTATATACCTCACAGAAAACTACAGCAACGTTGACACCATGTGGGACCACTTTGGAAATAGGTTTTTAACTTTTAGTGTATATATCCTGTGTCTGGTTAGAATACTATTGCATAGCAGTTAATGACTCTCCATCTAGTCACCTTAATATATGATTTTTTTATGTGCCAAATGTTGTGTAAAATATATCTTACTAGACCGAATCAAATCAAATCAAATCAAATTTGCTATGAATATTTTCCCGCAAAAATGCTCTAAAACGACGTCTTTATCTGTATGCAGATTGGCTGAACCTGCGGGCGGTTCACATTCTTTTGACTTAGAGACCTACCATAACCTAAGTTGACCTTCATTCCTGACCTTTAGTGTACTGTCCAATAACAACGAAATAACATGGAGGAACAAAAATAGCTTCTTCTTGTATTAATTATAATTTTAGCCTGACTTCTGACCGTCGGTCAGTCTGCTAGATCTTTCTCTACCACTGTTTGATTCCTTCAAATATGTTGTTCTCAGATTATACCCCTCATTTTATTTGATGAGGTATGTTCAAAGTTGGCAACCATGTATGCAATCCAAAATGCAAATGAGTAGAAGTACTGTTATGTCCGCCATTTTGGAAGAACGAGTGATCAAGTGCAACCACAAAAAATGTTGTTTTAGAGTTTATTGATGACGCAATTTCATAATTGCATATCGCACAATAAAAAAACTATTCCTATGAGGTCAGTATGTGTAGGGGGGGGGGGGGGGGTTAAGCTTATGAAAATCCCGATTAGCTAATAATATCAAAGTAGATTTTGCCATTTGTCCGAATTTAAGGTGATGGGTACCATTGCAAGCCAGTTAAAAGCCCTGTCCCAAAACACGCCCCAAAGCAGCATAATCCTATAACTAGGTGTATCTCCAGGTTCCTGAGTGTTATCAGGTAGAGAATATCATCGCCACCTGTCATTATTCAATCCATATTCTGTTTTATTTCAAAATTTACAACTTTTTTTTCAAATGACATATTCTCATTAATTACGCAGGTGATGGTTACTGCAGGTTCAGAGTTACTTTAGGGATATCATTGACTATGCCCAATAAAAAGTATTTTTTTGATTTTTTACTGCTGAAGATTTTTACAGGCCATAACGTTGAAAATTTTAGTTAGAAATCTCCACACCAACTTCACTTGGTAACCTCACATGCTCATAGCTAGCACCTATTTATAGCATCCTGACCACAAGCCATTGTCTTGAGATCGTCGAGGTGTATCTTTGTGCAACTGTCTTTTGTTTCGAGTGCTCAGGAGTGATCAGCGAGGTATGTCCACTACTATCAAAGGGGTTCCCATGCCTCCACACACGAGATATCTCACTAAAATGTTCAATGTTATGGCCGGTAACAAACCTTTAGCAGTAAAAGATTAAAAAATGACTTCTTATTGGGCATAGTCAATGATATCCCTAAGGTAACTGTGAACCTGTAGTGACCATCACCTGCGTGAGTAATGAGATTATGTCATTTGAGTGAAAAGTTGTAAATATTGAAATGAATTAGAATATGGGTTGACTACAGACGGCTGACTATGATATCCTCTTCCTGATAACACTCAGGAACCTGTAGATACACCTTGTTATATGATTATGCTGCTGTGAGGTGTGTTTTGGGATGGGGCTTTTAACTGGCTTGCAATGGTACTCATCACCTTAACGTATGTATTCAATTCTAAGTGACGTAATCTCAAATAATAACTTAAATACCCTGGCGTTTCAAAGCACTTTTCGCACAACTTTTCATTTTAAATATAACAGAGAATCCAGAAAGCTAAAACTTTTCAAGTCCTTACTGATGAATCGTCCAAACAGCTTCTTTAACAGCCAATCAACTGACTTAAAGCATGCATCATAAGATCATCTGAAATGTGCGAAATTTGGTTAAACCGGGTTTAATCCAATAATGCGAAACAATTCAGTGAACCATGAACAGTGTGTCAAAAGGACATACCTTTCTCCAGTTGTCCGTCTGTTTGACCAGCAGAGATTTTTGCCATGATAACTGCTGTAGGAATCTCAGGCAGTAGGTGGGACGTCTCTTGCACCATGCTGTTTTCGGCAGATTCCACTGTGATTTGACCAACATCTTTGTTTTCACCACATGTCTGGCGATCTTCTTGATCTTCTTGATTCAATTCATTTTTGGCGAGATTGTCTTTTCCTGAACTCCCAGCAGGGTTGTCAGGTGGGCATTTGATGATGACATCCTCATGACTAACTTGATAAACCTGGCCTATTATCTCTCTCACAGTCTCTACTTCGTCGAGATCTCCTGGATGTTGGCTAGCATCATTTGATTTCTCCCCATTTCCAACACCTTTTGGATCTTCGCTCTCCTTTTCCTTCGCATCAACGTTTTCGTCAGGCCGGCCTGCGTTCTCAGGATCGCCAGTGTCATCTTGATTGATATCATCTGCTGGCGCCCCCTTTCGGCCAGCAGTGACATTAACTTGTAAGTCTTGCGGATTGGCTTCTGCTGCAAGGAATGGCTCGACGTCCTCTGCTGGCGGCAAATCAAACTCAACATCCTTCTCACATGCATCATCACTCAACAAGAGTACCTTGTCTGGATCGGCGTCAATGTGGCGTTGTTTTTCCTTGAGAGTATCTTCGATGTCCAGATTTTGTTGTTTGAGCAGCTTTGGGTTACTATCTCTGCTGTTTGGTTGTTGATTGCGTTCCTTCAGAACTGCACCCTCCCCAGCGGCAGCCAAAAGGGGCGTCAGCTCTTCGCTCACACTCTTCCCCTCAACTTCCGTATCCGCGGGCGACGGCTGGTTCTCGTCCTGGCCACCAGACGGCGCTTCTTCCCCATTTGTCTTGATTGCAGCCTCGTTCGTCTTTCTTTTCTTCCTACTTCGGCGTTTAGCTTTCGAATGTGGTATGTTGCTATCCTTGTCATTGCCAGAGGGCACATTTTGCACTTAAATGTAATAAGACAATACTTATAGATAAAACAGCCTTGCAACAAAATACGAAATTGGCTTCAAAGCCCTAGATTTTACTCTAACCAGAACAAGTATGATTGCAAGCTTTTGACTGTTTCATATCAATCACTTCACTCATTTCATTTTTTCCAAATATTTGTCTCATAATTTACTAGCAGATGAATTGTGTTCAAACAACAACTACTTTGAGGTGCAACTTAAATTACAAATTCAATTTTCTGCTTATCTCAGGATGTATTACCATTGTTTACCAGATGTGCACTACAGATGCAAAATGGTAACATAACATGTGGCGCTAATAACTGAATGATCTAACCAGAGAAAGACCAAAACCCACCTGGCGGGTAACCAGACCTCTCTGGTTTTATGTATGCTTAGTTTTGTTTTATTCGTGCATTCACGCTCCTTAATGTTTTCCAAGTTGGCTACAGATATACGGTCACATACTTTAAATGGATAAGCAATGACCAGTTTTCTCTGTGTTCATGTTGAGTAACTGCTTGGAGTATACTTACAGTTTTCGCTAGGAGGACCTCGCCCAGTAGAAACGCTCTCCGCCATCTTTGTGAAGAAGCTTTGATTGATAAGGGCCGTGTTCTTTCAAATAACCGGGTTCTCTACTCCAGTAGTACCGGTGCCCCACTTCTGTAGCCATACTTGGTAGAAATGAACAGGGCTGACTGGGGAGTCAGAGAGGTAAGGGCGGCGGGGATATGAGAGCGGTAGTAAGGTAGTCAGCGGTCAGGAAGCTCTGTACTACATGTAGTCTCAGGGGTGCTTAGCATTCTCGGTACAATATGCGGCGGCGGTGAAGCTGCTCGGTGTGTACGAGTCCCAGGGGTGCATCAGTGCTTAGGTATTTGACTCCGTATAATGATCCGGAAATTGGTAAAAATCATTGCTATAAGATCAAATGATTATTGGAACGTAGGCCACCCTCTTATGAAGCCTGATACGAACTTTCAGGTTTATCCAAGCACTACAGAGCAAGAAAACAAGACCTGAAGTATATTGCCATGACTTGTCTTATATATATATATATATATATATATATATATATATATATATATATATATATATATATATATATATATATATATATATATATATATATATATATATATATATATATATATATATATATATATATATATAACCATATAGCCATATGTATGGTTATATAGATAATTGACAAGTCATGGCAATACAATTTCAAATATTGTCTTTCTTTGTTGTGCTCGGGTAAACCTGAAAGTTCGCATCAGGCTTCATAAGAAGGTGACCTACGTTCCCATAATCATTTGATTTTTTTAGCAACAATTTTTACCAATTTCCGGATCATTATACGGATACAAATGCCTTTGATCAGTGATATCTTATCACTGAGTCAAAGGCTGCGTTTTTATTGCAAACCATAATATCACTATGAACGGGAATAGTGGTGTGTTTACTGCCGACAAGGTTTAAAGTCATTGTGAGCTACGCTGCGACTTGGTAGTACCAAACTGTCGAAGGTTCAGGATCCATTTTGGACCGATTTTAGGTCACTGGCAACTTTTGCCAGGGGAGGAAATGTCTGGCCGTGTGCTGTGGCGAAACACAGCAAGCGGTCGGGAAATCGTGCGCTATAACGCTCTGACGCAGGGGAGGCCCACCTCTAGATGCATAGCCTACACAATTTGCACAGTCCACTCACCGTATGCTTATTTCAATAACTTCATTCGAAATACTTCACAATGAATCATTTTAAGAACGAGTCTGTTTTTACATCGCCAATTTAAAAAGCCTAACACTATTCTTGCGAGCATTTAACATTTTCGTCCTCCGACACTACTGCATATATAAAGATGACGATAAGAAGTCTGTGCTGTTTTGTGCTACGAAGAGCCCGGATATGTTTGTTTGTTTTACTACCTGTTCGTTTGATCATTTGGAAATTTGATCATCTGTTTATCATTTGTTTTAAAGGCTTTTAGTTCAGACAGAAATACGGGATGGGAATCAGCTATCCCCTCTCTACAAAATGCCTCAATCTGACTTTGAGTTGCCCTGACTCTGTTGTAGGTAGCCCCTCGTGCAGGCTTAATAGTGAGCTTTTGGAAAAGATACAGTGAATCAAGGTTAAATATCTTCAACAGAAGCCCTCCAGGGTGGTTACTTTTCCGACGTATTTATCAGTTCATTGGCTACTCAGATAGCTTTAGTAGGTTGAATAGAAACACAGAATGGGTGACTGTTTGCAGAACCGGTAGGAAGTACAATGCCGACATTTAATTCCTGCACTAAATGCGCGGGCAGCTAGGGCATAATACACGACCGCACGCCCGATTGTCACCCAGTTTCCTGAGCATGAATGTCACCACAAGTGCCGGTTCTCACAACTGAACGTAGCTTTGATTCGCAAGTTACGTGTGTCGTTGACGTGCTTGGTTTATTTTGTTGACTTGTTATCCATGGGTGTTTTACAACCAGGCATTGGCAGACGACCGCTCGACTGGTGCAGGAATTAGATGTCTGTACTGCAGTATGTATATTGGATGAACCCACAAGGACTCTGAAAGGTTCTGCTTACTGATTAATAAGATAAGAATTTATTAACGGTTCACTTTGAAAATTGTCTCCTTCAAATGAATCTTTATTTACTTTGTTGGTTCCACCTCTTTTACAGCAGACTTTCTTAGATACCTCTAGAGCATTTGCATGATGCTAATGCTGCAGATACCTTAATTATAGTAATGTATCTTATTGACTGCCTCTTCCGAGATATAGGGTACGAATACAAATAAATTCAGCATAGCAAAAAAAAACTACAGAAGTGAAGGGCTTAAAGCAGAGAAGCACCTGGACTCCAGAATACCACTTATTTGCTCCCAAGCCAAGATTTACAAAGAACAGTACAAAGGACCCGCAAATGTGTAAATATTTAAGTTTCTAATCATATTTGTTTAACTTTTCTAATGCTTACTCTATGTACTAGTATTATGTTCTTTTTGTCTTTTGCATTTTATATATCCCTAACATCTGCGAGAATGTATTCAATGGATATTAACATACTATTTCATCGTGATATGATCAGGTAGATCTGGAGGAGTTGCTTACCGACGAAGGGCACCAGAAACGACAACTGTTCATTACAGTTTCGTGGTGATAGCAGATGGATTTTCCTCTCAGGAGGGTTGTTTGCGGACATGGTGTTTATGGTAGACAACTAGGTGCTGCCATCTATTGGCCATAGTAAAAACTAAATTGCTCGTTTCGTTTGTCGTTACCACGTTGAATCTTAGATGAGCAATCTTAATTCAAGGTTGAATATACTACGTTGAATTTGCTGAAATATTAATAACAGTACAATTTTAAAAACATGCACTTGGGGATGTAACAAGCCAAATAGGATTGTGGAAATGGAATACTGGGGGATTTCCCGTATGTTTAACCAACTGATGCTCACAGCCGTTGAAAGCAGCCTGTCGATTTTGACAAAATATTTGAGACTAAAGCATTACTTGGAAAATATTTGAAGGAGAATTGTTCATCAGGATATTACCATCAACTCTCTTTTAGATGATTTGTGAAATCATGCTTTATTCCAAAGCTCTTGTCAATAACATCATAGATCCAAACGACCATGTCTAGAGGAACTATTTAGTATCAATAGGTTAACTCATCCATGCCTTGAGATGTCCTTGGCAATTGCTGTCTGTATCCAGGAAACTTTTAAGATTAACTCTAGAATTAAGCATGCATTGCAAAAAATATCTAAAAGCGGGTAACTCGTGAGTTATTATCTATGTTAACAAATATTTCTGAAAGATGGAGATATTCCCAAATAGTCAGGCCGTTTTTTTAGGGGGCACGTGCACTACTGGTATCACTAGGTCAGTGGGAACAAAAAAGTGGCCGTGTTGCTAGGGGAAAACATTGAATGTTTGACCAGTGTCTGTTGCAATGGCGGTGAATGGGAACATTCATACTAGTCACTCGCTACCGTAGGTGTTTACTAACGGAGTCCAAGCCCTCTATACCCTTTCAGCAGGAAAGGGGGATACAGTAATCCAGTTATATCACGAACTCATAATAAAGGCTTGTGTATGCCCAAACTGAAAAGACGGTTTATTCTTACTCCGATATTTGAGCTAGTATTCATCAGTCTTCTTTAAGCTACAAAATAGGTCTGCACTATACCGCACGCACTTTCAGTTGGCGTGCCGCCTATATCGTTGCAAATTATATCGATTGTTCGTGTATTCACTTACGCATTTTTGCTGCGCGCGCATCGTTAATGAGTTCTCAATAGTTGAGCAGGTAGGGCTGGCCAATAGCTACATGTGACTTCTATGAGACTACGCCGACACGGATACTTATCATTTACTATAGGAAAGATGAAAGTATGTATATAACTGACTTTTTCATACTGCCCGTGTAACTGACAATGTGTTTTATTTGTTCTCGGGATGTCGCAACTTCATGTGACAGATTTTCGTCAACTCACTCTGTCCTTATTTATGTGTTCTATGTGTCCTCGTCGCCAATACACAGCAGTAGGGTTGAATGGCGTGTGGTTAATATAGAGTCTACACATCTACACATCTGTAATTTAGCCAAATTCAACAGATCCTTAAGTTATCATGTTGTCAACGGGGCATTTTAACATTTTCATAGTTAAAATCTAAACATACAGGTAAACGAGGCTAGTTGAAGAACTAATAAGGTTTGATTTAGAAACGCAACTATACATGTATATTGCGTATAATCCGAAAGGAATGACACCTTGATAACAATGTGTAATTCTAACTGTACGTATCAACAGATCATTTAATTCTAACTGTACGTATCAACACTTTGTCCGAGGTCAAACATCCTTGCTTGTCATCAAATTTAACATTATCTACTATAAAATATGAAAAAGTGTATATAACATCCAAGTGAATGTCGTGGATATTTTAGAGGCTCGGTGTGCCGTACTCGACTTTGGATGAGGAATTTAAAAGGATGTCTCCAACTTTTTCGGCTACATTTCAAGGTCATAAGGTCAAGGTCAAATGTCAAGTATGGAATAATGCCTTGCTTGATCCTTAAAAAGCAGTAATGGATATTGTTATGGTCTGGAGTGACTTTTAGTGTAGAAAACATTCCTTATATGTCATTCCTTCCCTTACATTATATAGTTCGTGCAATATACATCACGTTAAAGGTAATTTGGGGTTAAGGCAAATGGCTAGGTAGGGGATATTTTAAAGATATCCAAAGCGTGTGTATGTTCCCTGGCGAATTGATCACATACTATGCATTGCATGTGTTTACACCACAGCAATACACCTGTATACCTGCAGGCCTAGGTACTAACTCGCTGGTTTGGCGCTGAAAGACTGGCTTTAAATTTTGATTTTGAAATTTATTAATGACCTTTCCGTTAGGCATAGAGGCTAAATCGTGAATAACCACTTGACAATGATGGAGGGGCCAGAGTAGACAGAGAAAACCACCACCAAACCGGTAACTCTCACACATGCTTCGACCCGGCTCACAATGTTTTGGGATGTTTAGCTGGTTAGGGTATGTTTTTGACATCTTCAACAGAGTGTGAGGCAAGTTATAATATGTTTGGATTATAGCTTGTAGGCAATCTACTATTGGCGAGTATGGCTTGCCGTATTAAGATTTTCCAAGTTGAAACCGCTTGTGTCAAGTGGCCCATATTTTTGAGTGCACTTGTTGTTCAGTTGACTAATTTGCTTCAGATTTAATTCATTTTTCCTAGTCTTTTTCCGGAGGAGTTCCAATTCAAGGGAGGAAGGAACTGTTTTTACGACGCTTTTAGCAGCTCAGATCATATCACGACAATATACAAACCCAGAACCGGGAAGAAATCCCCTTCTCTCACATATAGTTGCGAGGGGTCTTTCAGTTGCATAAATACCATAGACAGCCCCCTGCATATTTATATAGCGACCAGGTCAAACCCGCTTATATTATAGGGGCCAGACATCATAAACACTAGGCCACGGCGGATACTCCTAGTTTTAAGATATGACACTACTACTACTACTACTACTACTACTACTACTACTACTACTGCTACTACTACTACTACTACAACCACCACCATGACCACTACTACTACTACTACTACTACTACTACTACTACTACTACTACAGGTGAACTTGGATATGACGGACCATTGTACGACGGATTTTTCATATGACGGACGATATGCTTGGTCCCAGTCCGCTGCATATCAAGTACATGTATTCGTCATATGTATACGACGGATTTTGCATATGACGGACCAAATTTCCTGATCCCATTGAGTCCGTCATATCCAAGTTTTCCTGTACTACTACTACTACTACTACTGCAGCTACTTTTTTCCCAGTGCACTTAACACTGCTACTACTAC
>OZ012687.1:14109222-14111722 GCA_963942565.1 Maea johnstoni | reverse complement strand
GCCACAAAAATAGTGTAGAATATGTGAAAATATTCTATTAGTGCAATTCTTCTAAATCTGTTATCTGAAAGTCTTAATTAGATTGTTTATCTTCCAGATCTTCATCTTCAGGAAGTTGCGGAAACTGTATGCAAAGCGTTTCTGGGTGATGGGCTGCTGTCTCATGTTGTACCTGATGACCTGGATAAAAGGTTACAATGCATACTACCGCACTTTATTCAATCACTTCTCAAAGGTGGGTGGAGCCTGTTCTGTCATCTCTCCATGTAAACATTACACTATAATATATATATATATATATATATATATATATATATATATATATATATATATATATACATATATATTATAATATGCATCGACCACGAACAACTCCCCCCCCCCCTTAGGTCAAATATGGTCTATTGACTGTAGTTTTCCAACAACAAAATGATAAAATATACACAACAGAATTAAATAGATACAAGAAATGATGTTAGGTCATACGATAAACGTATAAATTTGCACATATAGATAGTCAGGTGCGCCCTTTGTTTAAAATAGTCCAAGCTACTTTTTGGTCAAAAACCCTAGAGGATCCATCCTATCCGTGACCCAAATACATTCTATCCATGACCCAAATACAATAGCCAACAATACAAACACGCGACATTTGCATTGTTGGAAATGGGCAAATTCTACAATGGGACCTTATGAGCAAGACCAACATTTTGCTTAGTTGAGACAAAAAGTATGTGTATACATACACGTAGTAGTGCTCCAAAGAGGTTTGCCAAGTTTGGATGACAAACTCGAACGTTTTGTCCCAAAAAGTGGAAGAAGCGGTTGCCAAACTCGAGTCAGACAGACTATATCCCAGTAATAATGCCAATAAGCTATGCTCCTCACCAAGGACAACCATGCCGGACACTTCAGGGATACCTCTCAAATTACTTAACGACATATTTCCATCATACTGTATCGCAGGCCAGTGTAGAAGTATGTGATTAGCATCATCGCCGGCATTAGCCCCCATTAGGTCAACACCCTAGTAATTCAGTGCCTAAACAAGGCCATATCATTAACAATGCCATTTTCTTTTGCAAAGCTTGGAAAATATTTAGAACACTTATTCGATGTCGAATTCTGTGATGAGGCTGATAAACTGCAAATGGTTTCGGCTGCATTAAGTCTTAAGGAAGCTTATTGAGTAGATTTCTGAATTTCAGTTATACTAGTATCTTAGTCTTTGTCACCAGATCACAGACACCTTAAACTAAACGTTTGTCCCATAAAACTGCAATAAAAGAATAAGAGACCAAATATTACAGTATAAGATTTCCTGGTCTTTTCTCCAAATCTAACACGTCTATATCATAGAGTAATACAAATGGAAGGATAAATCTTTGTTTTCAAATTTGACGAAAACTTTAGAAAAAAATCTTTATCTCTATTTAAAAAAACAGAAAAGCATAGTGGGGCAGTTTCGAAATCAGAACCGAGCAAAATGAGAAAATAACTGAGAGACATTTCCCACCGTATTGATCTTTTCTCCACATTTGTGAAATGAAATGGTCCCCAGACCATGCTCCGTTTAAAATCCTGGCTGTATCTGACATTCAGAAAAATTGACTCATTTATGTTGTGCCTATCCATATGAATATTTCATCGCTTTTTAACCCTCATAGACTATCACATCTTTGTGATGCTTAATGTATTTTTCATAAGATGACCTTTCAATCAAATATACTTTATATAGAGAACAGGATAGAGGAAATTAAATCTAGAAGCTACTAGGATACAATATAAAATGAGTTAATATCTTTATACACATTTTCAGTGTACATCATAGGCTACGGTATGGGTTATAACTTGAGTTGACCGTATACTCCATCTTCCTTACTGTGCAATCCCCCTATATGTACTGAGGACTGAGGACATTATAAGTTCTCCTTGTTGTGAAAATGGCATACGGCGATACCTGCTGGCTGAACTAAGACGTTGGCCACGTACCATTTTCACAATAAGGATAACAAATGTATCACCAGTCCCCAGGCCACATTCCTTGCAATTTGATAAGGGTTTGTGATGGTAAATTGTAATTTATACTGATTCAAAAGCCGAGATGTATATATATATATATATATATATATATATATATATATATATATATATATATATATATATATATATATATATATATATATATATATATATACATATATATATATATATATATATATATATATATATATATATATATATATATATATATATATATATATATATATATATATATATATATATATTTGTGGTTGTATTCCCCTTCTTTTACTTTTCTCTCTATAGATCCGAGATTTTTTCACATGTGTAACATTTTTATTCTCACTTAAAGAAAAATGAATATGCCACTATCTATTCCAGAAGTCCAAACCGCACCTCAATACATATAGGCTTGTTTCTTTTGTGAGTATTGCTAAAGATGTATGCCATTGTCTACTGCAGAGCCACAGCGTTACCT
>OZ012687.1:14059222-14104222 GCA_963942565.1 Maea johnstoni | reverse complement strand
GCAGGTTTCGCATAGTGGATATCTTTGGCACTGAGGCGCCCTACAACAGCAATGCCTATGGGGCGAAGCACGGAGCAGTATCGGGAGCTGGAGGTCTAGAGGTGGATCTTCAACAAATATACACGTTTTATCGTACGTTAGAACAATAATATCTTTTATTATATTCTGGTACTTTTGTCTTCTTCTTCATCTTCATCTTTTTCTTCTTTTACCAATTCAATCAATGTATCATTATTATTATCATTATTATCATTATTATTATTATTGTTATTATTATTATTATTATTATTATTAGTAGTAGTAGTAGTAGTAGTAGTAGTAGTAGTAGTAGTAGTAGTAGTAGTAGTAGTAGTAGTAGTAGTAGTAGTAGTAGTATTGTCATTAACCCTACGAAGAAAAAGAAGAGAAAAAAGTGTTTCTCGTATACAAATATTCAACTGAAGATATATTCTTAGTCGAATAGTACAAAGTCAATGTCATTGGCTCATCAGAAGATATTTCAATCATGGGGTTGTTCATATGAAGTTCGATTGATATTTAGTCGTTATAAATATAGGAAAAGTCTCGTTACTGATACAGTGATTGTCTACGCATTACTTTACTATCATATGCATAATGCAATAGCTGTCAATCCAATTAGTCAATATATAGCTTATTGACTGCAGCATAAGCCGCAAAAATATACACATAGTACATATTATGAACAGTATTAGAAGAACAAAGATAATACAGGTATAACATACATGTTAGATAATGTACAAGAAAATTATCATGGTAAACATTACGAAAGAGTCAGTCATAGCTCGATGTCCATTGTTGGGAGCCGGTTCAGTTACCGTATTCCAGCGTTAAGAAGGAACATTGCCACTCTAACCGACACCCCCCTTAAGTCTTAGATTTTGTATATACAAATTATACACACCGATTGCAACTACCAGCCATATAGTTTCAACCTGTTGCGATTGTATTCACTGAAAGGCATAGTATATTAGGGGGACAGAATGAAGTGGCATTATGGAAGGGTGGAATTGTATTGTATTGTATTGTATGTTAATTTGCTGTAATATATCCATTATAAAATCATACAGTGGCACAAAAATGATAACAGGTTATTTATAACATCAAAGAGAGGAGAAACTCAACATGCATTTTGATATTAGATGAATAATATATATATATATATATATATATATATATATATATATATATATATATATATATATATATATATATATATATATATATATATATATATTTATATATAGGATATATATATATATAAAAAAATATATATATATATATATATATATACATATATATATATATATATATATATATATATATATATATATATATATATATATATATATATATATATATATATATATATATATATATATATATATATTTATATTTATATATATATATAACATCAAACAGACGAAAAAATATCGTAATTCAACTTCAAAATAATATGAGAAAACTGTTTTATGAAAGTATTCTCAGTGCTGGATTGACGTTGCAGCTCACACGGCAGACAATACGTTCCTGGGTTTCGGCGTGTCCTCCAAGGGGGCCTATACCAAGAAGAACAATGCCATACTTCTCTATGGGAAGGATGGCAAGTATTTTGAGGTGAGTCTGAGAATGAAATGAGAATGATCATAGATTTTTTTTCTTCCTTCCCGTCATTTAGCATATATAATAACTAGCCAGTTATATGCGGATATATGATATAAAGACATTCCCCGCAGATAAATCCTCTGTTCTAGTACATTCATTGATATGTAGTTATGCACTTTGTATTAATTTTGTATCAATATCAATTATGATTGAAATAATACGTTCTTTGTATGATTGTTAAAATGCATTTTATGATGAAAATCATAATCAATAAATATACATACAAATGTACCTACCTTGACGGGTTTGGTAACCCTTCATTACTGGCTGCATGTGGCTAATAGTCTTTTATCTTAGATGACGTTGTGAGTACCAGGTTTTACGCAATGTGGGCTGTTTCCGGTACGTCTAATGTTGACCACACAGCGAGTGTTTCTAATGCTATATCATGTATTTTCAGAAAAATAAGGCACTGGTGAAGGCTTTATCAACATTTAAGATGAAAATCTACGCCACGGCACGTGGTGTGATATTACCATACCAGGTGGAAAACCTGGGAGTATTATCAAGCAAACAGTACAAAACAATCGCAAATAAGGCTAGAGTAAGTACAGCTTATATATATATATATATATATATATATATATATATATATATATATATATATATATATATATATATATATATATATATATATATATATATATATATATATGTATATATATATGTATATATATATGTATATATATATGTATATATATATATATATACATATATATATATGTATATATATATATATATATATATATATATATATATATATATAATACTATAGAAGTATTATCTACATCATTTGAAATGTTATAATGTTTAGTTTCCAAAGGGTCTATTGAATGCAGATGGTTTCTCTGTATTAAACCTGAGACGATACGATTATCAGTCCAAACCTGGCGTGCTCCAGTAGGATGCCGTCATATTCTTAGACCGCTGACCATTTGTCTATTGCAGATACTGGTTGGTCTAGGCGATCCTATAGAAGGAACAGGTTGGCTGGATTCCGTCGGTCGGGGTAGCGTCTTCATAAACCCTAAATTCACAGGAGAAAGACAGAATGAACTAGTCAAACACGGTAAACCTACCTCCAGAAAGCTCAGCAGCCAAATACCGTACGCAGAAAAATATATAGGTGCGCCATATGTACTGACAATCGACACCAGCAACTTGACAGAGGTTCGCCTAGCCGTCAAGGCAGCTTTAAAAAGACAGGTAGGTGGCTTTTTATGTTCAGTGTTCTTCATTTCAACGTCATACTGTAGATTCACAAAAGATTGTGTAGAGTAAATTTTGCGAATTTAAAGAAAATCAATTTTTGCGTTTTTAAACTTATTGACCGCAACATGGAATGCCAGCTATACACTTAAAGTTACAGCACTAATCATTGCGAATTTTAATTTTGCGTCCGAGGGTAAACGCTAAAAAACGCAAAAATTAAACTAACGCAATTTTTTCCGAATTTACAGTATATTGCGGCATGTTGTTTATTATTACCATAGTCTAATCTATTTGAATCCAAGCAACGCAATGCGAATTATATTAACGGCAGTCTTTAACTTGCAGACATAGGTATTGTTGCACAGGTGTTTCCATTTCTGGTGGAGTTTGAGTAGAGCCTTCCTATTTTACTTCAGATACTGTAGATTCACAAAAGATTGTGTAGAGTAAATTTTGCGAATTTACAGAAAATCTATTTTTTCGGTTTTTAACTTTGCGAATTGGCCGCAACATGGAGTGCCAGCTATACACTTAAAGTAGCAGCACTAATGATAAAGAATTTTAATTTTGCGTCCGAGGATAAACGCTAAAAAACGCAAAAATTTAACTAACGCAATCTTTTCCGAATTTACAGTATTCATCATAACTAATGATTTCACGCTTTCTTTTAAAACTTAGCGGATACTTCCATTCAGACTTTTAAAGTTATAACTCGACCTTAATTATCCTGTGTTCTTCAAAGATAGGCTCACATTCTATATGTGATTTCGGCATTCATCAGTTTTACCTAGCAAAATATTTTGCGTATCCGTATTGTATTTAACGTTTATTGTTCGTCTGTACTGTATGAAGGGTGACTCTTCTTCTTTGTTGATAAGATCCTCCTCTATAGGAGCTGTAGTTGTTGTTGTTGTTGATAAATAGTTTATTGTCCAATCCAGATAATGACATTCATTACATACAATACCAAGTGTTAAAAATCCGGCCAGCCACGAAGGCTTATAATGGACCAAATACAAGCATAAATATACTTATAAATATTATCAAAACGACATTCATTATATACATTGTACAATATATTATCTAGTTAATCATAAAAATCTTATAGTGAGTCTTGTATATAAGGAGTCACTTCTTTTATACACAATTTTCTGATACCCATCTAAAATCGAGCCAGCCGAGTTTAGTGTTACATATAATACAATATTCAATTACATTTTAATAACAACGATTTACTGCTATTTCTCGATCACAATTGTGAGAGACTACTGATGTCAACACTCTTACCCGAGACTCCCTGCCGCGACTAGGCGCCATCTGGTGGTGGACTACTACAGATACGTGTATATCTATCGATTACAATTACATATCAATTACAAAGAACGCGTGATTTCCCTTCTTGTTTCAGACCCGTCCATTCATCCCGTTTGAGTTCACGTTCCCAGGCTACCTGCAGCGTCTGGCCGCCATCACTGAGCACCAGGACTTCTGTCGCCGGCCGCTAGAGGGCCACAGGGGGGAGTGGTGGCCGCCTAAGTTAGCGGTGCAGATCTTGGTCTCCTACGGTGGCGCCACCTGCACTGACACATGTGAAGCTAAAGGTAGGCATATTCTATACAGTGCCGACATTCAATTCCTGCACTAAATGGGTGGGCAGACTGGGCATTTACACGACCACACGCCCAATTGCCACCCAGTTTCCTAGGCCTGGATGCATGGATGACCTCATAACTGAACGTAGCTTTTATTTGCGAGCTACGTTGGTCATTGATATATTTGACTTATGTTTTTGACGTATTTTCCATGGGTGTTTGTACAACCGGACACTTGTAGACGTCCGAACGACTGGTGCAGGAATTAAATATCTGTACTGTACACGCAGAATTACCCCAATTGCAGTGTTGTGTAGTTGCTATGCTACTCCAGAAATGTATCAAGATTAAAGCAGCTATTTTGCCAAAATATTTAGCGAAGAGTTATATTCGAAGGTATTATGAACATTTCTAGTTCAAATCATTTGGAAAGCATTTTAGGTGATCATGTAAATTGCACTTTCCTCAAATTGCTTGGGACTGAAGGGTGAACGTAAGATCTTAACTCCCTCTTCGATTGAATTATAAGTGCAACAGAACAAATTTTATAATATCAGCCAAGGATGCTGATCCATTTCAATAAAAATTATAACAGCTGAGGAAAAGTCTGCGTTTTTTAGCGTGTAAGCCTCGGACGCAAAATTAAAATTCGCAATGATCAGTGCTGCCACTTTAGGTGTATGGCTGGCACTCCATGTTGCGGCCAATTCGCAAAGTTAAAAAACGCAAACATCGATTTCTGTAAATTCGCAAAATTTACTCTACACAATCTTTTGAGAATCTACAGTAATGCATTAAACCGTGTTTGTTTCAGGTTTGGTCTGCGAGAGATCTCACTTTCCTCGTGCCAACAAACAGACCAAGCTGGGCACCGCCAGCCCTACTAGGAGAGATATTGAGGAGGATGTAGTGTACCCAGCTCTGACAGAGTCTGGGGAGTTCATTCCGCAGTCCAACCCTCTCCTCTATAGCTGTGCTGGGGCTAGGGACGCTCTGCGCAGGGTCTGCCCTTGCAGAACACTTATCCCATACCAGTATGCATTGTGCATGGAATGCATAGGTAAACCAGATAACCAGCACAGAATCACAGGATTCTAGGGACGCTCTGCGCAGGGTCTGCCCTTGCAGAACACTTATTCCATACCAGTATGCATTGTGCATGGAATGCATAGGTAAACCAGACAACCAGCACAGAATCACGGGATTCTAAGGACGCTCTGCGCAGGGTCTGTCCATGCAGAACACTTATTCCATACCAGTATGCATTGTGCATGGAATGCATAGGTAAACCACACAACCAGCACAGAATCACAGGATTCTAGGGACGCTCTGCGCAGGGTCTGTCCATGCAGAACACTTATTCCATACCAGTATGCATTGTGCATGGAATGCATAGGTAAACCACACAACCAGCACAGAATCACAGGATTCTAGGGAAGCTCTGCGCAGGGTCTGTCCATGCAGAACACTTATTCCATACCAGTATGCATTGTGCATGGAATGCATAGGTAAACCACACAACCAGCACAGAATCATAGGGTTCTAGGGACGCTCTGCGCAGGGTCTGCCCCTGCAGAACACTTATTCCATACCAGTATGATTGTGCATGGAATGCATAGGCAAACCAGACAACCAGCACAGAATCACGGGATTCTAAGGACGCTCTGCGCAGGGTCTGTCCATGCAGAACACTTATTCCATACCAGTATGCATTGTGCATGGAATGCATAGGTAAACCACACAACCAGCACAGAATCGCGGGATTCTAGGGACGCTCTGCACAGGGTCTGTCCATGCAGAACACTTATTCCATACCAGTATGCATTGTGCACGGAACGCATAGGTAAACCACACAACCAGCATAGAATCACAGGATTCTAGGGACGCTCTGCGCAGGGTCTGTCCATGCAGAACACTTATTCCATACCAGTATGCATTGTGCATGGAATGCATAGGTAAACCACACAACCAGCACAGAATCATGGGATTCTAGGGACGCTCTGCGCAGGGTCTGTCCATGCAGAACACTTATTCCATACCAGTATGCATTGTGCATGGAATGCATAAGTAAACCACACAACCAGCACAGAATCACGGGATTCTAAGGACGCTCTGCGCAGGGTCTGTCCATGCAGAACACTTATTCCATACCAGTATGCATTGTGCACGGAATGCATGGGTCAACCAGATAACTAGCATAAAATTATCTAATATTCAACCCTTTTGCATTGACAATTCACTCAGTGTATTTTCCATATGACTTTGAGTTTTGAGGATTGTTTTGGAGTGAAACATGAATTCGAAAAGTATTTCAAGAGCTATTTGTTGGTTGGCTTCACAGTTCTTCAAAATATTTCTTAAAAGATACTTTGGTTGAGCGAGATCACCATCATTGCCAAGTCTTTTAAGGGTGCCAAAGTGTTTACTTGGACAATACAGTATGTGAAATAACTTTGGATAATTTTCCATGGCAGAACGCACCACAATCTTAACGTAAAGCAGAGCTGTAGTAAGCAAGGTGTAATGACGCTCTTTGGACACATTAGTCATTAAAATCTAGACTCCTAGCCTTCATATTTAGTCTAGATTTTTGAATATGTCAACTTCAAAATAAATAAGTTTAATTTCGTTCAAATATAAAAGAATAATGTGATTCATTAGGAATCAAGACTAGACAATTACTTTTTTAAATACCTAGTTCCACATACTATCTGAACATCTTGCTGATTCCATTGGAAATATGTAAGCCAGATAAAAATATGATAGCTTTCTTAAATTAGTATAATCCATTTATAGAAAAAAAAAGTTTTTAAAACTCATTTTAAAACTGATTCTGTTTTGAACTTCTATTATATTGTTGGCCTATTTCAAAGTTCAGCAATCTTAGTCATGAGCTTCTTTTTATCAGTTGCGTGCTTTGTTTTATTGAAACTAAACATGGTTTAGGCATTATATATGATTTCACCTCATGTGTTTGAAATTGGTGTAAATTTCGATGAACAATATACAATTATGACATCCATGTTCAGTGTACAACAGGAATGAATCCCCCGAGCTCGAGGTCGACAATCCTCTCTAGGGGGATTCATGTCTGTTGTACACCCCACAGGGAGGTCATATTTGTTTTATTATACCGAACAAAACATAAAACACAAAAGGGTGAAAAATGACAAACACCCGAGATCATGGATACATACTCTTTTTCATAGTCGGCAAACTCTGTCGGTGTTCGCGGGTATTCGGGCCAGCGTGACTCATTCAATTGAATAAATCCCGCTGTTAGTGGCCACAGCCTGTCGCTAAGGAGTGAGTATAACAAGACGATTACTCTATGGAACAACCATGATCAAGAGTCTTCACGGGTGGTATTATTTCAGACATAAACCCTACCTATTTTCCCGTTCTGTTATCCATATATGACGGTATCACATGCATCGGCAGTAAAAACATCAGATGCATATGTAAGGTTCAATATTGTTGAACTAGGGAGGTATAATAAATATTGATGAATGCAGCACTATGAACTTATACCACAGTCATGGAGCCAGTATTATTATTGACCAAAGTCTATTTTGGGAACTCCACAATTTAATTGGAATGCGATTATATGGGCAATCGCGATCATTGGTAGAGTATTTCCAATATACTGTACTACGACCAATTTGATATATTTGACCCGTCCAGCATGGTTGATGATGTTTGTATATAAAATAGTCGTATGAACGTATTGCTAAAAATAAACGCAGTATAAGATTAGTTTCACCAATGCATCATTTGTGTCACAGAACAACTACACTGTACAGGCGTGTGTTGTTTTGTATTGGTAGTTTTTAAAAAGTGTATATTGTGAATTTGTGCCAAACTGTCATAAGAAACGATGGATTCTCTGATTTCTCATCCTGCCCTTACACAGGTAGATAGTGTATCACAAGTACCTATCTGTATAGTTAGTGTACACTTTTGTTATACTCAGAGATTACATGTATTCTAGTGCAATAAATGTAAAGCATTAATGCTCTATTGCGGTCACCAATAAACTGGCCAAACTGTCCGTCTATTTGAAAATAAATAAAAGATTTTAAAACCAAAAAGGTGGCCAACTTCTTCACTTTCTCTTCCATCCTTTGCCATATCTTGATTAGACAGTTGTGTTGATGGAGGGTGCCAGGGTACCCTAGAAAACCACCAACATATCCCAAATTACTGCCAACCTTTCCCATTAACACTCAGAGCATGCCAAAACAGGCCTGACCATTTGGGAAATATTATACTTCAAAAGGTATATCCTGGAAAAAATTGGATGGAGAAATGTTTCTCTGATGATAAACAAAAACTTCCCTTCAAAATTTTTGTTAAATTTCAATTTATTCCCAAGTTATTTTCAAGAGTATGAAAGTAGCAGACGATATTTTCTGTAGTAACCCTGAGTGTGAATGGGTTAAGTGGTAGGGGGAGTCGGGAGCCATCGATAAGTGTAGGTGCACATGACATGGAGGCAACCTTTGTGTGCTAGATGATGGTCGATCAATCACCTTTATTTTATAACATACACTTTGTGAGCGAGTGCATTATATACTAAAAGCTTTATTGTAATTTACACTACATGCTGAAACTTGAGTACATCTTCTCGGTCAATACACATATTTATGAGCTACGCCAAGGGTTTGGAATAACACAGAAAATAAGTTATGATTTAAAAACAAAAACAGTAAGTCCTTCCATTTTATACAACTAATAACTTTGATAGTACATTTATATTCAACTTTCTATTGGCTGGAGTTTGAATGGGGTGAATCCGTCGTGGACCTTTATAAATTGAGAATTTAGTATACCCTGTCAACCCTTTGTGCTCTTTATAGGTTTGGAATTTGAAGTTGATAGATTTTCACCTGAATTTTTATGCTGATTAACGAATTTTACTTCCAATGCTGAGGCTTCCTTCGTCCCAAGCACACAGACACAACGATTTTTGAAAACCATCTTAACCCTGTCATGTTGGTATTCATCGGAAAGCTCTCGCTGACTACTCTCAGATGAGTAGCCGTTTGCCAGGGTTTCAGTTATTTTTTAGTTTTTTGTATAATTTTGTATTGGCCAAATTAGTCACCAGCAGCATAAGGGTTAACAAAAAGAGTTAAAAGGCAAACTGAAATACCTGAGTGACATTGATGAAATTCCTTTGTCCCTCTGATTACACCTAGCTATCTAGAGAATATTTTGTAGTTTCTGTTGTATGTGAATCTTAGGTATTTCTTGTTGCAAGAGTTTATGGCGACACTACCTCAGAAATATAACAAACAAAAACGTATGATTTCATATAAATATTCACTTTTTATTGGCGATGCAAAGTACAGCTTGTGTGTCATACTGAGACTATTCACCTAGCGGTATATGTGGAGTAACAGACTTCAATTCGATGACAGATGAGATGATGACTTTACCTAAGTATGCAAACGTACGTTTGTATGGAATGAACTTTGGATCTGTATACATTGAGAATTTATTATACTCTTGTCATCCCTATGCACTCTTCATAGTTTAGGAATTTGAAGTTGAAGATAAATGTTCACTTGGCTTTTTAAGTGTTGATTCAGATGACAGATGAGATGAAGAACTTTACCTAAGTATGCAAACGTACGTTTGTATCGAGTGAACTTTGGATCTGTATAAATTGAGAACTGTCAACCCTTTGTGCTCTTTATAGGTTTGGAATTTGAAATTAAAGATAACTTTTTACTTGACTTTCTAAGTTTTAATTGTCTAATTAACAGATTTTAAGTAAACAAAAAGTTACCTGACATTGATGCTCAATAAAATTCCTTTGTCGCTCTGATTACACCTATCAGGAGAATATTTGAAGATGTTTCTGTTGTATGTGAATCTTAGGTATTTCTTGTTGTAAGAGTTTATGGCGACACTACCTCAGAAATATAACAAACAAAAACTTACAATTTCATATAAATATTCAATTTTTATTGGCGATGCAAAGTACAGCTTGTGTGTCATACTATTCACCTAGCAGTATATATGGAGTAACAGACTTCAATTTGATGACAGATGAGATGATGAACTTTACCTTAAAATGTCGACATACACTTAACTTTTTAGAAGCATTGTTCAAAATATTTGAAAGAGAAATGTTAATAGGAAACAATCAATATCTCTCCTTCATACATTTTGTTAATGCATGCTTTATAACAAACGCTATGTCAAAAGTGCCATACAGTACAGACATTTATTTCCTGCACTAGTCGACCGGACGTCTGGCAGTGCCTGGTTTTTCCAAAACTCATGGATAGTATGCCAACATATATTCATCAATGACCCACGTAGCTTGCAAATCAAAGCTTTGATCGGTTGTGAGATCATCCATGCATCCTTGCACAGGAAACTGAGTGGCAATTGGGCGTGCAGTCTTGTATTAGGTGCGGGCTGCCCGCGCATTTAGTGCAGGAATTAAAAGTCGGCACTGTACATGTTCAGTGCTGACAGTTAATTTCTGCACTAAATGCACTGGCAGACCAGGCAGGTCTTATTGTCGTCCGGTTGCCTGAGAGTAGATACAACCCCATTCCTATGACATCATAGCTAATAATAATTCAAATACCCAGCTATGTAGGTCATGAACATGTGTGCTTAATGATGTCAGCCAGGCAGTCAGGGGCACTTTGGCAACTAGTCAACTGGGCAGAGGCTAACAACCAGTCAACTAGTGCAGGACTTAAATGTTGTTACAAAAGATACAGACAGGGGCTTAGCTGGGACACGTCTAGCCTGTCTTTTGGACAGGCAGTTTCCCGAAAATCTCCTTTTTGGACAGGCAAAGATTTCTATGTAGAATTTTGAATTTTAACTTTTAATGGATAATAACCATATCCTTTCCAAACAAACTGTCATAAATGAAGTATTAATTGCCCTTTTTGACACAATAGGCTATTAAATCTAGTTGGAATAGATGAGTAGTTAAATTTGGACAGGCAGAAACTTTGGAATTGCTGTTTTAGACAGGCAGTTTTGAATACTGGCTAAGACCCTGGGTACATAAATCAATTCTTAAAATGAACTGCTGATGAATAGGTGGTGAAATTAGAAAACTGTTTCTTCCTAATATAGTTTCTTGCTTTGGAATAAAAGGTTATTGGAGTGAGACTAAATTGGGGATTCATTTGGTCGAGAAAGGAAAGTGAAGCGAAATCTATCACCAAATATCTACAATCAATTACACATAGTTTTGGCAAAAGGCACTTTTAGAAAATATCTGGTGCTCTAGACTCCATCATAGAGGAGGCTACATACATACATACATACTGTGCTACCCAGGCACCGCATACTGTAAATTCAGAAAAGATTGCGTAAGTTTAATATTTGCGTTTTTTAGCATTTAGCCTCGGACGCAAAATTAAAATTCACAATGACTAGTGCTGCCACTTTAAGTGTATAGCTGGCACTCCGTGTTGTGGCCAATTCGCAAAGTTAAAAAAACGCAAAAATCGATTTTCTGTAAATTCACAAAATTTACTCTACACAATATTTTGTGAATCTACGGTATGTGTGGTGCAATACCAATGTTATAATACTGATGCAACAGGAATAAATAACCAGTCAATACCTGGATCATTTGCCCATGAGCGATTATCGCACTCTAGGGAGTAGATTTCACACCCAGGCTGATTTCTTTTTTTTTCTGAATATAATGATAATTAGTTTATTTTTAGAAAAAATAAACTAATTATTAGTTTATTTTTAGAAAAAATAAACTAATTATTTGGACAGTGAAATTAATATGTCCACTTGCCATAACACACAATACCTTCAGCCCTCCATGAATTCTTTAAAACATCCCTTCCACTATCTCCATTATCTCATGAGGTGTGACATATGATACTGCTGTGTATAACAGAAAATTGACCAGCATTCCTAATCCATTCTAGAGGAGGTAATGTGGTTTTGAAACTAGCTGTAATAAGTATTATGCATGCATCATAAGGCGACAGTTACTTGATTTATTGGTTCGCTGATTCTTTCCAGACAGATTTTGCAGGGTCAGGACGGAAGTAATTAGAAATAAAGTTGTTTTTATTTCCTTTTTTTTAACACACGGAAATCTAAGTAAGCAAACAGTCGGGAGGGAGGTCAAAAAATAAAGTGATTTTTGGGCTAGTACTAAAATACATACTTAAACCATATTTTTGGATATTAAAAGAATGATTTTTAAATAAGATGATGCATTTCAACAACACTGTATTGCATTTCTATTGTAATGCTGTATTGCTCTGGTATTAATATTCTTGTAGTTTTGTAGTTTTATTACCATGGTAAATTTATTGTAGGTTCGGTGAACCTGCCTATGACTCAGCAGCAGAGCACAAAATAAAGTTGGGGGATTATATTTATTTTCCCGTTGGGTCTATTCCACTTTGATTGGCGGATCAGGGAACCAATAAATCAAGTAATTGTCGCATAACTCATACTTGTAAAAAATCAACACCAACACCAAAAATCCCTGAAATTTCAGTTCTACAGTATACCTCTATGTATAGCCAGTTGAAGATATCTATACAATATTTCAAGTTATACCTCCTGTGTCCAAATACACCTATTATGCTTATGCTTTAATACTGACTATTTAAAACTTAAACAGCAATTAATTCAGCTGTGTGACACAAGTCTGATTGATGTATTAATGAACCATCTAGGCAATTTGGCATGCAGAATTACTTTATCTTAATTACAGGAGAATTTATGTGTCATTCTATTCTATATGAAATACAGAAAAGGAAGGACATCGGAGGACATTTGCACAATTATTTGAGAAACTAATTGATTGGGCAAATGCATTTCGTAGACTGTTCCTGGGTGGTCCAACAAATATGTCAATATCATGCTAGTATCCATTATGGAAAGTATCTAATTGAATGTCATTCTTTTTATTCCTTAAACAATTTCTACATTTTGGAGAAAGAAGATCATTTGTGCAATATTATACCATTGCTACACTGTGGGTGTATATGTGTAAACACCAACATGGCACTTAAATCAATTATTTGGCACTATTAAAAAGGACTTGGACTATCTTCATGTAACTTCATATAATACAACATATATATATATATATATATATATATATATATATATATATATATATATATATATATATATATATATATATATATATATATATATATATATATATATATATATATGTATATATATATATATGTATATGTATATGTTTATATATATATATATATATATATATATATATATATATATATATATATATATATATATATATATATATATATATATATATATATTTATATATATATATATATATATATATATATATATATATATATATATATATATATATACACACACACACACATATTTGGGGGGGGGGGGAATTGTGGAATTGCTCAAAACTTTGATATGTGAAGAAATCATTCTAATTCACAAAGTTATTGGCAAAAGTAAAAGGGTCTGGGTTTCATAATACAATTTCTTTTCAGTAAAAGATCTCCCCATTCACTAGCAAGTAAGGTGGCCATTTTCAAAAAGCTTGGGTCATAAACACAAAGGTTACTATATTATGGTTTCGAAATACATAATATATCCAATACTTTTTGGATCAGCAGAAGTAAACCTAATTTGTTAGCAACTCTTGCAGAGGATTGCCTTTCCAAAAACATTTAACTCTTTTCAAATAAAAAAGGGTTCCCCAAGATCATCTAAATCTATATAATCTTTAGTAATGACAAAGTAAAACCTGCATTCATAATACCCACAAATACAGTAGCTGATTGGTTTCTGATAAGCATTCCTCTTCAACCCGTTCATGCTCACAGTGGGCAAAATCAGAATTACGATTTTGATGAAATCTTGCAGGCAAAAGCATAGTTTTGGAAAATATTTGATGGAGAAATGTTAATAAGAACATCACCTACAACTCTCCTTCAAATATTTTGTAAAACCTTTCTCAATTCCAAAGTTATTGTCAAAAGTACCAAAAGATCCAGACAACAATTTCTGGAGCAACTGTTAGGCAGGAATTGGTTTAAAAATCCAAGTAATGCGACTATTAAGAACATTTTTGAAACAGGCAGGTTTTTATTGTGGAGGGTGAGAGAGCTATTGGTGAGAATGGATAATTTAGTACCACAATTTTTTCATGAATAGGCCAGTATTTGTTTATATGTTTGATACTACAATATGTCAAAAAAGTATTTTATTGAAGTGAGAGTGCATCATTCATTTTCAAAGATATTAACATCTACATGACCACCAACCTGAAAATAATGTCCTCATATATAAAATAAGACTGTCTCCAACCTCCTTTTGTTCTCAGTACAATCTCTCTATAAGCTCTATCTTTACACAGGCTACAAAAATAAATACAATACTGTGGGCTCCAATCTTTATAGCATCTAATTTACATTGCATTCCACACACTCGAATAACTTATCTCTATTCCCTTGTCTTTCTGTAATATATATCATAATGTCTTAACCCATTCATGCCTGTAGCGCCCAAAAGCACCCAAATATTTTGGTGAAATCTTTGAGCAGAGATAATCTTAGAAAATATTTGAAGGAGAAATGATATTTAGGACCAAACCCACCACTCCTTCAAATAGTTTTTGAATTCATGCTTAATTCCAAAGTTTATTTGCAAAAGCATAGAAGTTCCCAGCAACCCTTGTCAATGAGATCTCCAGGCATCAATGGGTTAAATGCCATTATTAACCCCACGTGCCAAGGTTTCAGTCATTGTTCATGTTTTTGCATCATTTTGTATTCTCCAAATTAGCCACCAGCAGCACAGAGGTTAATTGATTTAATCAAGATATCTTAACCCTTCAACCACGACTATTGCAAATAAATAAACATAAGTAACCTCCATTTCATTTTTTATCCATAATTTCATTTTTAAATCACTGTACTCTAACGCTGCAATACTTGATATGGCCAACAGCATTATTCTGCCATCACAGTTCCCATTGTGGCCTCCAGGTGGCAGTGTGCTGTGAATGGCCAATCATACTCCATTCACCCTTTCATACTCAGAACATCTGGTTTGAGCCTAACAACCCAAATGTGAAAACTTACATACTTTTAAGAGGAAACCATTGACAACTAATATCTTTTATGGAGACTTAATCCTGTGGCTGCCTCATTAAGTCTTGAGGCTTGTGCGACTGCCACCTACTGGTGTACAATGGTACTATTCACTGGTGGTGGCTCCCCCTATAGTGCAGATGAACCATAGATACCCTTTCTTAAGTCACCCTTTAGCTGCTCTATCGCTCTCAAGGCACAACTTGTAGCGCCAATCCTAAACACTGACGACCCACACACAGAGCACCACATTCGGGCAGATTTGTGCACTAGGATGCCTTTGACCATCAACTTCCTTATCACTCTGGGGCCAAACTAACAGCTCCATCTATGGAAAAATAGAAACACTCAGGTCCCATTTATACAAACTTTACCCTTAAGCTATCCCAGTTATCAGAGTGTTCACTATGGTACAGTAGAGCCACCTGTAGGCTTATTTACACACTAATTAAAGTGCCTCTAAAGAGATCAGTGCGTTGTCCTTGGGCAGCCCTTCCTCATTCGTAGGTGTTTCAGTAGCTCCACCTATATGTTAGTTGGTACACTTGAGTGCCTTTTATCCGTCACAGTAGCACCATCTAGAGGAAAAGTGAAATACTAACATGCCTTGTGAGGCCCTTTGACCTTCGTCTGACCTTGTGGTCTGACTATGGCTCAGAAGCACACCCTAGATGTAACTTCCAAAGAGAGGCGTCTCCATGGAGATGACCTACTACACAATTTCCTGTTCAGCAGCCTCTATTGCTAGTGGTGGTCGCAGATGCGGTTAATGAGGATTTCTGAATAGGCTTTATTGATGTCCCCCTCCACGTGATATGTGCGAGCCTTGTCGTTGTCAGAGTCCCTAGGGTCCTGCTGTAGGAAGTCTCTGACACCCTTACTACCCCCAGCAGTGGTGCCTGGCTCTCTGCTCATCGCTTGGGTTACCTACAAAATAGAGAGAAGATTTTATGTATAAGAATGCTCAATAGGAGAACTATCCTTAGTCATGGGAGCACATGTCTAGAAACTTTCAAGGAAAAAGATACCGTATTCTACCGATTAACCGTACGGTGCAAGTAGAGGTTGGGAAAATTTTCTGTAAAAGGGATGTTGGCAATCTTCCGTTTTACCACACACCTGAATAATTGCCGATCGGAGAGTAGTGGCCGTTATTGCCCCTTTGCGCTCTTGCTGTTCAGTTTGCTTAGAGTCAGTTAGATGTTTACCGCATGTGAAAAGATTGTTAATTGGTCAATAGTATGATCATGGGGCGAATATGAACAGTGAGAGCGTAAGGAACTGCTGAAATTGCAGAATTCAGCACTGGTTTGCAGTCACGGCAAAAGGAAAGGTATGTGATTTCGCTTTTCTTACTTCTTCCGGGGGGATGTTTTCACAAGTTTTTTCATGACAGTTGCGCTGGCCATTCCCTATCTAACTGTGAAAAATAGGCCCTGTGCACTTATTCCGGCATGTGCGCTTAATCGGAAGAATACGGTATTTTGTTTCAATTGTTTCATTGCATGGCTAATCATGAATGTTGTATGAAATATTTGCTCATTCAAAAGATACTGGTATATTTCCATTTTCTCCCCATGCTTTCGGTATGTTAACCCATTAATGCTTAAGAGTTACTCTAGATATTGTCGTCTGGACCTTAGATACTTTTGCCAATAACTTAGGAATTAAGAATCATTTTACAAATTGTTTGATAGTGAGTAGTTGCTAGTGTTCAGATGAACATTTCTCCTTCAAATACTGTAGAATAGGAAACGATTCTGAGCATGTAATTAATCTGAATTTACCTAATTAGTAGAAAATCTCGGTATAATTAAACCTCAGATTAAAATCTGACCCATCTGTGTAATTGTGTAATAGAACCGTTCCATAAAATTAGATTCGGAAAGGTCATTTTTGGTCAAATTCGGTATATTTGCACCCCGGATGCATTTCTTATTCGACAGTACTTCCCCACCGATACTTTCAGCCAGGGGATTTCATTCACATTGCAAGTTGGCTTTTTTACTTACCCTGTGGAAGTGGCAGGCACACTTGCCCTGGAGGAAATCTTTGTAGCGGGCCATCGTCATGTTGAACGTCTCAATAACCTGGAAGCCATGTTTGATGGCATAGTCTGCCAGCCCCGTATTGTGGAGGAGCAGCTTCTGATGCTCCCTCTGGTGATAAGAAAGGAAACCGGGCATTAGATCTCTACTCTTGTGTTTTTCTGGTTTATTTTTGAAATATTATTCAACAATAAAAGAATATTGCAAATATGCAGAGAACTGAACCCTAAAAAAGTCCTTCCTCTTTACATTTACTTTTCGACTGCTACTGATTTACTGACTATTTACTCTTATATTACCCCAGGAATTGCATATCCCTAATAACCATCGTTCAGGAAAATCTTTCGAGGTTAAGCCATTAGTTTACTGGTGCCTACACACCTTCTATCGACAATGCTCAAAGTTTGGGGCCAATCATCTTTTAGCGCATACACACATTCCATTGACAATGCTTTAAGTTCAGCCAATATTATATGACCTATTAGCACATACACACCATTGATAGACAATGCTCAAAGTTTAACCAATAATCTATTAGCACATACACACCTTTGATAGACAATGCTCAAAGTTTAACCATCAATCCATTAGCACGTACACACCTTTGATAGACAATGCTCAAAGTTTAACCATCAATCCATTAGCACGTACACACCTTTGATAGACAATGCTCAAAGTTTAACCATCAATCCATTAGCACGTACACACCTTTGATAGACAATGCTCAAAGTTTAACCATCAATCCATTAGCACGTACACACCTTTGATAGACAATGCTCAAAGTTTAACCATCAATCCATTAGCACGTACACACCTTTGATAGACAATGCTCAAAGTTTAACCAATAATCTATTAGCATGTATACCGACCTTTGATAGACAATGCTCAAAGTTTAACCAATAATCTATTAGCATGTATACCGACCTTTGATAGACAATGCTCAAAGTTTAACCAATTATCTATTAGCACATGCACACCTCTGATAGACAATGGCCAATAATCTGTTGGCGCATACACACCTTTGAAAGACAACGCGTAGAGTTCAGCCAATAATCTATTAGCATATATACACACCTTTGATAGACAATGCTCAAAGTTGAGCCAATATTCTGTTAGCATATATACCGACCCTTAATAATAGGCAATGCTCAAAGGTCAACCAATTATCTGTTTGTGTATACCCACCTTTGATAGACAATGCTCAAAGGTCAACCAATTATCTGTTTGTGTATACCCACCATCAATAGACGATGCTCAAAGTTTAGTCAATAATCTATTAGCATTTACCCACCTTTGATAGACAATGCAGCCCTGCTACGGGTTGGTGGAAGCCGGCTCCCAGGCCCTTGACGTAGAGCTGTATCCCACCGAGCCCCTGAGCCTGCAGGCTGCGTACTATGACACTCAGGTGGTGCGTGGCCAGCCAATGAACACCTCCCACCACCAGCACCGTATTACTGTTATTCTCCAGAGGCTGAGACCTGCAAACCAAAAACAATGGAATCGCGGTTATTGTTAACCCTTATGATGCTGGTGGCTTATTTGGCCAATACGAAATGATGCAAAAACGCTTAAAAATGACTGAAAACCTTGCACATGGATACTCATCTGAAAGTACTCAGCAAGAGCTATCTAATAAATAACAATATGACAGGGTTTAAGTGGTATTCAAAAATCTTTGCATCCTTGTGCTTTGGATGAAAGTAGCCTCAGCATTGGAAGGGTTAAAATTATTACAACTTAAGCTGCAACTGTGATTAGCCAGTGACTGACTAACTTAGCCTATTCATGCCTATAGCAGCCAACTGCCGGAATATTTTAGTGATATCTCTCTAACAAAAGCATAATCTTGAAAATATTTGAAGGAGAGTTGTTCATTGAAACTCTATTTTCTACACCTCTTCAAATAGTTTGTGAATTAATGCATCATTCTGGAGTTAATTTCAAAAGTATGACGGGTCCAGACAACATTCATCAAGTAGATCTGCAGGCATGAATGGGTGAAAAAGGAAATGTAGTACCCAGAGAAAGATTATCGACATAATATAGTCTTTACCTCATTTAAGGGGTTATTACAAATAGGGCTAACTGAGGTAACCAACCAAACAAAGCAATGAAATACAGGCGAACTTGGATATGACAGATTTAATTGGACCAGGAAAATTGGTCCTTCATATGCAATATCCGTCATAGACATATGACACATACTTGATATGCATGGGACTGGGACCAAGCATATCGTCCGTCATAGACAAAAGTCTGTCGTACAGTGGTCCGTCATATCCAAGTTCGCCTGTATTGTAGGAACAAAGTACATAGAGTTGAAAGATTATTTCTCATCACACAAATTTACAATATAGCACATTGCAATCCTATAACAATCCTATTTCAAATGAGTTTATAAAAAAAGAGTAACATTCTTTAATATCTGTAATTGCAATACGGCAGTGAGGGCATTTTGGCACCCTTTCCAGAGCAAACACAAACATTTGGAATTATCTTGATCACAAAGCAATATTTTGAGAAATATCGGAATGAATGTTGCTGTTCCTATTATTGGGTTAATAGCAATCCCTTCTTCAAATGATACTAATTAACAAGTTGTCGGGTAATGCGGAAATTCCAAATGCAAAGGATTAAGCAAAACATTCACCATTCAGTCAAATATTTCTCAAGATATTGCAAAACATTTCCATGAGTATAAAATCATCTGTACCCTCAATAATAAATTTCAATTTCATAATTTAATTTTGATTTTTTTAAATTTGATTTTAATTATGTAAGAAAATTGGAATTTTAATCCTCTAACTTCACGTACCTCCTGATGAGTTTATATAGGGTTTTATCGAAGACGGGTCTCTGTGCTGCCGGCAGCCAGAACTGGGGGTAGTAGGCGAAGCTGATGGAGGTATGGTTGTGGTTGATGTTGGTGTAGAGCTTGATGTGATGAGTTTTGTCCCATTCTGTGAGAGTCCCATTCAACTCCTCCATTAAATAGTGCATGATTCCTCTATTGGTGGAGTCACCTATAAATAGCACCTGAAAATACAACACACCTTCAATTAGTAACACATCGCAACCAATCATTCAACTCCTCCATTAAATAGTGCATGATCCCTCTATTGGTGGAGTCACCTATAAATAGCACCTGAAAATACAACACAACTTTAATTAGTGACGCATCACAACCAATCATTCAACTCCTCCATTAAATAGTGCATGATCCCCCTATTGGTGGAGTCACCTATAAATAGCACCTGAAAATACAACACACATTTATTCAGCAACACATCACAACCAATGACGGACCTCTGGTGCCTTGTACAAGACTACCACTGTGGATGCTAAAATACTGGGTAATGATACTCTTTATCTCAACAGGGTAACTCAGTCCAGTGGTAAGGCTCTTCCCTGATACCCTCTTAAATGCATAGGCTGGAACTCCAAGGGTTATAGGGCATACATTTGAAATCATTGAAATTAAAGTTGTTGGATCAGGGTCCTGCTTCAAACATTTCCATTCAATGATTTGTTAAATTAACTCATTTTTTATAAAACTTTAAAGGTTTGAAGTCATTTTCTGTATTTACATTACTTTTGAAAATAACCTGGAAACATCTTAAATCTAATCAATATGTTATGGCCAGTTGCTGGCCGGTTGAGTTCCTACTATTAGCATTTCTCATATTTTTGATAAAACACTTTGGTCAGAGAGATATATCACCAAAATAATTATATAAATTGTTGGTCGAGTTCCAATAAATAATTCTGAATATATTTTGTTGAAACACTTCGATGGAAAAGATAGCAAACTAACCAGGCTGCTGCTGGAAATTTCAATTGTTGCCGTTTTTTTGCCATATTGCAGCTAGGTTGTAAGTGTTGGAGCAAACTGGAGTACCCAGCAAAAAAACACTGCCTAACATCAAGTCACTGGCAACATTCTTACATGCCTCAGAGGTTCGAACCCAGGCAGTGGTGAAAGACAACCAGCAGTCAGTGGCAATGCCTTAGACCACAAGGCCATGAGGACAGGCCTCTGGTGCAGGTGTAGTGAGGATGAGTTTGAATCTTACCTTTTTCCTCCTGAAGCACTGGCTGAGCAGCTGTCGGGGCAGAGGGACATGCCTGCATGTCTGGGGCTGCCAGATCGCCTCTCGCCAGAAACAACTACTACTGCTGCTGCACTCCCCACACGGCAGCAACCACTGACCTGAAACATAGCAACAACAACAACAGTTACCAGTAGGCACAGATAATATAATAATAATAATAATAATAATAATAATAATAATAATAATAATAATAATAATAATAATAATAATAATAATAATAATAATACTCCCCACATGGCAGCAACCACTGACCTGAAACACAGCAACAACAACAACAGTTACCAGTAGGCACAGATAATATAATAATAATAATAATAATAATAATAATAATAATAATAATAATAATAATAATAATAATAATAATAATAATAATACTCCCCACATGGCAGCAACCACTGACCTGAAACATAGCAAAAACAACAACACAGTTACCAGTAGGCACAGATTACACAACACTTATGATGATGATGATAATAATAATAATAATAATAATAATAATAATAATAATAATAATAATAATAATAATAATAATAATAACAATTATAATAATAATAAAAATAATAATATCATTGATAGCAGCAGCTGCAGCAGGGATAGTATTATTATTATTATTATTATTAGTAGTAGTAGTAATAGTAGTAGTAGTAGTAGTAGTAGTAGTAGTAGTAGTAGTAGTAGTAGTAGTAGTAGTAGTAGTAGTAGTAGTAGTAGTAGTAGTAGTAGTAGAAGTAGTAGTAGCACTACTACTACTAATAGTAGAAGTAGTAGTAGCACTACTACTACTACTACTACTACTACTACTACTACTACTACTACTACTACTACTACTACTAGCTACTACTTCTTCCACTACTACTGCTGCTACTTATCTCTATTCAAAGGTTTTATTCAGGGGTGTACCTATACCTGTGTATGTATCTTACCTGGTACGTGGCCTGTCCTACAGACAGGTAGGTGCTGGAGACTGGCCTGCAGCATACCCCAGCGGGGAAAATTACTCTTCTGAAGACCACATGGTTCTGATATTGAAAATCTCAGGTCGCAATCCTAAAGATAGAATAAAAAGATCGATTTGTAGCAAGTATACTTAAATATATAAAAAGAAACATGACCAAATAGACTATGAAGATCTTTAATGAGGTAAGACCTGTTCAATTCCTGCCTATATATTTTTGGGGGTGTTTTGAAATCCAAGATTATACAACATCTTTTTCTTTATTCCAATGATTATTCTAAAACAAATTAGAAATAATTCACAATAATTATTTCTATCAGCTTCTGCAAACCTTTTTCAGTTGAGTGGGTGAGTGATTTTGAGAAAACAGTTCAAAAGAGGTGTTTGACAATAAAACAATAAACCAAATTGGTTTGGGCCTACTAGTATTTTGGAAATGAATTAAAACAAAACAGACAAAACATTTAGTGATACAACTTTTTTATTCCAACTGTGAGTTAATTCATCCTCATCCTATCATACTCAAAAATATTTCATAACTGACTGTTTGTGTTTTTTAAATAGAACCACATCACAACACATCCATTTGGCAAATATTTCTGTTCATATTGTCAAACAGTAAAATGTTTCTTTTTGAAATATTTCTTTTTATAAATTTTACCATATATTTTGAAGACATAATTTGCATCATTCATTTTTGATTAGATGCTGGGCTCTAATGGTACATTATGGAAGTTGATACTGTAGATTCACAGAATATGGTGTAGAATAAATTTTGCGAAATTTACAGAAAATTGATTTTTGCGTCTTTTAACTTGGCTGCGAATTGGCTGCAACATGGAGTGGCAGCACTAATCATTGCGAATTCTAATTTTGCGTCCGAAGCTAAAAGCTAAAAAATGCAAAGTTAAACTAACACAATCTTTTCTGCATTTACAGTAGATGTTCTCCTGTATTTGCTTACCTGCGTTTTGTAACATACTTGATGAGGTGATGAGGGGTTGAAGGGGGGCTCGGACTCTACCTGACTCTGACGGTAGATATGGAGATTATACGTGTTGATCACCCACGGCTCCGAGTGGGTCAGATCCACAACAAATATACTGATACGATTCTCACCCAGACCCAGGGTGTAGTTAGCTGGCCTGAAAACATGAAAGTATCAATGATAAAGATCATAAAAACATCAAAAATGAAGACATGCTGTTACCTGAAAGTCTTTGCAGTTCATATTAAGGCCGTTTGCTATTTATTTGTGAATTCTTCTTGAAGTTGACAGCTAAATTTTAAAAAACAGGTCATCAAAATCATGAAAACATCAATGATAACGGTATGTATGAAATAGCTAGACTGAGATCATGAAAACATCCACAATAAAGACACAATGTTATAGCTCATGATACAAAACAGCAACAATAGTCAAGGCATATGTAATAGCTGGGATAGTTACCCGTATTCGATACAACACCAAATAGACATCGCATGGGAAAAATTAAGTAACATATTATATTGTTTCAGATTTCTGCTATCTGAAAGTCCTCGCAGTCGCATTAAGGCAGTTTGCTATTTATTTGTGAATTCTTTTTTAAGTTGACAGCTAAATTTAAAATAATAGGTCCCTGAGCAGGCAGTATCATTAGAAATATTATTAAGGTATTATATTGTTAAGGGAATTTTTAATATTGTCTTGTATAGCAACACTTTTAACCCTTCCAATGCTAAGACTACTTTTGTCTGAAGGACAAGGATGCAAATATTTTTGAAAACCATCTAAACCCTGTCATATTGGTATTCATTGGATAGCTCTCACAGAGCACTCTCAGATGAGTACCCATGTGCTAGGGTTTAGGTCATTTTCCGGTTGTTTTGCATCATTTTGTATTGGCAAAATTAGCCACCAGCAGCATAAGGGTTAAAGGCACCAATCCATTGCCTAGATACACCTGTAGAGAGCAGTGAGGACTCTCACCTGTTTAGGCCATATTTATCCTCTATCCTTGCCTCACAGTCGCAGCTCTGAGCAAACCCCCAGACCTTGATGAGGAAGAGGTCGTAAGGCACAGTGATACGGTACTCTGTGGTCATCTGGCTGAACTGGGGTGTCATGTTTAAGGGTGGTTCTGTGTAGAACCCCGCCAGGTAGGGGGCGGTCTCCCTATCACTGCTGCACTGGTTCCTCAGGTAATGCTCTGAAAAAAGCACACAATATCAATCAAGATGCCGATTTGTCAATTCCATCTTCTGATCTATTCAAAAAGCTTAAATGCCTCCCTTTTCCTAAATATGTGGAATACCAACAGGCTGTCACTGTATACAAAACCCTTAATAAGTTAAACCCCTGCCCCATTGTATGAACAAACTTTTCTCACATACACAAGAAAACCACAGCTATGGTACTCGCAATGCAACCTCATCACTATACTAAGCTCTTCCAAAATGTAATAAATCAATTGGCCAAAAATGCATTTCATACTCAGGGCCCAAAGTTTGGAATGGCTTAACTGAAGCAATCAGATGTGCACCATCTCTACCTTCCTTCAAGTCTCGATACTTAAAAGCAATGTACTGTACTACTTTGTAACCCTTGACCCCTCGGGCTACTTGTAAACATGTCAGAAGGCCTCGGGGAAGCTCCTAACCATTGCAGTGAGTTACCCTCTTTAAATAAAGATTATTATTATTATCATTATTATTATTATCATTATTATTATTATTATCATTATTATTATTATTATTAGTATCATCATGTTGGCAATATTTTTGTAACAAAAGCCTTTTCAGCAAGTGTTTGTGGGGGAATGCTATTCAGAACCAAACTCAGTCTCCCTCAAATATGTAGTGAATTCAAGCTTAATCCCAGATTTATTTGCAAAAGCATGATAAGCTCAGACAATACTTGTCAAGGAGATCTCCAGACTAAAATGGGTTAAGTATTTTCACAACTATGCTTTTGCCAATATTAGCTATCAACACATATTATATATATAAATGGTTAAGATTATATTTTTTGTTGCTAGAAGCATTTTAACAATTTAGAATGTAAACATCATATCCTATTTAAGGTTACTTACGCTTCAGGTCTGATGAATTAAAGAAGATGTTTTCTATGAGTTTATTGTCTTGTCCAACCTTCTTATCCTGTCCCCTGTAAACCAGAAAATATACAAATATATAATAAGAAATACGATTTACAAATTATGATTATGAACACTTCTGAAAGAGAATATTTCATTGATATCCTTATATTTTCTATAAGTAGTGCATGCATTTTATTCAAAAATAAAAGGCCTACAATATAGTTTGTGATACCTAACTTATTGGTGGGGTACCACTGAAGGTGCATTATCTTTTATAGATCTCATTTCATGAGTTACCTGCATTTTTGGAAGAATTTGTAAATGTGCAACTTACACTGGAATATTTATATCATCATAGCTTTCCTCCACAGATTCAGCGTTACGATAATAGCGCTCAAGAAGGGTGAGTACAGGGTGAAATTTAGCCGTGTCGTGGCGGTAATCCTTCCTCAGTGCTGCCACCTTGCTGTGGTTTTGTGAACTAACATCGTCATTCTCGTTGTTGTACCGAGAAAGGTCACTCAGAAGGTCACTGTAACGATCCATCTCATGCTTCGGGTAAATCTGCAAATATAGTTAACATTAATGTAACAATCAATTTCATGTTCTTTGGGTGAACCTGGAAATAGTTAACCACGTAAATCTGGAATTAAAAAGTATATAATCAGCATGTGTCAAAACCTAGAGTAGTATATTGTGGAATAGAAATTATGATAGATTTATGGATAACTGGTTTAACTTGTTTTTACTGAACAGAAAAAAAGGCAATTTGTTATGGGCACTCACTATGACTCAATCCTGTCAAAGGTGAAGCCCAAATGAAATTCATTGCTAATTGTTCAGTTAAAACTATGCCAGTCAGAAAAAGATTTTCCTACCTGTTGGAAGCTCCCTCTATTGAGCGTTTCACGGCGCCCCGCAAGAAGGAAATGGAGGTTCTGCTCGGTAAGGCACACTTTATGACTGGCCTGGCAACTCACACCCTGGAAAACACAAAAAATCAACTCAATCCACAAATATCACTCCTCCATATCAATACTCATATTTCCCCTTGTATTGCCTAAAGCCCTGGTCACATATGACTAAGACCTCCATTCGGCTGATTGATCGCATGCGTCCAAAGTGCCGTGAACAGGTCGCATGCAGCCAAACAAAGATCTTTCATTTGTGGTCACAAATGAATTGGCCGTGCGGCCAGTCGTGGCAAGTTTTACAATCACGGACATTTTTAATGCACTATCCTCTTTGCGCGAAGGATGCACAGCCACCTTGAGGAGGCCTTCCTGTGGCCTCACGGTCCTTAAAGAAAAAAAATTAACATTTATTTTTTTAAAGAGTGCCGTGAGCCACTCTCAAGGATCAGTGGGAGCGCCGCACGGCCTTGAAAATCGCTGTGCATCAGACGCTCAGTCAGTAAATGTCCGTAGAAAGGTCGTGGACTGTAGACTGATTTGCGAACATGTTTGCAAACCTCTCTACGGTCCACGACCACTGATTTTGGACCGCACAACCTCTACTGCTGAGGCCAACTCCTTGAGGCACCCGCAAGGTGATCCTGCGATCGCCACGGTTTTCGGCCGTAAACAGACCGCAAACAGACCGCACGGTGGACGGATGCCTTATGTGACCAGGGCTTTAAAACAGGGTTGACAACTCGCATCTTGTAAAACACAAACAATAGACATAATTTGCAAACTATCCCCTTTGCTGATATTCATATTTCTCCTTACAAAGTATTGTCTTAAAACTCTAATGCTCTAAGAAGCTTTGAAAATAAAGCAGATTGATGAAATGTAAGGAATACATTACATACTTCAAACATTTCTTCTTTATCTTCCTATGTATTGCTTTTTATTAGAGAGATGGTTCCAAAGCGGTCAGAACTTTTAGTGTGTGGTAGACTGGATTGAGTTCAAAACCTAGGTACATATCCTGAAACATCTGAGTGAGAGCACTTTCCCTATAGATTCTTGATTCACAGGTTCAGAGGTCTTTCAGTTACTAAGACACTCTTGTCTGTACCATAATCCTTTCATGCCTCTAGCTTGCCAAAAAAAGTCTGATTATTTTGGCAATATATTTCATTAAAAGTTATCTATCATTAAAGCTATGAAAGAAAAATGACATTCAGAATCCAATCAACAACTTTCCATCAATATGATATATGAACTCATAAACATTAGAGATCCGAAGGATCTATTTTTTGGGAAGGGGGACTCCTAACATGAATGTATTAACATCTGGAGCATACATGTGGTCTGATAAAAGTGGTTTTATCTTGATAAAAAAGCAATATTCTGAGAAATAGTTGATTAGAAGTTTTTGTTCCTATTGAGTCTGATAATATCTCTTCACATATTTTTTTTCAAGCTTGTCAGACTATGGTAGCTCTTCAGATGAAAAATCTGCATAAACATCCATATCAATAGGCATGATGATGGCATAGCACAGGCCCTGCAGGTGCAACAAATGAGAGGGTCTTCATGCTAGTGAGGAAGTTCAAATCCTCTCTTGACAAGAACCCCAAGATGATGCACTGTGAGAGGCATTCCATTGTCATGTAATCAACATACCACAATTCCTATCTCCTGGCTGAGTTCCTCTATCGCCTTGGCCACCTCCAGGGCAACCGAGGTCTTCGAGAAGAGAATGGAGACGAGATCGTCCACGGCATTCCTCTTGACGCTATTGGTCGCCCAGCTATCGTCTTTCTGGGTCTCCTGCATGTGAGGCTGGCCGTTCACCTGTGATAAAAATAAAATAAATATAAAACATATATACAGATATCACATAACTGTTTTACTTCCATTTAGCAAAATAGATTCATGTAAATGATTTACACAGTGGGTGTTTCTCAGTCACAATCAAATTCCCTATGATTGTGTGTGAAAAAGAAAACATGCTACTTTTTTACTTTCTCCTTTTTAATATCCTGAAGTCCACTCAGTTCCTGTGATAAAGACACAGACTCTTAAAAGCACTCCAAATTCTTTTTACTTTATACAACATTTTTCGAGTTTAGCATTATTGTTTAAATTCAGTTGGGTATTTCACATTCAAATATTTTCCAAATAATACCTTTATGAGAATAGAAAGTACCAAGACAATCTTTCTTATTTAGGTGCTTAGGGGATGAATGGGTTAAAAGACTCACTAGACATACATTATGCTAATTAGAGGTAATTCAAATGTATGAACAGCTAAAGAAAACTTTGCCTTTGTAATAGCCATCTGCATATAAAGTCACAGAAGATAGCAAATATCAATATCTTACCACAAAAGAAGGATACATAAGAACATATTGTAATTATCAAACTTTGAAAGAACCTTGGATTTCTGGACCTGCTAAACATTAATGTTGTGTGAGGCTTTTTTCCTTTTTTTTTTAGAAATACAAGATATTGTGCAAAACATCCTGTAACAAAACACCAATGTTTGAGATGAAGTTCATGTTTAAGGCTGGTGAGTTTCCTTCTCTTATCATAGGAGTTCTCACACCTGTCTGATGAACACCACCAGGTATTAACGAGTGCAGATACTCAGGTAATCACACAGGTACCTGATCCTTCTCTTATCATAGGAGTTCTCACACCTGCCTGATTGTCCCACCACCAGGTATTAACGAGTGCAGACACTCAGGTAATCAATCACACAGGTACCTGACCCATACACCTCACTTCTCATGCATTCATATTGCACCTGATTACCTTTAATTAACTCGTTGAATCACTAACTCCTATTCTATTTATCAGCAATAATCACATGCATGCCAATACCTGGTTGTCATAGTAACCTACCTCCACAATGATTGGATGAAATGATGAGTTGAAGATCACATCAAAACCAAGCAGCTGGAAACAGTGCTGACACCTATAGATGAAAAGACAAACTAAATTAGAAATTGCACATAGATAAAGGAAACATCTTAAGTCAATCAGCACTTTTTAGAGAAAATCTTCAATATAAATGTCTGCGAAAAATTTGGAAGAAATAACCATAAGCGAACATCTTATCATGAGGGCTACCCTAAAGGTTACCACAAGTGAATCCCTCTTATGTTTTAAAGATTTCCCATTTAAAATTAAGGTCGGGTTTTACCTTAAGGAGAGAATTAAGGAGACTCTTGCTTTTGGGCTTGTCATGAATTTTTTTACTTGACATGGCAAGCGGGCAAGTACTTGTGTCCTGTATGATATGGTAAGCTAAATATTGTTACTATAACAGAAATATTTTCAGGCGGTTTTGGGTGCTACAAGCATAAATGGATTAATCCTTCCAATGCTGAAGCTATTTTTAGCCAAAGCAAAGATGTTTGAAATCCATCTAATTCCTGTCATGTTTGTATTCATTGGATAGCACTCGCTAAGTTACCTCAGATGAGTATCCATGTGCCAGGGTTTCAGCAAATTTTCATGTTTTTTTGTATAATTTTGAATTGGTCACCAGTAATATAAGGGTTAGGGTGTAGTGGCTTAGATGAACCTGTGTTACCTGTAGGACTGGTTTTGTGTAACGTCTGTGAGTTGTGATTTTTCAGGGTTTTTTGCATCATTTTGAATTGGTCAAATTAGTTACCAGTAGCATAAGGGTTAGGGTGTAGTGACTTAGAGGAATATGTGTTACCTGTAGGACTGGTTTTGTAGATCGTCTGTGAGTTGTGATTTTTCCGGTTTTTTTTGCATCATTTTGAATTGGTGGAATTAGTTACCAGTCGCATAAGGGTTAGGGTGTAGTGGCTTAGAGGAACATGTGTTACCTGTAGGACTGGTTCTGAGGATCGTCTGTGAGTTGAGAGAAGTGTGCGTGTAGTGAGGACTCCGCCACGAGCAGCGTCTGTACCAGCACACTCTCTAGGTTTCTGAAGGCCGTGTGGGACGCGTCCTTCCCATAGTTATGAGCAATATAGTGCTTCAGCTGTGTGAACGACCACGTACGCCCAGGAACCTGATGATGAAAAGATGTATGATGAAAATCACTCAAAACTCTACTAAAGACCAATTAAGAAATTCTTATAATACAAATATAGATATTCCATAATGGCTTAAACCATCCAACAATTACTGTCAAATCCTGCTGACTGAGAGGTAAAGGGATGCTATGAACCTGGAACCTGATAGAGGAAAAGGTAAATGTTGAAAAGCACTCGAAACTCATCAAAAGACCTCTCAAATTAAGATATTGTTGTAATACAAATATAGATATTCCATAATGTTTGAACCATACAAGAATTACTGCCAATCCTGCTAACTGAGGACTAAAGGGATGTTATGAATGTGGTTATTTGAGGCAGGGGGTTTCAACTAACATGTGATTCCTTTGAAAATATCAGTGTAACACAACATCTTTTGAATTATACCTAAATGCAATTTTTTTGATAAATACCATTTCAATAATTTTCTTCAAACATTGTGTAAATAGGATATTCAGAAGTTTCAAAGCATCCATAGGAAAAACTGGGTTTAAAAATGCACTTAGGCTTCTTGAATTCCAGCCATAAATTCAGATTTTTTCCATTTAATATCATTTGCATTGGTCACCTTACCTTTTTGAAGTTTCTTTGGTAGTTGTGCCTGTAGTTGACCAGTCCCTCTGTGTGTAGATATGCTCTGAGGGGGGCAACTGACGTGACCAGGACATATGCCCGCAGGCTGAAGGGCATTCCAAATAACAGCAGGGGGCTGGGAAAATACTGCTGGACCACCGCCCTTTTACTGGCAAACCTACAAATAGAACACAGTATCAATACATCTGAAAAATAGGGAGAAAGGTGTATCAAATAACAGCAGGGCGATAAAGAAATACAGCTAGACCAAAGCCATTGTATTAGAATAGCTACAAATAGAGCACAATAAATATATATCAATACATCTGAAAAATAGGGAGAAAGGTGTATCAAATAACAGCAGGGCGATAAAGAAATACAGCTAGACCAAAGCCATTGTATTAGAATAGCTACAAATAGAGCACAATAAATATATATCAATACATCTGAAAAATTGGGGGAAAGGTGTATCAAATAACAGCAGGGCGATAAAGAAATACAGCTAGACCAAAGCCATTGTATTAGAATAGCTACAAATAGAGCACAATAAATATATATCAATACATCTGAAAAATTGGGGGAAAGGTGTATCAAATAACAGCAGGGCGATAAAGAAATACAGCTAGACCAAAGCCATTGTATTAGAATAGCTACAAATAGAGCACAATAAATATATATCAATACATCTGAAAAATTGGGGGAAAGGCATACCAAATAACAGCAGGGGGCTGGGGAAAATCTGTGGTACCACTGCCCGCTTAATACTGGCAAACCTACAAATAGTGCACAATGATGGATGAATATCAATATTTCTTGAAAATACTATTAACTGAGGAAATGTTCCTTACAAGAGCCCTTTCACCAGTTTATAAATAAATAAATATAGCATAATAGGGAACCTGTGCCAATAAAAATAAGTGGGGTAAAGGGGGGGGGGGGGGGGCACTCAGTCAGTATGGGACAACCTACAACTATTACCTAAAAATGTCAAGTTGGATTTTTGTTTCCAACAATATACATATTAGGTTTCTAGGTAAACTCCAGGGGCATTCTTTTCTAAAAATATAATTTACCCTTCAAGTTACCTGACCATCTACACTTGGCAATTACTTGTAATGTAAGACAATACAAAACCTTCTTCTGCCTTGATTGGCTGTAGATGAACCCTAATCTCAGCTGTGATATGCAGTACATTGAAAATATGGAAAATACTAGACTTACTCTCTGATTCTGTTAGAATCCCTGGCCTTGGTGGGCTGTAGGAGCTGCACCCCTCCTCCGGGTATGGTGGACTTGAAGACCCAGCGCCCATTCTCTCCCTGGGCGTCGGCAAACGCCAGGAACTGGTGGTACTGTTCAGGGAGAATGAAACATGTGGCGGCAAGCTGGCTCTGCTGTAATGCTGAAAAGATATGGAAACAATGATAAGTACAGAGTTCTAAAATGAGGCAAAGTTTGGGCCAGGAAACCTCAAAGATTGACGAAATTGCCTATGTAATGCGTTCTGTCAGGGGAAAATAATCAACCACCCTGCTTAGAGTATGAAATAAAATAAACCAAAAGGCAGATATTTAAACAAGATAATTTTTTCTTGTTGAGATTATTACAGTCAAGGAATCAAAATTTCATAATTAGTAATACTATGATAGTAATATGAAACACTAATATGAAAACAAATATGAAATAGAGACATGTATAAGGTAGCAAGGGGAATTCAAATCATTTCTGAATGAGAGAATTACTTTATTAAAATTTCAAATGATAGTGCTTGCATGAAAATCAAAAAAATCTACTTTTTGTTTGGAAGTTTGGTTTCAAAACAAATGAAACTTATACAAAACTGTTCTTTACAAAAATAAAATCAACTAAATTGTATACTGTAACTTAACAGCCTAAAGTGTATAGTTTGTTTAATGGTTGATCTATTTGTGAAACAGTAACCCCTGAGTATTTAGCAAGTTGCTTATATCATGATACTAGGTATGGTTAGTGATTTTAGTTGCATTGTCTGTGTATAGGGGGAGACATGCATGCTTCCATCACCAAGATTGTGCTGCCATCTAGTGTGCAGAAATGCATCTAAAAGCAGCATGATGCATGGATCCACTGATTCAACTGTGATTTATGTTAACTTTAATGTTGAGGGGTCTCTTTAATGAAGAGGAAAGACAATCTGTCTTCAGATGATTGTAAACTTAATAAATTAAAATGTGTCAAGTAGTATTTCTAATCAATTTTGGTTGGATTTAGTTTCTACTGAGCTCAATTGTGACAAAATTTAGTTTTCCTCAAACTGAAGCTGGGTTTACCTGGTATTTTCCTCGCAGTCATCATAGTATAACAGAAGCCATCCTTCCTCCACAGACTGGTCCTCAGGCCAGGGATCCTGTTCACCTGGCGGCAAAAATGAGAACTAATATTACAATCACTACAACTACTTCAAAATTAATATTTGTACAAGTGAAATGTCTTATATTTTGCCCCAATTAAGTAAAAAGGTTACCAAAATGTAATCAAATCATGAAAGTGTGATAAGAAATGATCCATGAAAATGTTAAAAGATTGAATTAAAAGGTTTTTGAGATATCTTGCAGACAATTCTGGATGCAGATGCAGATGCGAATGCAGACATGGACAGTATCAGCGCCAAAAACAATATGTCTTCCCTTATAATGGGACTATATAAATATACCAGCATCAATCTGTTATGAGGATCATCACAAACAACAAAACTATACAGGCAACTTATTTTCTATAAAATAAATAAATAAATAAATTAAATAGTTTAATAATTTAAAACATTTAGGGTCTAGTGTACCCCTAACATGGTTCAGTGAGCTTAATGAGTGTGTCATCAACCTAAAACAAATACTATGATGTTATAATGGTTATAATTATCTTCTTCACTGAAAACTTTACTATACTTATCTGCCATGCTCTTTTCTGCAATTGTAAAGTTTGGGTTAGAAGGACTTCCACTATCGTTGGACTCTGCATTATCATTCTATAATAACTGACTTAATTTGTACAAATAATCAACCAGGCATGTTGGAATGCTGTGGCCTTACTTTCTGTAAAGGTTGGAGTTTCCCGAATGACTTCGTCTGCAGACAGTCGCCGAGATCGCCGTCTGAGAATGTCATACAGAGTAGCACGTGCCAGCCGAGCCAGTCGTGGCCACTGACCGTGGGGTCGCCACCGTTACTGTACTCCTCCTCATCTAAAAAAACAACAGCAAAAATAAGCCATAACCATCAACAAAACGAACGGCGGATGCTCATAAGACCGAGAGAGTCCAGTACATGGTACTTGAGTCCTCTCGAAAACACACATGGCGCGATAATGACATACTGCAAACACATTAATTGAATGGCCAGGCCTGGCCTCCTAGATGGGTGGTCTAAGGTATTGCCACTGACTGCTCGCTGTCTCTCTGAGTGACCACTCTCACAAGTGGAATCCTGTCCAGGGTATGTTAGAAAGTTGCAAGTGACTTTGGGTTAAGCGGTGGTTTTCACCCGTTGAACTGGTCTCCTTGACTACATATGATTGGCTAGTCACAAATTAGCCTAACTACTGCAGAAAAATTGACAATATTCTAAATTTCCAATCAGAATTAATTGGATGGCTTTGTTCAAATAAAGAGATAAAAATTAGCTTTCATTTACAGAATTTTTAAATGTTTGAGAATATTGGATAAGGTTGGTTATACATATTCAGAAATTCCAGGATTTGTTTGTAATCAATTCTAATTAAAACAATGAATACCTCCTAGATACATTCCATCATTACTGCTAGAAGAAATTTACTTATATTCAATAATAGAGCAGAATTGCAAGATACCTGAGTGCTAATGAAGATATAGAGTCAAATTGAGGTAGAACAAAAATATATTGACTGTTTTGAACATAGAAAAATAGATTGTTTGTGAATCAGATTGAGATATGATAGTTTCAAGACTTCCTAGCTTAGATTGGAGGACTTTCACAGCTTAATCTTATTTTCTTAGGTCCTATTAACCCTTATGCTGCTGGTGGCTAACTTGCCCAATACAAAATGATGCAAAAATCTGGAATGACTGAAACCCTGCAAATGGGTACTCATCTGAGAGAGCTCAGTGAGAGCTTTCCAATGAATACCAACATGAAAAGGTTTAGATGAGATTCAAAAATCTTTGTGTCCTTGTGTTTGGAACGAAAGTAGCCTCAGCATTGGAAGTGTTAACAGGTTTCTAAAGCTAAAATATGTTTACAAATCTCTCCACCGCAACTGATATAATAGTAAAACTCACCACTAAAACTGATGTTGCTAGACCTAGAGCCAGCATAGATGGAGGGGATTTTGACGTTGAAGCCTTGCTTTCTAAAGGCCTGTTCATACAGCCCCGCGTCGCGGTCGAGAACCATCTTGTTGCCGCGGAATAGCACCACATTGTCTCCAGCGCCCAGCCCCCCTCGCAGCTGCTCCAGCTCACTCTCAAGCTGAAACACAACAGAGAAAACCATCAGGAATAACATACAACAATAAGAAAGCATTTAATCTTCATCTATGTGAAGGATAGGCCTGTAAAAAAATGTTTGTTTCCTGTAACGGTCCAGAAAAAATAGGGTATGTAGGTCGGCAAAAAATATATTTTTAGATTATTTTTTTGGTCAAAAATGTGTTTTATGCATGTTTTACGTTGATTGGGAGTTTGGAGGGCGGAAAAAACTTTAGGGTAGAGATTTTTTTTGAATAAAAACTTGTTAGGGTAGGGTTACAGGAAACAAACAACTTTTTTTAGGCCTTATGGCCATGATCTTGTGTATGCACAAAGGTGAAAATGGAAGCAAGCAGTCTATATATATATATATATATATATATATATATATATATATATATATATATATATATATATATATATATATATATATATATATATACATATGTATATGTATATATAGCTATATATAATAATATATCTTGAAAATGGCATTCTTTTTAGTATGATACCTCGGGCAAATCACACATTTTCAAAATAAACTGTCTTTAGTTATTTTAAAGTATGAATGTATGTTTGTCTGCAGATAAATGCAGATAACCACTCTCATTAACTACCAGCTGCAGTCTCTGAGGTTCAACACAGTCTACCCAAGCTCTCTCAGAGACTGACTCTTTAGTTCCCTCATCTCCCAATAGAGGGCAGAGAACAACCCACGAATGAAAGGTACACTGGTATGCATGCTTATTCTCGCATTGTTTATCATCTACTGCGCCATTTGATAACAAACTCATTAAGGCAATGTTACCTTGAGGAGCTCATCTTTCCTGGCACTTGGATACTAATGTTACATTCATTAATGAGAGGAATTTTCTAAGTTTACCTATTTCAACTTGAATTGCATCTAGTTAAGCTCAAGAACGTAACAAATAGCAAAGAGCCTCACTCAAATGCACATGACAGCTATTGTATGATTAGGATCCAAATTACAGCAAACTGCATGTCTTCCTTATGACAATACAGATTAAATAACATAAAACTACCTCACAGACATCAAACATGATAAGATAATATTCAGTAATTAGACAGGCACTGGCAGCTGAAATTGAAGTGACTGCCATATTTGACTTGCAATTATACATGCCCTCCTATCACCAGTATTTGATATGATGCTTTACTATTGAATTAACCCTTATACTGCTGATAGCTAATTTGGCAAATACAAAAGGATGCAAAAAATGTTTGAAACCCGAAGTGCTCAACGAGAGCTATCCAATGAATACCAACATGAGAGGGTTTAGATGATTTTCAAAAAAAGATTGCTTCCTTGTGCTTTGGACGAAAGTAGCCTCAGCATTGGAAGGGTTAAATACAAGAGAAAAAGTGTTGAAATATTTCTAAAAGTTGGCCAGTGACAAAATTCTTCCAAATACACATACATTTTTGATTCTGATTACTTTCAAAATATTTGCATATGAATAAGCCAAGCACTGCACTATTTGGTTGAATGGATTACACATTTTCAATATTAAACTATGAACTTTGATTTGGGAAATGTTTATTAAGCATTGTCTTTCTACCATCCTAGCCAAATCATGACTAGCCATAAGCCAAGGAATATAGAAACTTAAGTAACATAACAGGGATAAATCACCTGCTAACCTCCAGTCACTGGCAACTTTCTCACAAGCAACAGATAGGACTGCAGTCCAAGCCTTATTACTGCAGTAATTATTCAATTTAACTGCTCAGCTATGGAGGCAGCCCTTTGATACTATCAAGCAATGAACACTTGCAGCATATAGTATTTTGTCAGAGCGCTCTAGGCCTATAGGTCTGAGAAATGTCATGAGACTGTGTTTATTCTGACAGCAAGGGAGCTTATTTTGGCCCACAGCCTAGACCCACAATGAAGACCGCCAATCACCAGTATGGGTACTATGATTATGTTTGTACAGTCTTGGCGCCCCTACCTGCACTGGGCAAATCCTTTGTCACCTTGCTGTGGAAATCAATAAAGGTATAACATGTTTGGGGGAATCAATATTTTTAAAATGCTAACTCAATTTCTACCATCACGGGGTAAATACTTCGTGAAAGTCTGTCCAAATTTATTTTCTATTATATATTTGAGTTCCACTGCGAACCAGTACAAATCAAACACAGACTTTCATTAAACACATTTTCCTTGTCTGCAGAGTTTCATGAAACTAATTCACAGTGTTACTTGTGTTTGGACACTGCATATATTATTTTGAATAAGAAAATATTGAAAGGTATTTACATTTGAGTTTTTCCTCATATTCTAATGGATAATCACTCTGAACTTTTTTCTAGTTTGAATATACCAAATCATCTGGCCATAAATTCATGAGTATGAATAAATATAAAGCCATTTGTCAGATTTTCCCCTACATATAATTGTTGTCTGAATGCTCTGAATATCTACGAGAATTACTGTGTTATAAAGATGATATAAAAAAAAGTCTTACAAAAGTTTTGATTTCTATTCTAAATGACATTTTTCTGTCAATTTCTTTCTTTCTAAATGAGGCTTTCTCCAGGAAGTAGATGAGCCTCTTTGTGGTACCCTAGGGATGAGTGGATTAAGGTTAACGATGTCTTGCCGAGAATTGACAATTGGATTCCCTGTAGAAAAATCAAGCCAATTCTCACAGCGCTAAATTCTATTGGTGGGAAATTCAGAGCATGACTCCTTGAGGAGGTGACCTTGTTCACCTTCACTTCTCTGCCTCCTTCTTCCTCCTGGGATTCAATTTACTGACACACACTACAGCATCTCAAGAACATCTACTCTGCCTTTTCTTGTGAAAACAAGACAGAAAACAATGCTTGCAATACCAAAACAGCATGATTGGTAGGCAGGGTCTGACACTTAGATTTCAGGCTAGGGGCCCAAAAAGGTCTTTTGATAAATTTAGTGATCAAAAACGGGATTTCTGTATCATTATATATGTATACTATTTCAGGCCCCTAGTTTAGGGGCCCACAGCAAAATCTAGGAGCATATGCCCCTGGGCCCCTGAGAAAATTGAACCCTGGTATGCACTATTTGAGGCACATCCCTCAGCCAGACCACCGTTCTGGTACACTAGTACAGCAGGGTTCAATGGTACCTACATAAACTAGTAAAATTGCAGATAAAGGCCTGACAGAGTCATACAATGTTACCCATTCAGCATGTTAATTTCCCACAATTTTAGCCAATCAGACTGCTTACTTCTATTTTCACCCTTGTGCATACACAAGATCATGGCCATAAAGAGATGTTCTCTCTAGCCCTAGATGCTGCATGCATCACACAAATCAGGAGATTTCTAATTTAAATAAAAAGTGTAATCAATCAAAGTAAAATGTCAAAGCCATCAACAATATGCCTACAAACAATTCTGTATGGTCTAAATTGAGGAACATGCATGGTCTTTCTTTACTTTAACCCTTGTGCTGCTGGTGGCTAAATTAGTCTATACAAAATAATGCAAAAATCCTGAGAAATCACTGAAACCCTAGCATATGGGTACTCATCTGAAAATGCTCAGCGAGAGCTGTGCAATGAATTCCAATATGACAGGGTTTAGATGGTTTTCAAAAGTCATTGCGTCCTTGTGCTTTGGATGAAAGTAGCCTCAGCATTGGAAGGGTTATAGAGCCTCCATGTATACCATATGGAACTCAAGAGGTCAGTCCATGCTTATATAATACAGAGGCGGGTATTTCCTGCAATACCGTACAGACGTCCACATGATGGACATGGGTATTAGTGCTGACACCTAGTGGCAAAAGGAAATCAGGCAGGAATGACAACAAGCTCTTGAGCATGCACGGCCATGTCAGTGACCAGTCTATTTCCTGACCCCTGGCCTTCAGATGTCTGTAGGGGTCAACAGTCATAGGGCAGAGGTCATAGGTCATAAATAGTTGACCCCCAGCTGCTAGAAGCCTTACAAGTAAGGAAAGCACCAGGGCTTCATCAAAAAAGGGGGGGGGGGGGGGGGGGGCACAAAAGCCACTAACAGAGGCCAAGTACAATTATTTCAAAATGTTCCGTATGTGGAGCCTTAAAAGGTAAATTCTAATGTGCAGTAATATTTTTGGTAAAGTGTGTTTTTCATTCATTCTTTTTTCAAATATTTCAGAAAAACATCGCTCCTATTGTTAAAACAATGGTATACAAAAAATTAATTGCTGCTATATTCATAAGATAGTGAATTAACCTGTTGTGTGAGACATTGTTTAAAATCAAGTTTCTATTACCAAGAAGCTCATTTATTTGCAGAACACTATGTAACTGTTGCTAATTTTGGTAAGAAACCATTTTTTTGCCAGACCAGGTATGTCTACTGCTACTGTAGGGGAGACACCCAGACATACACAACCACCCATGTTGTGTGTTGTATTTACTGAACAATATAAACAACTCTATCATCTTCACAATCACATATACAAAGGCATACCTCACCAGTATGCTGTGTGTACAGAATGAGAATTAGAATGTACATATGTTGTTTGAAACAAAATATACCACTGATACATAACTCAAATACCAGTAGATGCTTTGAAAAGCATCCAGTCCTGTATCCTCTAAATAAATGAATAACATAAGTTGCAAACTTTAGTTTGACCTTTGGAAGTGCTGGTATTCATTGGAAAGCTCTCGCTGAGTACTCTCAAATGAGTACCTGAGTACTCTCAAATGAGTACCCATTTGCCAGGGTTTCGGTGATCTTTTTAGGTTTTTTGCATCATTTTTTCTATTGGCCAAATTAGCCACCAGCAGCATAAGGGTTAAGCTACTTGTGTGCATGCTAGAGGCAGGCTCCTTTACCTGTTGGATAATAGGTCTGAAATGGAATCAGCCATTACAATATCTTTGAGATTATTTTGAGAGGCTTCAAACCTAAAGTCATATTGATTTATAATCTATTGCCAGAAATAATTAAATTGCAGCCAGCTATATAATATGTAATTCCCAAACCACGCACCATCCATTAAACTAAGTGCTTTCTTCCATGAGGGAAACTATATTCTTTGAGATGTCAGAAGTGATGGAAAGTTTAGGTGTTAAGGAATAACATGGATTTCAGCCCTCTTGGCTAGACTAGGGTAGGTAAAAAGTGCTAAAAAACAAGGATTTACACTAAGACACATGTCATACAACCTAATGCTTTTTCGTAACTTTGCAATTAGTGTTTGTGTGACTACAGATTAGTTACACACTGTGACAATGACCTGTAACTTTTTGCCATCTTTCTTTTTACACCAACTGTTTCTAACTCCTCTTACAAAAGAGTTACAGTGAGACTGAGATAGGAAAATTGGTGCCTTTCAGCAGTTATCACTTTCTAGAGATCAGGAGGCCCTTAAACCAACCGTTCCTTACTCCAATTCTGAAGAGTTACAGTAAAACTGAGATCACAATAATTAAGTGACTTTCAGTTGTTATATCTCTCTAGATATAAAGGCCATTACATCACAATTGTTCCTAACTCCTAAAACTGAAGTGTAACATTGAGACAGAGATCAAAGAAGAAATGCTGCCTTTCAGTAGCAATTACTCTCCAGGGTACTCTCCGCTTACCCCGGCAAGTAAACTTTTGAAAAAATGGCTTTCGGGCAAGCACATTTTAGTATCCACTTGCCCGACTGGGAAAGCTGATTTTCGGAGCAGTCCACACATTCTTATGTAGAAAATGTGACACAAATACCTAGAAATATACAAACAATGCAAGAAAATCAAAAAGAAAATGGTTATGTAAAGCATTAAATCCAACATAAATAATACATGCCATTCTAGATTATGTTATGATTTATTTCGGGCAAGCCACAAATTATTGTCGGGCAAGTATAAATCATTCACTACTTGCCCGGCAAGGAAGGTTAGTTCTGAAACTTAATGTTGGTGCCTGCTCTCTAGAGGTAGGAGGCTATTACCCCAACTGTTCCTCACGCCAAAGAGTTACAGTGAGACGAAGATCAGAGAATCAATGACGTCCAATAGCAATTACTCTCTGGAGATAGGAGGCCATTACAGTAACTGTTTTTAAGTTCTAGTTCACATCAAAGAGTTACAATGAAACTGAGACCAAAGAATTGGCGACTTTTAGTAATAATTACTCTCTAAAGACAGGAGACTATTATACCAACTGTCCCTAACTCCCAATACAGAAGAGCTACTGTGAGACTAAGACCAGAGAATTGGAACCTTCCAGTAGTAATATATTTCTAGAGATAGGCTATAACAAACCAACTGCATGTACCTCCCTCCTTAAAGAAGAGTTCTACCACAAGAATGAGATGCTAGAATCAATGCGGTCTAGTAGTAACTCTCTAGAGATAGGAGGCTATTAGCAGTTTGACCGCAGGCATTCCTTTAAGTGAAGCCCGCACGACGACACAGAGGTAGATGAATTAAAGTTAGTGAGTTAGCTGAGGCGGGCTGTCACTCCTAATATCTTCCAGGCTAATTCAGAGCGCCTGTTAGACCATAAACAAATGAGTGCAATGCACAATTGGACAGCTAATGCACCAGCTAGGGGATATTCTCTAAGCGAACACCACTCTATTGCATCATAATCTCAATTTTCAAGGGATAGACCACTTAACCCATTAACATTCTCTAGAGATTATCGTCTGCTACTCTCATAATTTTGAAAATAACTTTGGAATAAAGCATAAGTTCACAATATATTTGAAGGAGAGTTGTTGTTTGGCTTCTGATGAACGTTTCTCCTTCAAATATTTTCAAGAAAATGCCTTCTTAAGTAAAATATTTCCAAATCATCAGGCCTCTTTTGGCCTCTCTGAGTGTAAATGGGGTTAAACTGACTCTGGACATAGCCCATTATTTTGCTGGTTTTCATGACAATGTTTAACATGAGCTGAGGAGGTATGGTGCTTAACTGCAGTCGTAATGTGGAGGATATTTTGGCTCAAATTCAGTTAATAATAATAACAATAATAATAATAATCTTTATTTCACAAGGGTAACACAGTCAAATACAGGATTTGATTTCGCTGTGGCCCTCCGATTTAAGGATTATACATTTCATGCTTCGGGCCACAGAGTTAAAAATTGTTCCTCAAGGTAAAGTCTCTTGAATGTTGAGAGAGATGGTGCCATTTTCATATTTAACGATTAGGAATTTTAGTTCATTTCATAGAGCCATAACAATGTATGTGTAAAGAATGAATTGAACAATGCATTGTATGATACTTAAGTTCCATATGAAATATAGGGTATCTTAAGTTAACATAATGAAATGTTTATATATATGCTTTATATCAGTAAAGTACAAATGCTTTTCTAAATTTTGATAGTATATCAAATTACTATAGAGTAATTAGTAGTATTACTTTATAATTATAATAGAGTACTACCTGAAACCTAAAATAATTAGTTGTTCATTTGATGGGATTCAAACTCTGCATCAAGGGGGGGGGGGGAGGGGAGGTGATGTGCCTCGCTGCCAAAATATTGGAGGGAAAATGCTGTAGTACATATAAGTGGTGCCACCCGCACAAAATGAACCAGTTTCCTGGACAGGATTGCTGGCTACTCTGTCAGTTCTCACTGGATACAGCTTGACAGAAAACATACCCTAACAGATAAAATATGCACTAAATCTTGTGCATACAACACTCATCTATGTCCTTTCACCCCAACACTTGTGAAAGTTTTAAAAGCTTGCAAAAACCTTGAGCATTATTCGCTGGTTTTAGGTCTAGCGAGTCAGTACACTATCCGGTAAAGTGTGGTTTTCTATTAGGATCGGTTTCACATATGGGGTTGAGTTTTAAATCAGACATCGTTTTTCTGTCATCATAGCTGAGAACATCTGTTTCTACTGACACTAACTTCCATGTGTGCTAGATCTCTCTCCCCTCTAGCTTAAGTCTATCCTCTCTTTCTCTCTGTCTCTCTGTCTCTGGCTCTCTCTCTCTGGCTCTCTCTCTCTCGACTGTCTCCCTCTCTCTCTGTGTCTCTCTCTCGATCTCTCTCACTCTGACTCTATCTCTCTCTCTCTCTCTCTCTCTCTCTCTCTCTCTCTCTCTCTCTCTCTCTCTCTCTCTCTCTCTCTCTCTCTCTCTCTGTCTCCCTCTCTCTCTCTCTCTCTCAATCTCTCTCTCTGACTCTATCTCTCTCTCTCTCTGTGACTCTCCCTCTCTCTCTCTCTCTCTCTCTCTCTCTCTCTCTCTCTCTCTCTCTCTCTCTCTCTCTCTCTCTCTCTCTCTCTCTCTCTCTCTCTCTCTCTCTTGAGATGGAAAAGGCAATATGTGTAATGCCTTAAAGGACATTAACCTCACGACAAATCTAATACACTAATGCATAGCAGAGATTGCCTGCGGTTTCTATAGGAGGCTGATGTTAGAGTTAGAGCAGCATGCAAAGAAACTGTTTGTTTGTCCCTCAATTCCATGCAGCTTGCCAATCGACTACAACGACTTCCAGCAATTTCCTCCTTGATTAGACCAAAACAAAAAGTCAATGAAAGACATGGAGGATAAACCCCATGGAAATCAGTGTCCTGATCCCGGTAAAGGTCACTTTAGAAGCGGCCTGATTTGTACCCAGACCGCCATCCTCCATTACTCTGCACTCAGCTCGTTCTCCCTATTCATCTCAATTAGTAGACTTACATGCTTAAGCTGTTCACATCGGCAGCATCGTCGCTTAGGCTGACACATTAATCAATAACTTGATAACCATGCTTTATATCTTGAAGATTATTTGACTAAAAGTTGTTCTGGTTGAGTTTGAAAAATTTTCTCCCAATAATTTCTAAATTGTACTCTACCAGATGAGTTGTGTTAATGTTGTAAGATTGTACATAGATTTAGATGCAAATTAATTCATCCTAAACCATTGCTAGAGGGCTAGCACAACTGCATACAGCTCTTTAGTCATCTAATCCAGGTGAAAAACTCATTCAAGGTATTTTGATATATATTATCTGAAAAGTAAACTATCCTCCATGAAATTCTTAGTATGTTTTCAGTATCCCTGGAATTTCAAGTCTGTTGATCAGTAATGCAGTTGAAACCTGGTAAAAGACTTTGAGCCCTGTTCTCGGAGTTCATGTTCATCCTCGAACATACTGTTAAACTCTTTGGTCATTCATCATCTGTGTTTGAAAAGATGATTAGTAACCTGAAGGATT